>PVKZ01001626.1:0-351722 GCA_004027375.1 Macroglossus sobrinus
GCCCTCACGAATAACTAGGTCCCGCGGGTCGGGACATGTCTTCAGTCTAAAACTCTTCATTCAACTTGAACCTCATATAGCATATTGCATACTTCTAGTTACACTTGTATCTCCTACTGATATCTCAAGTGAGCCATAATCAAAAGGACATTATTGAAATATTCCTCCCCTCTTCTACCACAAACTCCTTAGTTACCCTCCTAGAAAACAATAAATAAATCAATAAACAAATAAATAAACACAAATACTTATCGATACCTATACCACATCTTACTTTTTATTATGAATGAATTGCCTCACCTTATGCCAGTTTTCAAGCTGTAATCTCAATTTTAATATTCATTCCACCCTTTTCCTTGATTGCATAAAAATATCTATCTAAACTGTCAGTTTCACCTCTGAGAACAAACATTATAGCTGGCTACTTTGTTATACTTATTTACAAGTGATAATGGTTGCTGGCCTGGCCTATTGCAATAATCTCCTAATTTATTTCCATGATTATATTTCTGTCTTTCTATGTATCTTTTACATAGAGTTTTTTCAAGTCTTTCATTACATTGGAGGCAGTGATATTTCAAACATAAATGAGAGAATATCTACCTTGAACCGTCCTAATTTTTCTATTTTGGATCTGTTTAAGAAACATATTTCACACTTTGATAGAAATCTCATGTCATCAACACTTTTTAAAAAATTTTTCTGTCGATTCCTGTTTTTTAATTTAATTTATTTTATGGTGATATTGGTTAACAAAATACGATGTTTTAGCTGTACAGTTTAAGAATAAGGTATATATATATTTACTATGTGTGTTCACTTCCCATAGTTAAATTTCTTTCTGTCACCACATATTTGAACTTTTACTCTACCTCCCGCATGTCCCCTCCCCACTCCCCTCTGGTCACCACTAGTCCATTGTCTATGTCTATGAGTCTCTGTTTGCTTGTCTTGGTCATTTCTTGCTTTTAGGTTTATATCTCACATATAAGTGATATCATGTGATTTTCAACTTTTTCTGTTTGACTTATTTTGCTTAGCATGATTATTTCAAGTTCCATCCACATTGTTGCAAATAGCAATATTTCATCTCTTCTTATGACTAATATTCCATTGTATACATGTACCACAGCTTCTTTATCCAATCATCTATCATAGGACACTTCGGTTGGTTCCATGTTCTGGTCACTGTGAGTAATACTGCCATGGACACTACCAGTATCTTTTAATTTATGGCACAGTATTTTTTGTAGAGGTAATTTACCATTGCATATTTTAGTCATACATATTTGTATTTAAATGTTATTACTTTTTATTGCTTTTAGCCCTTCCTCCCACCTTCTGCCTCAGAGAACCATTCATATTCTGTGCCTATAGTTTTGCTTTTCAAAAATGTAAAATAAATGTAATCAAACTATACTTTTTTATCTGGCTTCTTTCAATTAGTATAATTAATTTAATATTCTTCTATGTTGTTACATGTACTGTCTATCCATTCCTTTGTATTGCTAATTAGAATCTAATTATATGAAAGAACCACAGATTATTCATTTTATTTCAGTTGGTAGACATTTCCATTTTTTGATAATTATGAATAATAATGATATGAACATTCATGCAGAGTTTTTGGTATGAATATTTATTTTATTTCTCTTTATTAAATATCTAGGAGTAGGTATGATCAGGTACATATTAAATTTTTAAATTTTTAAGAAACTGGTCAAATGGTTTACAAAGTGGATCTAACACTTAACATTCTGACCAAGAAAACTTGAAAGTTCCAGAAACTCCATATATTTGCCAATAATTGATATTATCATTTTGGGGGGGAGTTTATTGGTATGTGTGTACTGCTGTTTCTCTATGGTTTTAAATTACATTTCTCTCATGGCTAAAGATGTTGTACAATTTTTCATGTCTTTACTATATGTGAATTCTCTTTAAATGTTCACATCTTTTTCTCATTTAAAAATTTGGATTGTTTTTCTCTTATTTTTTAGTTATGAGAAAATTTATACATTTTGGACACCAGTCATAACAAATATTTATTTTAAGAATATTTTTTTGTAATCTGTGGTTTTTCATTTTAAAAAGTCTTTTAAAGAGCAGTGTTGTTAATTTCATTGAGGTTTAATTTAACCATTTTTAATGTCTTTTTTTGTGTTGTATATTGAACATTTTTGAATAGCAAAACAATTTCTTGTTTTTCTTTTAGAAGTTCCTTAGTTTTCGAATTTATATTTAAATCTATGATTTATTTCTACTTGAATTTTTATATATGATACAAGATGTAGGTAGTTTCTTTTTGCTTTTCTTCAGTTTTTTGTTTTATTTTATTTTTTTATGTTTGGAGATTTAATTGTTCCAGCAACATTTGTTTGAAAAAGTACCCTTTCTCCATTGACTGAGATGTCTTTATAACTTTGCGGAGAAACAATTGATCGTGTAGAAGTGGTTCTACTTCTGGGCTTTATGTCGTTTCATTGATTTATGTGTCTGCCCCTTTAACTGTACCTTGCTGTACTATTTTTAGTAGTAGCTTTATGGAGAGTCTTGAAATCAGATAGTGTGAGCCTTCCAACTTTGTTCTCAAAAATTTTTGTCTATTTAAGTAAGTACCTGCCTTTTACATGTAAATTTACAGTTAGATTGTCAATTTTTACTATTCTACTGGAGTTTTTATTGGAACTGTATTAAATCTATAGATACATTTGGAAGAATCAACCTTTTAATATTGGGCCTTTCAATCCATAAACATTGTTTCCTTCCATTTATTTAAGCCTTCTTTAATTTCTCTCATCAATGGTTTTTGGTTTTCTGTATAAAAATGTTACATTTATTTTATTATATTTATATGTATATATTTCAAGATTCTTAAAGCAAATGTATGATACAGTTTTTTTCTAATTTCAATTTTAAATTACTATTTGCTAATACATTTAAATATAATTTATTTTTAATTTTTATTAAAAGTATTGGGGTGACTAAATAATTAATTTTTATATATGCCTTCGTATCCTGCACTCTTGTTAAATTGAATGTTTAGTGCTAGTAGTTGTTTTTGCTAATACTTTAGGATTTTTTTATGAAGGTAATCTTGTAATCTGCAAATAGAGATTTTGTTTTTTTTGTTTTTCCCACATCTATATTATTTTTTTTTCTTGCAGTATTGCATTGGCTAGAGTCCTTGCATGATGTTAAGTTAGAATGGTACAATCTAAAAAAACTTGCCTTGATACTGACAGTAGGGGAAAATCATTTAGTCTTCATCATAGGATATATTATATATAATTATTTCACAGATTTCTTTTATAATATTTAGGAAAGTCATACATATTCCTAGTTTTCTTAATGTTTTTAACATGAATGCATATCATATTATGTCAAAAAAAATTTTCTGTGTCTACTGGGAAATCAGAGGGTTTTTCTTCTCATGACTTCACCCATGTAAGAAACATTTATAGGAGATAGTACTTTAACAAGGAGGAAAATAAAGATTTGTCTTCCCAGTCAACTATATTTGTGTATTCCCTGATATTTTTTTTTGTTGAAGACTAGGTCCTTTGATTATTAATGCCTTTCATTTATCTACCACAGCTGAGATATAAAAATTTGCATAAAGTCAACTTCAACTATACCTAGGATATATCCTCATAATCACACCATACATATTGTTCTACTCTAAAATCATTTTAAGTATCTGACTTGCTTTTTGTGAGGTTTACTTTGGTTCCTACTATTCTAAGATATTTTAGATAATTCTCCATCATTTCTTTAATATTCTAAGAGTATGATTCACCTCAGAAATATCTGGGAGCATTTTTTCAATAAATTTAAACTTTTTTTATGTGACAGAGTATAAGATTTTGCAGGCCTATGCAAATTTTTATTGCTAAGAACTTTTTAACCAAATATATACTGATAATTCATGATATTCTTAGCAAACTAAGAATAAAAGAGAACTTCCTCAACTGGATTAAGGATATGGACAGGTGGTATAATATGTTTTTGTGAAAAGCAAAAACGTCAGTTTTTGGACACCACATATATTTAACCTTTCCTAGGTGCTCTAGCCAGTATAGTGAAACATGAATATGATGAATTAAAAATAATTAAATATGATTGTCTGTGTAAGAAATGTCAATAAAACCACAGGAAAACTATAATACATAATAAATAACATACATTATAAATAAATATTCTGGAATATCCTAGGATAGACTGTCTATATATAAATTCATTTTCTATATACTAAAAATGAAGAATTGAAGATCAAAATTAAATTTATTATTTTCAAAGATTTAATAAATAAGAAATTACTCAATAAGTGGGGAATAAATTTGATGAAAGTTTCACAAAGCTAGTAGACTGAAAACTTTAGACTATTTTTGAATAGATTAAATAGGATATAAATAGAGAGACAAACAATGTCCTTGAACTGTAAGACTCAATATTGTTAAAATGTCAGTTTTCTCTGAAAATCATCTAGTTTTCTCTGAAAATCATCTATATCTTAGCTGGAATCCCAGCAGCCTTTCTTATATAGGAATTGGCAAGCTGATTCTAAAATTACTTGTAAATGTAAAGAGGCTAGAAGAATCAGAATAATTTTAAAAGAAAATTGAAGGACTTATATTTCTTGATCTTAGGATATATTTTAAAACTAATACAATATAAACAATGTGGAATTAGTATAAAGATACCATAGAGACTTAATTAAATGAAAGAAATAATACATAAATAGATGCACACATATATGGTCAATTGATTTTAGACAAACATGCCAAGTCAATTTATGAAGAGATTGTTTGTCAAGCAAATTATGCTGAAACAACTAGATATCCATATGGAAAATAATGAACCTCAAACCGTTTCTCAAATAAATCATTAAAATTATCTCAAACTTGATTATGGGCCTCATTGTAAAAACTAAATTTAATCTATTTCTAGTAGAAAATAAAGAAGATTGTTGTGACCTCAGTTTAGACAAATATGGATTAGAAAAGTCACAAAAAATGTATGATATATAAAAAATTGATAAACTGCCTTTTATCAAAAGTAAAAAAAGTATATTTTTCTATTCCAAGAACACCATTAAGAAAATAATGACACAAACGTCGTATGGAACAAAATATACACACTTTATATTTGTTAAAGTACTTGTATCAAAAATATATAAAGAATTATAACTCTTTAAGACAACGTATAATGCTATTATAAGTGCATAAGAACCTCAGTAAAGTAATAGTTTCAGAAAAGTGTTATTAATTAATGATTTATTATTAGCTGTATGTTATCTCTTACAATTTTAATATTTGCTAGGTCATGAAGAATAAAGTGTTTAAATGTAGTTTTATATACATCCTTGAGTTAGAAATTAAGTGGACATTTTTCTTTTTTATTGTCTGATTATTTCTTCTGTGCTACTGTTTGTCTTTTTTTTGGAGTGATTTATTTTTAATACATATATCTGGGTTCAAAATTCTCTAAAGAATGTTTAATATATCTAACAAAATGCATCTTACTGGAAGGTAAGTTAATGAAAAGTAAGTTACTGAAATGAGTACTAAAATGAATGAATTTTTATTACTTGAAAAGAAAATATATGATAGCCATTTGCACAGAGTTTTCAGTTAAATGTTTATCTTCACGGAATAAATAAAAATGCCATACTATCACTTTTCTATCTTATGATATGGATGTAGTAACATGATTAATAAACTTTTAAGAAATCTAGCCAAGGCTCTAGGTTTTAACCTGAAGTTCAGCTATGGCGGTAAATATGAATATATGTTAAGAGGATTGTGTAAGATAGGTCATGTGTTAGTAAACTTCAGTAGCGTTCTGAGTTGGAATAGGTTGCTCTCTAGTAAGTCAAATTCAGATGAGGCTGAGTCAAAAACTACAACACCACTTGTTCTAGAATATCTAGAATATATATTATATATGTGTGTGTGTATGTGTGTGTGTGTGTGTGTGTGTGTGTGTGTGTGTGTGTGTGTGTGTAATTATAGGTTATTGGATCCGAAATGTTTCCTGATTTTTTTCCTCTGTAAGAACATTATTTTTAATGATCATCCCCCTTATTTCAAGCCATTAAGATGTAAGCTTTATAATTAAAATATTGAATTACCTACCTCAGGTCTGATGGAGGTTAGAAGGAGTTGTAATAATATCACCTTACCTATTTTGGACTTCCACGAGGATTTTCACATCTCTATCTGATGTACCAAATTTGACAGCATGGACAGAATAATAATCTTCTTCATCTTCCGTTTTGACTTTCTTATATCACACCTTATCCTATACAAGAGGCACAGGTAGAGCTCAAGGCCATGTTTTTAGCACCATCTTCAACCCAAAGCTCGTTTTATTGGGCAACAATAAAGCAAGACATTATTGTTTATCTTAGGGTTTCTGGAGTTGCTGATGGGAACAAATATATTACCTAGAAACTTTCTCTGTGGTTCTGTAATAGGCAGAAAAATATATTTCAAATTTTTACCATGCATATGTATATATGCATACTCGAGACATGAGTACACATAATCAATCTATATAGCCTTGTACTAATAAGTGAATATAATCCTGTACTTTTAGTGCAGGGTACTACTGAAATAAAGGTTAAAAAAAAAAGAAGAAGAAGTTGGTATCCTAGAAACCTGCTTTTTTTGAACAATATATAGTTTGATTCCTTGTTTATACCCTAATCCTTATAAATAAAGAGCCAATAAAAGTTGCAGTGTTTACAACTTCTCTAGAAAATTTTGGTTTTACAATAAATCTAGCCAATAACTGGGTTTATCATATCTCTTTAGCTTGTTTACAGTTGCAAGTGTTATATTTTTCATTTATTTGGATGAATAATTGGTTAGAAGCTATCTTAAGTTGTTGCATTGTAATTGGGCACAAAATATAGAATTTAAAAAATGATCGCAGTTTTGGGACCAAGTTTACAATGACACATGCCATCTTCTATATAGAATATCACTGTAGTTTTATCTGGGCATCCTCTGAATTTAATTGCTTTGTCAACATGATTGCACTATGAAAAACAGAGGGTGGTCAAGGAGGCTGCAAATGTCCTAATTGTACCTCATATCAACATACATTATTAGTGCCCTATTGTGACATTTGTCTTTTTGATGTACATAAGTCTTCTGTTTATAAATGGCAAGCTTATTTTTACTGTTGTGTTTAAACTGGTAAAGTCTGTCACATGGTTTAGAAGAAGGGAAAAAATGTGAAATGCTAAAATACTTTCATCTCCTAGCAATTGAACAGAAAATAGAAAGGCAACTTTACTTATGAATACGGCCTATACTATGTGCCTGAAATGTTTACAGATTCACAGCTTTTCCAGCTTCTTCTGATCAGCAGCCTTTTAAAAATTTAAATGTTTTAAGAGTCTTCATTGATAGAGACTGGAGATTTCAATATTGTCTGTGGGCATATATTTTAGACAACATTAGCAAGTCAAGGCAAATATAGTAGGATTCTGTAAGTTCATTTATTTTTATGTTATGAACATATAAAATGAACATGACAGTTATTGTGTTGATATTGTGTTGATATTGACATGGACATCTGATACCCACATTTGAATTTTCTCAGCATATTTAAATTTCTAAATATTATTAACCTTTGTTAATCTATCATGTAAATTCTATATAAACCTCAGCCAACATATGAATTTCTGAATCTTTTAGGGGAAATTCTGCATATGTAGAAGTAGAAACAAGTTGACAGGGCCAGGTCTCCTTCATGTCTCTTATTTTTTCAAGAATGCATTCACTAAATTTCAAAGTGTATGTATTAAGAAAATATAGCAGATGAATCACATAGATTTTTTCCCACAATATAAAATAAATTTATCATTAGCATTTAACTCTCTTATTATCTAAATGTAAGATATTTTCTTCTAATGTTTTTTAAAGTAATGAGCAATATCATGATCATTAAGAAGCTTTCAAAAATGTTTTAAAAGCAACTTTTGTATATATTGAACCACTTTGTGTGTAACTGAGTTGCAAAAGAATGATTAGGATAACCTCAGTCTTTCTTTGGAAAGTTGTTCATTTGGAGAATTAGTTTCTTTCATTCAGCACAGAATCAGCAATCATGCAACTAGTAAGTGACAAGGAAGAAATTTGAGCCCATTAGTAAGACACAATAACTAAAGTTTTTATGTTTTAAGAATTCCATAATGAATTAGGTTTAATAACAATAATTTAATATATAAATACCACTATAATTTTAATTGGTTGCTTTCTTATTCATTAACTTTGGACAAAAACTTTATCAACAAAAATTGTGATGCTGTAATATTGCTTAAATTTAAATAAAATATTTTCAGGTAAACTAACAATGTTCTCACATAGCATTTTATCAAACTTTTTTTTCCATTCATTTTCTGATTTTGTATACAGAGCAACAGAATAAGATAACTTCTTTAAGAATGAATCATCTGGAACTATTGTTCTTCTAGGTCAAAATGGTCAAATATAGACACTTTCATATAGTTCAACTTCATATCATCCGAGTTTTATATAAAAAGCAAAGGAGGCTCATAAATCATCAGTGGGCTGATCAAGTTCCTATAAGTAGGGAGAAGCAAATCTGTAACCTAGGTCTTTTGAATGTCAAGTCCAATGCAGTTTTCACTGCATTATGGCTGCCGTTAGTGATGATAGGTCTTTCTGAAGATGAAAAAGAAAAGGCAACCAAACAATAATTTCAGTGCACTCCAAGTCTAGTGTTTCATCTTTGACCTACTGTAAAATTGCTATTCTCACTGATTTTCTATTCACTTGTTTCAAGTTGTTGCAAACAGGCAAAGATATGGAAATAACAGTTTCCTTTGGCAGCTGAAGCAGGTAAAATTGAAGCAGACAAGTTATGGGCAAAGTAGAATCTGCAGTAGTAGTTCAGATACAGTTTTTTTTAATGAAAATAATTTGCAGTGTTCATAAAAAGCTTAAAAGTTATATTTTACTGCAGATATCTGGCACATGGAATTTATCACCCCTCCCCGCCAAAAAAGGTTTTTTAAAACTTGCCAATCCATACAAAGCCATTCACTTCCATACTTAATTTCTATCATTCATTTCTAGTAAAGTACCTTAATCCAAGTTAGAACTTTTGTAGTGTATAGCTCTATATATTCCCTAGACAACAATGCTTAATGACACGTGAGAAGAAACAAAAATAAACATCTATCCATAGTGTATTTTATATGTTCCAAATTATAAAAATAATTATTTTTACAATCTATATGAATATTCTTTAATATTTATTAAATATTTATTTAAAATTTACTGTCTCCTCCTGTGAGTAAATTTGAAAATAAGTACTATATAGTTATGTTAGAAGTACTTATAAGGCAAAAATTATAAATATTAAGTAAAATAAAACATTTTAATCAAATTTAAACTATTTTTATTAAATCTTAAAATAAAGGGGTGTGCAGTGTATTATCTCTTCCCATACACTACATCAACTATATCATATTTTCTATTACCTTCTTCCATAAATTTAAAAACACCTTTGAATATCTCTTTTCTTTAGACAACAACAAAAAACGGTAGAATATAAACATGCAAATACATATGTAGGACATGAAAATCTCTCTCGAGCCCACAAGCCACTCTTATTACTCCCTTTATGAGGTTTCCAACTAAAATAAAAGTAGCTTACTAGTGTCAATCCATCACATTCAGAATTTTAAAAACATTTCTGCATTTTCCTCATATTGTAACTGCTCACATCATTCTGTATCAACACTTTTGTATATAATTTCTCACCAAAATTCCTTTTCTTTGCTTTTCTCTTATTTTCTCTCTGACCGTTTTTGAGACCGTTTCTTTATTTCTTGGTCACTAAAAGTACACATTAATATTTCTCAATGTGGATTTTGTCATATGCATTGGGTTGGACACTAAGAAGATGCTTATTTCTAGATTCACATCCATCCATACTCGTGATTTTTGTGTTTTCTGTTTTTATTTATTACTCATAGTTTTCTAATTTTGAACAAACATTAGTCAAATGTGGAAGCCCTGCTTCGATGTATCTTTCTAATGATTGTCCTGTTTCTTTATTTTTTTAGTCTCTGGAAGTCTTTCTAAACTTTGCCTAACAACTCTTTCAATGATTTCTAATTGTATAGACACATGCTCAGTATTTCTTATAACTCTGCTTTACTCTTTTGAGTATTCATTTTTTTTGTCATAGCATTCTATCCTTGCAGGATAGATTTAGTGTATTTTAGAATATATCTGGAGATAACAGAATATTGTCTGAAGTTAATTTTTATTTTATTCCTGCATTTTTCTGCATGCTCTCTGTTTTGTTTATTTGTTTATTTTCTATTGGTCTGGTCCTTTTGCTTTCTCATATACTGAACATTTTGAAAATGTTTGATTAGCCTCTCAGTGTGTATGGCTTAGTATACAAGACTATTAAGAATTCTTCACAGGGAAACTGAATGGTCAGCCATCTATTGTAAGATGGAGTACCATCTTACAATATTTTCTTTTTTATATTTTCTTTTTTTTTTTAGGCAAGGCAACCTTTGGTTAACCTCACAGATTACAAGGACCGTGTCAGCTTACAATCATTTTTTTAATTTTTATTTTTATTATTTTTACACCTATAGCACCTTGTCTTTCTACGTGGTCTCCCATCTAAGTACTAACCAAGCCCGACCCTGCTTAGCTTCCGAGATTAGAAGGGATTGAATTTGTTCAAAGTGGCATGGCTGGAGACCCAAATGTTATTTTCAATAGGTCATCTTTTAGATTGTTTTACTTTCTAAAGAGGAATACCTTGTAGTCTAGAATCAGGCTATTTTAGGAAGTTACCTGCATTGTGAGGTGAGTAAGGGAAAAATTTTAAATTCTATTCAACATTAAGCCATAGTGACAGAAATTAAAATAATCATTGCCCTAAGTTGAGGATAGGATGTAAATACTGATTGGAAAGGGAAATGTGGAAATTATCTGAGGTTTTAAATGTTCAATATCTTGATCTAAGTGGAGGTATTGGTTCTGTATAGATATGTAAATAATTATTGAGTTGTATTCTTAAGATTTGTGTACATTTCTGTGTGTAAATTAAAAAAGTAAAACAGGTAAAATTTTAAAAAGTCAAGATTAATTTCATTGAGGATATTCAAAGCAATGATTTGATTTCAGTAACTGGTGTAAATCCATCATGGTAGAGTATCTGGGCACAGTATGAGAGATGGCCACTTAAGGACGCGTGGAATATGAGTGCATGGCCTCCAGACCCCACCTCCTCAGGTGGCTGACAAAAGATTGGAGAGAGGGGAAATGAAAGAGAGTGAGGGAGCTAGAGAATCTCTGAAAGGAAAAGCAGAAAAGAGCAGGATTTAAGGATGTTCTGCTAGAGTTCCACATTCCATTCCCCACCCACACTTCTCCTGACTCCCTGCACCCAGCCACCCTGCAAGTACTATGAATGTTATAAAACAGCATCATGCAGAGGGAGAAAAAAGAGAAAATTTCATTGAAACTACAATCTAGGTTCTCAGATGGTGCAAAAGTGAAAAGTACTCTCCAAATATCTCTAATTACATAAACATTTAGAAGAAAAAACTAAAAAGTGTTTGATAAGTAACTTTATTTCCTGACCAAGGAATCTATTCCTTAGGGCAATGAAAATAAGGCCCATTCGAATGATATAGCATACAGAAAATGAAAAAAAAAAAATAATTACAGCACAAAATATTATCTTAACCACAAATATATACCTTTAGCCATAGGAATTCCAAAACAAGAGCTGATCTGTGTTATTTCAGTCACACTTTTATGCACATATAGCAAGTTTCATCCTCAAACAAAAGAGATGAAGGTATTTTAAAAGATTATAAATGAAAACATTTATTTTCAGATTAATTAAATTAATGAAATAGATGTAACTTGATGAATACTATATAATTTGTTTATTGCTTTGAGGCTTAAAAGCTCAACAATATCCTTCATGTCTTTCTAAGCTTTCCTTTTGCTCCCTGCTGGGTTTCGAAGTTAAGAATGAAAATTAAAATATGAAAACTTATGAATAATTGAATATCTTATGTGATTTTTAAACTGCTTTAGTGTTAAGTTTTGATGATCGTTATTAAACAAAATAACTTACAAAAATGCATTGTGAAAATGTTATGGTAATTCTATATTTGTTTCAATAACAATTATTCCTATTTTGGGCATCAATGTTAAAAACCTCTATAGACTTACTCAAAATAAAACACTTAGACCAAAATGTATTCATAGAACAAGCATAAACCATATTCATGGGATTTTAAGTTTTTAATATCTATATTAACATTATCCTGAATAAATATACAAGGTTTCTAAAGCAGAACGATTGTTACTGTTTACTTACAGCAAGTAATATCTGCATGGTTCCTCTGTATCCTGAATCTTATCTCTAGTGTGGTATGATAAAATCCAGGTATTGCCCTACATGTATAGTTTCTGCATTGTAAGGAGCCAACCCAAAATGATTTTTCTCTGCACATACAGGGAAAGAGTCAGTTGTCCTTACTCCCTATCTAAAAAAGCTTCCTTTGAAATATAATGAAAGGATTCTTGTTTTCTTATTCTCTTTTGTATATAAAGCTCCTCAGGGGAAAGATAAGATGAGTTACCAACTTGCAGCTTGACTCAACAGTATCATTCCTTGGAAAGTAAATATATATCCTTAGGAAGGTGATATTGCTAGAGTTTTCTCTCAATATAATTAGTTATAAATTATGTCCCAAAACTTGTTTTTAGCATAGATCATAAGTTTCAGTAAAAATTACTCAGAAAGCCTTAACAATGAAGAATCATAAAAATATTTTCTCTATAGTTCCATAGATTTCTAAAGTTAAGTCATATTACCATAAGTTGAATGGTTCTGGAAAAAGCCGCTGAGCCTCCATGTAATTAATCATCTGCAACATCTACATTTTCTAAGTTATTTTAATATTTATATGAGATGATGTTGCTATAAAGTACCTACATTCAACAAATTATATTTGATAAATTTAATTGCCATTAAAATTTTGCTTATACATTAATAAATGTAATACTTCAAGAAACTTGGAAATTAATTTTATAATCATTCAGAAAAACAAATTAAAGTTCAGACTGCCTAAAACTTACTTTAAAAACCTCTGTTGTGTACATAGCAAATCTGGAATTTAACCTTGTCTGTTTTAGTGAAATTGTATTTGATAACCCATTACTCTGGGCTGCCTTAACCCTAACTTTATATATCTTTCATTTTGCACGTAAGTGCAAAATTCCTATAAGATATAATCACATTCTATGATATTCATACATCTTTTACTCTTTTGACTCTCAAGTATTTAGAAATAGATTTGATGTGAATATTACCCAAAGATGCCCAGGGTGGCATTGATATACAGAGAAAGAAGACCAGTTTTTTTTTTTATTATTATTATTAGGAAAAATTTTAAATGTTGCTTATTACCTTGGCATTAAGTCAAAACCATGGTAAATATTTTAATATTTTAAAAATATTTTTCTCATGTTATTTAAGAAAAATATACATACATATTTATTCAACATCTCGGAAAAATCCCCATATATCTTTCCCGTTCTTCTGCTTTCTTCCCTTCCAAATCCAATATGTGAAATAAGTGTAATATAATAAAGCATATACTACTTTAATATAATTAAAATACATAATATATATCAAGGATCAACAGAAAGAATAGGAGCCCCAAATATAATCCTGAGAATTAAATTTATGTAGCATACACAAATTTAGTCAATGTTTTTTGGTAATTTAGGATAGTCTAAAGTAATAATTCAAGATGTCATTTTGATATAGTTAATTATGGAAAACATATATAGTTGTATTTTTACATCTCCATGTAATTATAGGGATAAATTGAGAAAAATGACACTAAAAGATATATCATTCAATTTGTACACAGAAAGCACAAGAGTTAGAAACCTTGGCTAAACAGATTTTAAACATTCTTACTAATTTGAGCTATTTATTTTAAGATAATTTAATTTACTTCTCTTTAGTGTTTATTCTTGAAAATTATGCATTTCTATAATAAAAGCCATTATAAAAATTTTATAAATAAATAACATATATATACATATAAATATTATATACACATATATGTTAGTGAGCGTGTGTATAAATATTTACGTGTGATATTGAAAATACCATTCAAAAAATCTGCAGACAGTCGATATTCATGCAAAGCTGAGAAAGATTGTTTCTTATCTTGGACTTGATTTTAGCTTTCATACCAGGACAATATATAGCACCAGAGCTTTTCAAGAAGATGTGGTCATTATTTTAAGCAAATTTTGGTTTTATGGGTGGTTCTTTCAAAAGGATCTCATGGAGGGTTGTCAATATTTCCACAAATATATGATATAATCTTATTTCATGTTTTCTTTGTATTCTTTAATGATGGATCTAAAATCCCAGAAGAAAAACAGAATTCTAATCAGATGAGGAGAATTCAGAGGTAGACAGAAGAAGTAAAATACTTTTCAAAATCCAGCTGAAGTAATTTTAAATAAACTGAAAAGTATTTGATGACAAAAGTAAGAATATTTACATTTTTGTGATTACTTAAAAAATAACATTTTAATTTTGGATGATAGGCATTATTAAGTATGAGAGATGAAATAAACATATAAGAGCTCTACATTCTAGGATTTTTTAGTTTTTTTTGTGGTTCCCAAGTGAAAGTGTATTGTAGAAATAAAGAAAAAATTATATATCGAAATATATATGCAATAGAATAATTATACAGAAAAATTGCAGTATACATAGGATACAGAATATTCACTAAATTCAACACACATTTCGTAAAATTAGATGTTAAGGCAAAACTAAGAAAGCAGAAAGATGCCTACATGAAAAATGTGGGGCTTTTCTTTGCATTATTAGGAAAAACAAACAAATAAATCTAAAATCTCACAGAAGAAAAATTTTAGAAGAGGATTCCTTAAGAAGATTATCTGTGAATATAGTCTCTTATTCCTTTCCATTTTATGGTACATTTAAAAAGAAAAAATATTTGGTTAATTGCTCTTTGAAAACCCAGGAAGCTCTTTGAACAAATCAAAGAATTGTTAGGTAAAGTATTGCTTGTACTAGATCTGGACCCTGGACTAACACTATAATAGATTCAGCCCACTATTGCAAGTGTTGAATTGGTACTGAAAATTCAGCATCTGGTTGGCAGGATTTTACAATAACTAAAGGGAGATAATATTTTAACTATGAATTAATTTACTAAGGGAGTATACTAGGAATGGAATATATCAGAGACCAAGTTTATATTTAGTATGTTACAAAGTTTAGAGGACTTTTCAAGGTGGTGAGAAAAACAGAAACACAGATTCTAAGAGTTTTTACCAGAGTAGAACCAGTTTTGGAACCATAAACTAAATTCTAGTCCATCCTAAGTAAAGAGGATGGAAAGAGTATAGATTTTCTTAAATAATAATAAAAAAAATTACCTCAGAGAAGGCAATAGTAGAAAAGTTTTTAGACAAGATCTGATCTAGGATAAAAGAAAGAAAGACTAGAATAGTGCAATGTCAGAATCAAGGGCATATATGTCCCTTCTTTATAGAAGAAATGAATAAAGCCCCCCAAAAATTCAAATGCATTTCTATTTCTCTTAGAGAAAGAGAAGAGGACATGGGGTTATAGATGGATGTTGTGATATAAAGAAGTCTAGGAAAACCAGTCAATATGTGAATTGTAGAACAAAGAATCAATTGACTGAGACTCATTAATGCACCCTTCACTGAGTCTGAAATGCCTTAGCCTCAGTTGCAGAGGATAGGTGTTTTTCAGTGGGGCCTAGAGAGTGCGTACTACCTGATACTTCTGGTGGGAAATATAAGAATACTTCTATGACTTATCCAACAGGGTTTGTAATGGTTAAGAGTTTGCTGTATAGCTTCTCAGCAACTATAATCACTTTCGTTAGCAAAAGGCCCCAGGATTCTCCCCCAGAGCAGTAGGGTAGAAATAACTATCTCAAGAGGAAAGACAACATGTGCTCTACTGAACTGAACAATATAGTAAAAGACGAATGGAAGTATATCAGTAGGCTTCAGAAGTACTGTCCCAGGCTGCTGTGGGTGATATGTAATTATCTTGGAAATGTGTAGGGAAGAGGTAGCTCCTCATTGGTTGTAATGAGTACACCACTGTGGTGGGAGATAATGGGGCTAAGAATATATGGAAATTTTCTGTACTTTATCCTCAATTTTGTTATGCCCCTAAAACTGCTCTTAAAAAATAGTCTTTAAAAACAAAATAAGACATAAAAACAAGTATAATGCCTTAACTAATATGTAATTAAATGGGATTAATTTCTAAGCTTCCCATTTGCTGGCGACTATGGCTGCTAATTATAATGACAATGACAGAAAAGATACTATGCCCCCTCCATTTTGGGTGACAGGAGTGAAGCCTAAATATAGAAATGTTTTGTGCTAGTCTCAGCCTATCAATATTTAATATTGTGGCTAAATCAGCCCTCATGGTTCTTTTTATAATTGTAAAGTCCTTCAGCAAAAACCATCAGGAAACTTTGAAAAGATAAAATTTATTACTTACAAAACCTGGAAATAACACAGCATACCTGGGAAGTCATGGCGAGGGTGGGGTGGGGAGGGTGTTGTGCATGAGAATGGGTCTGGGGTTCAACTTTTATTGAGGTAGAGGGTAGAGGCCTAGAATTTCACAGATTATTGGTAAATTTAAAACATAAGCAGAAATTTAAAGCATCAGAAATGGGTGATGGAATTAGGGGTGAGTACTGAATGGTCAGTTACTGAAATCAACCGAAACCTCAAAAGCAAAGGGGCCTCAGCTGGGGAGGTGACCTGGCCTGGTTCTTCATCTAGTTCTGGGGCTGGCAATGTGTTTATTCAAAATAATCATCTTCAAACTGGATGCCTTTTTGAATTGGGTGCCTTAGCACTCAAAGTTTAAGTCAGGCACTTGCATTACAAACAAAATAAAAGAAAACAAAAAACTGTCAGGGCCTTCACTAGAGGAATCTTGCTGCTAAATTAATGAGATCAAATTGAATATTGGTAGGAGACAACAGCAGACTCTATCTCGTGATATAGACAGGTTAAGATGCAAAATTCCTTGGAAAGTAATGCCTAGAATACAAGCCTGAGTTATCAAGATAATGCTGGACAACAACTTGTTATAATTTGGAGATAGGTGAAATGGGAGAAGTTCACCCAGTACAAGACAAATACTGTAAAAACTGAGTTATATTGGCTACAAATCCTTCAAATTGGTTCAAAGAGAAACCTTAGGTTCTCCATCCATGATGGTATATCATGGATCAGAGGAGGGGGAGAGGGTCCAAAACTCCTATGAAAGTAGAATCTCCCTGGAACAAGAAAAAGGAACCATCAGACCTTAAAGTCCAGTGTCCAAAGGCTCTCCTAGAGCCATAATGGCTTGGGATGATATATTCTTTGCTTGCAGACTTGAGGGGTGTAATAACAGAAAAGACAATGAAAGGAAAACAAGTGGAAGAAAACCAAAAACAAAATAGTTAACCAAGTCTACACTGAATCTGTTGAAACTGCATTTTTTAGTAGTAAAAAAAATAATATTTCACCTATCTTTATAATAATCTATTGTGTCATCATTAGTAAAAGACTTTAGCTATAAGACTTGGCATGTATTTCAGGGCATAACAAAGGTATGTTAAACAAAAAAACTTTCAAGGCTGAAAGCTTTCCTGAAAGAAAGGGTTTATTGAGCCAAATGCTAGCAAGAAAAGGACTGGGTCCTGGGGTATGAGGTCTAAACCACCAGCAGTAGGGCTAAATGGAGAAGATAAATGTCTTCTGTCCTGGAGTTGAGGGGCTCTTTTGTACATTATGCTTGCAAGAAGACAGATGTGAGTTATTTTGAAAGAATTTACATTGACTACAGATCAGGGGTTGGGGGCAGGAAAAGATGAAATGGGTAGCAATTCTAGATGCACAGTCTGTAAGGAAGAAATATTTAGTACTTTGATTGGTGGTGGGCAACAATCCTAAAAATGTATGCATAAACAAGATGCTGTGGCCTCTGGTGGTTGATACAGACGTTGATTCAATGCTCCAATATACATTCGGGAATGACAGCTGTCTTTTGTTAGTTGGCTCACAGCTATTAACTGGTTAATTACGCTTGTCTCTTTCTCTTGCTCTCGGGGCCTTTATAATTTATTTAAGACATCTCAGAATTTTTTCTTGTCAAGTATTGTATATAATAACTCGTTATTATATATCACCTATTTCTCTAAATGTTTTATATATATTGATTCATTAAATTCTCACGAATCTTATGAGCTAAGTATTATTTTCAATCCACCTTTTTAGAAGTGAGGGAATTGAAGTGTTAACTTACCCCAGATTAACACAGCTAGTAAATGGCAGAGCCAGGCTTCGAACTTAGGCTCTACACTAAAAATGAATTTATAACAAATTTTCAGGCTTTTCTCATTAGCATTTTCAACCTCAGTACAGGAATACTTAACATCGATGACCAGAGCTTAAGCTCTTCTCCTGCTTCTGTCCTGAGGGGAGCAGAAGGTAGCCTTACTGGGTACAGAGTCCCTATTTAAAAATCACAGTGTTATAGGACATACATTTCTATGGGGTTTTGTTTGACCTTGCTGTTCTGAGGCAGGTCCTTAGGTTAATGCTAAAAATAGTCTTGCCAATATCATGGTCCAAACACAGAGGAGTAGATTAGAATATTTTTCAAGCTATCATTCAATTATTTTACTCTGTTCTTCAAGTTGGAAATAAATTCTCTTATATAAAATCAGCCAGTCTTCGAGGTATTCACTAGTGATTATGCTTTTCAGAACTCACTGATAAGAAATGTCCTTTCCATTAGTGTTCTGTACCTATCATGATGAATTTAACATTTGGCTCTTCTCTGCTACTTGTACAGAAATGAGATTAGTAATTGAGTCACAGAGCAAGGTTGTACAATTTCAGGAACATAACACCAATCACTAACATGTGATCACACTGGGGTAATTATGATGATACAGCATTATCTAGTTTAATATAATTTTGAAATGGAAAACAGGACTGCTGCTCCAAGTGTTGATTGGCTATTTTGAGATAAAATTGAACTTGTTTTACTAGGAACATCAATATGTTGTTCTTGAAAATTGTTTTATTATGTTAATAATAACAAATTATAGACTTGATAGCTGTAAATAGTTCAAATGCTCACTTCAACATCTCTCCAAGGCGGTGGTGTGTGCTAAAATAATTTTATACTCACATATATTCATTTAACCTATTGTGATTGAGGCAAACAGAATATAGAAATTTGTTTCTGTAATTGATTTCCAAATTTTACAATGATGTTTTCTTTAAAATGAGGTATTTTTCTTAATTTATGGGACTAAAGGTAAAAAAGCAATTTTTAAGAAGTATAATATTTTTAAGGCAACATATCTACTTCTTCTATGAAATTTACTGATAGATCAAAAAGAGAACTACAAAACAATATCTATTTCATTTATGTTAAATATTTAATGGCAACATATATTGATTATGATCTTTATTTTAAGATATGCTTTAGGAAATTTCTATTACTAAAACATCACATTTTTTTGTTTTTGTAAATTTTAGAAACACTTTCATAGAATGACTATAATAAAATATTACTAGATAACTATTATAAATGAAACTAATAATAACAAATGACACTGAAGTTATAGAAAAATAACTGTCTTACACCTTAGTGGAATTGTATAATGGTATAGGTACTTTGGAAAACAGCTTGATAGTTTCTTTAAAAATTAAACATAAATTCACCTACCATTTACCACCTACATGAAGAGTCATACTGGAGTGATGAACATATTTAAATTTGAATTTATAATAATGTTTACACAACTTGTCAAATTTACTCAAAACAGCCATTGAATTGTATACTTGAAAAGTGTAAATTATATGATATACAAAATATACCTCAATAAAATTATTTTTAGTAAAATTATTCTATTAAAAAAACCTGCACAGACATCATCTTATGGAACAGAAGGTCTAGTTATGATAGATTGTTCAATTAAGCTTCTTGAAAGGAAACTACTGAATAAATAAATTTGACTATGAAAGGGCCTTTCCTCAAATTAAGCCACATCCCTTAACATGGATTTCCCACAGCATACTTGATCTGGAAATTTTTTTTTAAGTATACTGCTTATTTACACATTGTAGACATTCTTGATAGACTATCTAAAACCCATTTCAAACCTATCTCCTTAGCAGAGACACTTGACTTTGTTCACAGAGAAATCTCAAGGTATTCAACTTTGAGTAAAATTTGCTTGTAAAAAGTAAAATGTGCTTGTCAAAAGTAAAATTACAAGGAATAATATTCCGTGGTTAGAATTCAAATAAATAAACACATTGATAATAAAGTCTGAGGAAAAGAAACACATTTTTCAATAAAATATTGAGTAGCGGAGAAAATTTAAAATCGCATAACAATAATAAAGGTATAATTCAAAATCTATGAGACAATCACTGTAGCTAAAAATGGTAGAATAAGGACATTTTTAATCTTGAGTGTCTGTCATATTTGAAAATAACAAAAGTAATGTGAAAGAGCTGGAATAATATCATCAATTAAAATGTAAATTCACCACAGTAAAATGTGACAATAAATGAATACCTGTAATTTGAACTTAATCA
This sequence comes from Macroglossus sobrinus, assembly GCA_004027375.1. NCBI lineage: Eukaryota > Metazoa > Chordata > Mammalia > Chiroptera > Pteropodidae > Macroglossus > Macroglossus sobrinus. The sequence continues at coordinate 20,763 of PVKZ01001626.1, forward strand.
ATGAGGATGAACAAAACTTTTTCATAACTATTTCTCTTTGAGAAGATTGATCAATCATCTTGAATAAGTGAAATTTCCTGAAAAAAAAAATTTGTTTTTATGTAAAGTCACATGTTCTAGAAGAAAACTGAATGGACCACATTGAAGTGGATTATTTCCCCATAGTACTCCCTCTATATTAAAGAATGGCATAACAGGCTAGGACTGAAAGTGAACTTCTTAGATATTCTGTATTTATATTTCATGAGCCATAACTTTATTTATTTATTTATTCATTCATTCATTCATTCATTTATTTTTAAGGTGATATTGGTTAACAAAAGCCAGTAAGTTTCAGCTGTACACTTTAACTGTAAGGCAGTCAATATAATCAATTCCAAAAATGTTTAAAATAAATTAGTCAACCTTTCTTTTGCACACGCACTTTTAAAAATAGAAATACCCAGTGTATATAAATTAATTCCAATAATTAGTACCTAAATATTCACTATTTCTGCATATTAATTATTTTTACTAACTATATTTGCTTTTCATTTAATTAAAAGATGCTGTAAAAATCCAAAATTTTATTTTGAAGTATGTTTAACAATGAATGGTACAAGGGATTTTGTTTTAACAGTTAAAAATTTCAATTTTACAGACAGTTATATTATGAAAACAACCTGCAGTTCTGTATTTGTGTAGAAGTACTATATTATTTAGACATTCCACGTTAAACAAATATTTCCACATGACACTGTTATACTGACATAGTTATTATGATCTATTTGACTCAAGAATTGAGTATTTTAATTCAAAACCTGCTGATACAGGGGATATGAAAATTTTCATTAGTTTCTTCATTAGTTTCCACATTTGAATTTCTGAAGATGTCATGTGACAATCTAATCTGACTGTTAGGAATATTAAGATGAATCAGTGGGCTCTTTTAATGTGGTTGCTTGCATGAAAATAGAACTAGTAGGAGTCCTAGAAGCTAGAAGGTCAAAGTAGTTTAGATGTTGATAACATGCCTTTATCAATTTTGAAGTTGAAACCTGCAAACTAACTAACCTGAATGGGTGCACATTCTTAACAAAATTATATTCAGTAGTTGGATTTTGAATATGGATCTAATAAAAAAATTTAGAATCAATAATCAATAAACAAAATATTAGATTTTTTTAAAAAAAGTAACAAGAAATATAATTATCTTAGGAAAGATAGGAAAGTTTATATGTCTTTAAAAATATAGAAAAAGGGCAATTGGAATAAAATTTTATGTTAATTTAATTAATTGACATTAACTTTGAAATATAAACAATGGCAATAAGTGTCTACATTAAAAACAACCGGAGAATTGTCATTAGATACAAATAATACACAAGATGATATAAATCATCTAAATCTAAAATGTAGCCTCTCCAGTTGTTAGATGACTTAGTTTTTCATTATTTTCTCAGTAATAGAACTTATTGAACTAAACACATTGAGGTATACCTTAGAATTATCCAATAAAATTATACCAAAAATAAGTGTAATTATTTAAATAACAGACATTTATCATTCAAATCAGAAAATAACATTTTTTTTGAAGGCTGAATTATATTTCATTTAGTCACATGTGTCCCTCTTATAAAAATCTTTATCAATTAAATTGTACATATGCTTCATTTGAGGAAGCTTTATAAAACTCATATCTGTCTGCACAATTACATATTCCAAGTATATTAAAACTAGAAATATCTTGAATCTTTAAAGATAAATTTTCAACTGTTTCAGAACATTTGTTTTTAGTTAGGAAAGAGGGGCAGGGGAGAGTAAGGGAGGGAGAAGAAAAGAGAGAGGAGAGACTTAGCCTTTTATAACAACATTTCTGAATTAATGTTTAGGAATACAGATTATTAAATGTAATTTATTTTTGCTTTAGAATTTTGCTAATTATTGACTAATTATTTGAGGAAATGTGGGTCCAAATTAAGTAGTGCCTATGTAATACCTAAAATTTGATAATTATAATAAATAAGATTTCAGAAGTTTAAGTATTATAAAGTTAAACAATTTCATATGAAATATCAATGCTGTCATTACTAAGAAATTGAGGAAATTATATTTATTTAGGTGAAAATATAAATATGAGGTTTTAAAATATAGGTTATGGAACATTCAGTACGGTATGATCTAGTTTATGTAAAACATGCTCATTTGAGCATATTTTACACAAATATACTGTATGGTCATAGAAAACATTCACCAAAATACTAGCTGTAGCTAATAAGTATTAAGTAAGCTCCAACATGTGTGTTTGGCCAAAATTTGAATTTATTTCTAAATTAGTATTCATAGTAAATACTTTGCAGGGTTGTTATGTAGATTAAATTAGTTAACGCTTGCCAAATGCTAACCTGTGGCCAAGTATGTTTCATGAATACAAGCTATATGCTGGTCATTAGAATAACAGAGATGTTAGGACTTAATTAACGGAATATGGGATTATGCCAGAGAAAAGAGTCAACTAAGACCCCAAATCTTCAATATTGAGAGACTAAGTGAACAGTGGAGCCATTTAATGGAGACAACAGCCTGGAGAAGAAGAAAAATATGCCCGGGGTTTTGAAGAATAGGATGATTTCAATTTTAGAAATAATGTCTATCTCCCAGGCATTCTATTAAGATTAAGCCAAAATAAAATGAAATGTATATTATAACTTAGCATCCACCAAGTATTACATAATATTTACATGTTTGTTTTGTTCTTCTGTATTTCTCTTTTTCCAGATACTTTTTTCATCTCTCTTTTGATCAGGATGTTATCCTAACTGTTGTCTCTCTCCCGAACAGCTTTAGCATATTTTTCTTCAGATAAGTTTTCCCTTCTGCCTACAAATTGAAAACAAAAATGCCTTCGCAAAAGTCATGAACATAGCTCCCTTAAATTTGGGGTTCATAGGTCTTAAATCCACATCTATACACATTAGGTTAGATTCTTCAACTATAAAATTTTTCTAAGACATTGTTTATTTTAATACTGTTTTCATTTGACCTAAAAATTTTGAAAATTTACATATTTATTGTAATTGATATTTAAACACTCAACTAGTATTTTATATTTATTCAATATAATGGTTTTTAATGTTCAATTAATATTTCTTTGCAAATTTAATTAATATTAATTACTATATACCAAAACTAAAATTTTCTCAATACCTTAAGTAACCTTTCATTATATATCACACAGTCTCCTCTGTGAAACTCTTCATTTGTTCATTCATGAAGATACACATGCATTTTTCCACTCACATGTCTGGTTCACACCAGTTGTTTTTATTAGACATTCAAAATACAAGATTTATACGTTTATTACATAAATATGTATTGAGCATCTACTTAGGGTCTAATACTATTTTAGGTGTTTAGAATGGTTCGGTAAACCCTAGTAGAGTTGAGCTAACATTTTATTATAAAGACATTGAGCCAAATTATCAAAAGTAGGTGGATTTCAATAGAATTTTTAGAGTCTAAATACTATGGAAATAATAGAGCAGTGAAAAAAGAATCAGAAGATTGAGGATACAGAGTTGGTGAGGAGAGTTGCAACTGAAAGAGCCCAAGACAGCCCTCATTAATTTAGCATTTGAACAAAAACTTGAAAGAAATAGGGGATTTAACCTTCTGAATATCTAAAGAAAGATTATTTCAGACAAATGCAAAAGTTCTAAAGAACAACAAGGAGACATGTGTGACTGGAATAGGAGAGAGGTAATGGGGCATAAAGTTATGAAGAGCCTTGCAAACTAAAGCGTTGTAGCATTTAGCAAGACTGAGTGAATGAAGAATGGATACCATAAATTTTGAGTGAAGCAGGCATCAGCAAACTTTTTTGTAAAAAGCCCAATAGTAAATATTTTTGACACTTACTGGCTATACAGTCCTTCTCATAATTGCTCACTGTGCAGGTTCTGGCATAAAAGCAGTGATCAACAACAGATAAGTGAAAAAGCATGACTGTGTTTCAATGAAGGTTTATTTATAAAACAAGCATTAAATATGGTGGGCCAGTTTAAACTTTGGGTTGTTATCAGCTAACACCTACCCCTGAAGTAGAGGAACAGCATGATCAAAATTTTATGCAGTGTTGAGAAGAGACTCCACAGGGTATGAATGGAAGTAGGGAGACTTGTAACAACACCGTCTCTATAATCAAGTTGAGATGGTAGCAGTGCTGATGGTAAGAAGTAGCTGGATCCTACATGTATTTTGAAATACACAGTAATTTCTGACTGACTGAATGCGGGTTGTGTGAAAGAAAGGTCAGTGATTGGAAAGTTAGAAACATCATCAAATGAAGTAGGAAGTGAAGTTAAAGTAGATTGGGAGTAAAAGTAGAAGTTTCCTGTTTAACATTAAGTATGATGACAGGTAGGCAGTTAGATATAAGAGTCTTGAGTTCAGGGCTAAATCTCTTCTGAAAACAGAAATATGAGTCTTCAGGTTATGGGCTGTTTTTAAACCCACAGAACTGAATGTGATCACTTAGACTTGAAAGTACATAGAAAAAAAAATGGAGAAGGAAGTAATGATTATGACATGACAACATAATGATATAGGGAGAAGAGGAGGACTAACATAAGTGACTTAGTAGGAGAGGCTGGTTTTATCAGAAGACAAGTTAAGAGAATAAGGTTTTAACAGTGTCAGGCAAAAAAGAGCCACATGCCGATGGTATGTCAAATAAGATAAAAACTGATATTTCACCACCATATTAACAAATTTGGAGATCGCTGATGTTGATAAAAGCAATTCCCTTAGAGTGATGGTTGTAAATGTACATTTGGATGGATTTAAGGAAATAAAGGGATTGTTGAAATTGGGAAAATAATATAAAAAATTTTTTTCGGTACTTTTGTGGAAAACAGGAAATAATGAAGTAGAGCTTTAACTATCAGGGAAAGTTGGGTCAAATGAGATCGTTGATATTGTTATTTAAGTGGGAGATATAAAAGTGTGTTTCTGTGTCAGTAGAAGTAGTCAAGAAAATAGTAAAGGAAAGAGAAAAAAAAATCTCTTTTTTTTTAGATGTCCTGAGAGAGAGAGAAGGAAAAATTGCTTGAACACTTTCAGAAGACATAAGAAAAGATAAGACCCAGTCCAGAGAAGAAAGATTGGTCTGAAGCAAGAGCAAGGATTATTCAGTAATAGCAATAAAACCTTGAGGAAAAAATAAACAAGGAGAAAAAAAAGAGAAGGAAAATTTACATAAGAAATGAGGCTTGAAAGCAGAAAGAACAAGTAAGTTTTTCATAATGGTATTTCTAAAAAAGCATAATGCACTCAAGTTGATACTTTTCTGTTTCCACCATCAACAGAACAATGTGTCATAAATGTGTTTAGAAAGCATATAAAGCATATCAATAAACCGATCATCGTACAGAGAACATCAGGAATCTCACTCCAAAGAAACTATGGATTCTAAATCATTGGAGCCTTCTAGAAAGTAATTTAAATACAGCTTTAGTGATCAAAATGTTCATGAAGAAAGGAATTTGATGAATTGCATGGCATTTAGTTAGGTTTTTTTTTTTTAACATTTGCTCTGTTATATATATATATATTTTTCTTGTGGTTTTGTATTGTAAGAATATGCATTTCTTTCATATGTTATTTACCATTTTAGGTACTGTATACTAAACTGAAAAATATAACCAGAAAATTCAAGGAACAACCTCACTAATATATTTTAAAATATAATTGTTTACAAACACACATATCTATAGTCTGCAAATGCTCAATCTAAAAATTATAATTAAATTAAGAGGTAATGATTTTTTTCTAGTTTATTGAAAAATTACTCATTATCTCTAAACAACCTTTGACAATTTCTGTAGATGTATGTGGAAACATTTTTAATTAAGTCTGATTAAGAAACTATGTGAATCTCAACTTTTCATTTTTATTTATTTCTGTCAATAATAATAGTGGATTTAGGAAAAAATACAATATGGCAATAATGTAGAGACTAAGAAATTTTTGTTATTGGCAATAAATTTTTTGAGTATTATTACTTTTATGCCATTTTTATGCTATCCACAAATGTTATTTCTTTGTGTTAAATACTGTTTATGTAGGTCTCTACAAATAATTGGAAATTAAGTTTGTAAAACTGTACAAGTTTTAAGGTGCTTTCAAATGTATCCAAATAAAAAGAGGTGTTTTGTATTATAATAAGTAATAAAAGATAAGTTTATGTATTATGTGTGTGCATTATTTAATTGCCAGTTTTTCTGTTATCATAATCAAAGAAAAAAGTGAATTTGAGATGATTTTTGTTTAAATATAGAAAGGGTATTATTCATTGTTATTTATAACTTATTAGGTATTAAATGAAGAGCAAAAGTTTACATTGATTTGACAATTATCAATCACATTCATTCTTCAGATTATGAAGCCATAAAATGGCAGGCTCAACAGAGTTTTATCTACATGACTACTTGAATAAAAAGTAGAATTATTAACCAAATATATTATTATACAAATATATTAAATATGTTATTTAGTAAATTACAGTGCCTTCATTAGTGCCCACATCATCTGATCCTGCTGAATAAAAAAATGCAGACTTTTCAAAATACAAATTTCAAACTTTATTTTACTACTTTGCGATAGCTATTTTAAATACAGTGTATATGCTTTAGCATCTTTGCATGATAAAATATTTTACACTTCTCTTTATAAATCTCTCTATGGAAACATTCTGATACACCCAAGAATTCTCATTTCAGAATAAACCAACCATGTAGGCAACATTCCCTTGATATGGCACCTTCTATTACTGTTTGATTTCTATTGATTTATCTAAATGTAAACATCTAACAGGAATCCCCTACCAATGTTGTATTCATTTACATATTTCTCTTCCACACTTTATTCTTTGCCCATCTAGCTTCCTATCTGACCTACTCCTTTAAGAAATAGTGCATTTATGAAGACTAATCAAATGAATGTATGTTACTTAATCAAATGACTACTCATTATTTCTCAAGATCTTTTATCTCAGCCACATTAAACCAGCATCCCAGATCCTTCAGATCCTCATTGCCACTTAGTGTGGTCATTTTTCTAAATTTAAGCCTTTTTACTACATGTGTAATACCATCTTATTTAATTTTAACATGTAATTCTCTAATGAGTAATGATGTTGTATAGTTTTACATATGCTTATTTTCCATCCACATAGGTTCCTTGATGGAGTTATAGTTAAAATATTTTGGCCATATTTAAGTCGTCTTCTTTGTTTTCTTATCAAAAATTCTTATGAATTTTGAATAATCTTTATACATACTTTATTAAATATATAATATGCAAATACTTAACTCCCAACCTGTGGCTTATTTTTGTATTACCTTTATACTTTCTTATGTAAAGAAGTTTTTCAAAATTGCATGAAGGACAGTTTTTCAATTTGTTCTTTTATGAATTATTCTTTTAGTGTTTTATCTAAGAAATCTTTTTCTAACCCACAGTCATAAAGATTTTCTCCAAACTGCACAAAATAGCATTGAACTTAAAAATACAGTAATGGAAACAATCCACATTCAATCAAAGAAAAAAAGAGTGAACAAAATAAACAGACCCTCAGATATTGGGATAGTCTAACATATGTGTGACTGAATTCCAAACAGGAGTTAAGATAGAAGATAGAACAAAAACCAATATTTTTAAGAAACAGCTACTAGAAATTCTCATTTAAAAAAAAATAACATATAGATTCACAAAGTCCAAAGAATCACAATAAAATATAAAGAAATCCAATTCTGGGCACATCATAAGAAAAAATTAAAAATCAGTCTGAATGGGGAAAAAAGAGTCACTTCAGGTATGGAGGAATAAAGTTAGGAACCATCACAGATTTCTTGTAAGAGTTTAAACAAATTAAATTATAGAATGATATATTTGAGTACAAAAAACAAAACTCTCAACTTAGCATTTCATAACTAATAACAATAACTTTACAAAATGACAATTCAATTTAAACAAGAAAAGGTGAGATAATGAATTGCTAGAAGAATTGCCATATCAGAAAAATTAAATTGTTCACACAGAAATGTTACCATATAAAAACTTGGATCTACAGAAAGTAATTAATAAAATGCTGGAAATAAGAAACACATGGGCAAATAAAATATTTTTTCACATCAATGATTTTAAATATTAACTGATTATTTAAAGGAAAAATAACTACATTTGGGATAACATACGTAAAGATAAAATGTACAACAACAGCACAAACATGAAAAGAGAAAAATAAATATATATATTACCAAGATGCATTGACTTTATAAAAGCCACAGGCAAGAGTCTACAGGATTTGATCAGAGCTGTTGAAGACAGTACATTATAGACATCACTCATTCATAGATTGCCAAGTGTCAGAGCCAAATCAATGACACATAACATAATTTATTATGATTGCACTAGCTATAACGTGGTCTTATGTTATTTGAATGTGGGATACCAAGCGATGTGTGTGTGTGTGTGTGTGTGTGTGTGTGTGTGTGTGTGTGTGTGTGTGTTTACAGCCACCTCAAAAAATCAAAGTGACGTGGCCAAGAAGCCAATTGTAGGGATAAAAAAAGGACAAAAAAATAATATTCTTAATTTAAATGCTGGCAGGAAAAAAGGATAAAGTTGAAAAAAAAAAGGTGAAACAAATTACAGACAGATAAGAGAAAGATAAAACCCAAACATATCACAATGAATACAAACTAGCTAAACACTCTGGATAAAAGGTAGAGATCTGCATAGTGTGTGAGCACAAGATAAAACTATGCTGTCTTTTAAAAACAGAGAAGTTAATAAGTATTTAAAGAGATATACTATGAAAATTCTAATAAGAACAAGAAATGTCACCAGATAAAGTGATATTTTTATTGATAAAAAGTTAATTTATCAGTAACATATAACTATTATTAATTGTGTATACACTTAATAACAAAGTACCAAAATGTATAAAATGATAACTCATATAACATTAAAAAAAGACAATTATAGTTGAAAATTTCTATATAAATCTCTCAGAATAAAATAATAATCAATAAGATATAGAAAATATGAATACTGTGATCAATATGAATAGATTAATATTTATAGAAAAATTCAGTCATACCAAAAAGAATACACAGTATTTTTAAATGCATATCAGACTTTCATCAAGGTAAACTGCATAAAAGAATGATCAATAAATTACAAGTAATTGAATTCATATGGTGTAAGTATTCTGTTCACAATGAGAGGAGCAAGATTGAAACTATCAATGACTATGAAGTATATATTTGTCATTCAGACTGCAGGGGTTAATTTTTTCTCTTGGATGACTTTGTATAAATAAAAATTAAAATATTAAAAAATATATAGCACAATTTAAAAGCATAAATTTACCAATGTCAAAAAATCACTATAGTGAAAAAGAATAACTCAGGAAATTATTTTAAGCATTTTTAAAACTCACAACAAAGTCACATTTGTTAATTAATTACATAAATATAATTTTATATCATGGGTTTTTATATATTCATATTATCAATGTAATATATAAGTTAAAAGCATAGACACTGGAACTGAATTTTCTGATTTTTATCTGTATTTTGAGTTAATAAATTGTTTAATCTACCAGATTATCATATTTTTCATTGGGAAAATAGTATTTATAATAGAACTTGTAGCATAAGGTTCTTTTTAAAATTGAAATGAATTGATATATATACTAGACCTGCACTTTGCTTGGAATATAGTAATTACCCAAAACAATTTTTTTTGATTTACATAGTAGCAGTTGTGGTGAAAGTATTGTGCTAGTGTAGCTACCCTATTACCAGCTATTTATAACATGCTTATAGACGAGTACCTTTCTCCAATCATAATGCCTTCATACATGTGTTTTAGGGCTATATTTTTTATGACTGCAATATGTGCTTGACTTTAGCCTCCTACCTTTTATTGAATTTCTTATTTTATTCATTCTTCCATATATAAATATTTATTGATCCTGCATGATTTGCTAGACCATATATTAGATGCCAGAAATATAAAGATGAAAAAATAAGCATAATTTCTATCACCATGGAATTTATAGTATTGGAGAAGTTATAGAAAATAAATAATAAAGAAATAGATGCATACATACATACTTTAAGGCTGCCATATGTGATATGAAGGCAACAAATATGGTGCTGTATTTTAAAATAATGGGGGATGGGGCATGACCTCATTTGGAATAGAATCATCAAAAGAGGCTTGTCCTTGGAGATGCTGTTTAATTTGAGACCTGAAAGCAGATACTGAGGATTTTTTAGACACATGAAGGCTGTGCAGTGCTTTAATACAGATATAATAGTGATTGGCCTAAGAGTATAATAATAGTGCTTGAAAGATACAATTTGTTTGAGATATTTTGGAGTTGGGAGATTAAAATGGGCATCTAATACACTGGAAGTTATAATGTAATTAGATGGTATTTGAAACCTTTGGAATGGATTTTGGAAAAAAAAAGATATTTGAGTAGCCTAGGACAGTGTTCTGGCAAATTCTCACTTTTTGAAATCTAAAAGAAAACTAAGATACTGGAAGAAAACACTGGTCAAGATAAGGCTGTAAGAAAAAGCAGGACAAAAGATAAGTAGCTACTATTTGTACAGGAGAAAAATAAGGTAATTAAGACATAAAAGGACAGCATATATTTGCTTGAGTAACCAAATTACAATCTAATTTCCTCAAGTATTTATATATACTACATAATAAAATGCATTATGTGTATGCATATACCTAAGGATTAGGGATAAGAAATTTACCTTTTACTACTTCTTTGATATCAATGGTTAAAATTATTTACCTAAGTTTCTTATTTTCTCCACCTTATAATTATAATCCTGATTTCTATCTTCAACAGTCATCTCCATCAAGACGGCTCTTTATTTCTCTTTTCCTACCTTTTTTCTGACTGCCAAATTAAAATGTCTAACTTCCTGCTAAGTGTCTCTAATACATAAACACATAAGGAAATAAAATGATGAAAGCAATATCTTACATAAGGCAGATAACTTAGCATAAGAAAATATTAGCAAATTAAAAGCTTTTTAAGATATTTAATTTTAAAGTACTTTAGAAAATCATTCTGAGCTCTAACAAATTGCTTGGAAAATATCTATGTGTATTTTTAACATGAAGTATTTCTAAAAATTCTCTTTCTCTAAACTCCTTAGCGTATGCCTTCTGTTGCCGTTATATAATGTATCTGCCAACTCTGTTCCCTCTAAATTTTTACCGCTATCTGGTGCGCTTAATATCCTGACTATTTCTCATAAAATACTATTTCCCTGACCACAACATTGCACCTAATTGTTGCCATAACATTAATTCCTATAATCACTTCTCAGCAAGCACTCTTATTGGACAAATCTCTTACAAAGAAACTTTTTAGTCAATTGTACCAAAAACTTGCATTTTATAAGGTCAAATTGTGCTGGGAGCCAACCCATAGGAAAGTTTAACTGAGATGTTAACCTTTGAACGTAAGTCTCACAAGTCTCGCTAGGCTCTCTAGGAAAGTCCAAAAGGACAAACACAAGATAAGCCCGAAGATGCCTGCACAGATGAGCCCGTGCCTGGAGCTGCCAGCAACCCAAGGTATCCTGTTTGATTAAGCACCCAACAGCAGACCCTTAATGACTGCCGGCGCCACAACAGATCACCCCATGCCTGCCTCCCTTTGATCTTTGAAAATATATATACCCTTGTGTGAAAATAAACTTTGAGGCTTGATCAGAACTTTGTCTTGCCTCCATTCTTCGCGTCTCCTGTCCCCCATTCTCTTGCAGATTGTCTCCTCGAGTCTCACGTCTGGTCGGAGCTCCCGTTAGTTGTCCCGTGGGAAGGGACAAAATTACAGTCAATTTTCTACGTAATCCACACAAAACGTTACTACTCTAAAATTACATTTAGTTAAATATAAAGATGTTTATGCAATGAAATCGTTATTAGCTTATAAAATATCTTTTAATTTTTCAGATGACAATCTGTGATGACGTACTACTGAAAGGGTCACAAAGATGTAGTAATGGGTTAAGGTTAAGAGCCTACGTGCTAATCGCCATGTCTCGCTTCTGGACACCTGCTTGCTTGAAAAGTTATTGTTTGACTATTACTCCTGGAAACCTAACAGTTGCCCATGGGAACCTAACAGTTACCCATGGGAACCTAACATTTTAACAGTACGCTTTCTGCTTCTGAATCCCCGCTTGCACAACCCACGGTTAGGTTGACAGGTAGAGAATAGAAGAAATATTAAACCTTTGTGATTTAGACAGAATGAAGAATGAGATTTTGGGCTTAAAACCCTTGTATCTTTATGTTTCGGGGCTACTCCTTTGGAAGGACAGCCACCGGCTAATAAACTGCCTCTAATATCAGAGCACTCAGGTTGAGTCTGGTTATTCCGGTCACAACAAATCTGAATACCTTTTTTGAACCTCAAAGGCAATATATATAAAATATAATAAATCATCCCATTTTGCTCCAACTCACTCTCACACAAAAACAATGAACTTTGGGCATCTCTGTTTTTATTACTTTTGAACAAAATCTTCATTATTCAAGAAAAATGATCTTTGTTTCTCTACTAACTTACATTCCATTTCTGAGTCCAGAATCTACGTCTTTCTCAATGTTGTCAACTAATTCTAAAAACTAATTTTAATCCTTCATTCATACAGGAAAATAAGAACGAAAATAAAAAGTGAATAAATAAGGAATCTGCTGGACCATACTGGACTGGCCATCCAGTATCTACAGTTCCCATAAAGATGAAAATGCCTCATCCACAGCCTCTTTTACTTCTGTAACTGTTAATAGACCCTTTCATTTTTGTAAGGGGAAGTTACAATGTTACCATTTGTCTTGCATGAACAACAGAACAATATTCATACCTAGGCTTGTCAATGATTGGTGAAGTTAATTCTATCAAAAGTAATAGAAGTAATTTTCCTTCACATAATTTGGGAAAATAAGAATGCTACTGAGTATTTGTAATTTTTTTTCTAAGAAAGTTAGTTTGTAGTATAAATATAAGAGAGATATTTATCATTTCCTCTGTAGCTACCTCTTATGATTAATGGTTGAGTTTTGAATATTGGATGGCTCTCTGGGTATTAGACATACCAGAAACATATAGAAAGATAAATATACCTACACTGATAAAAGCATTCTGGGTTTAAAAAAAATAGTTGAATTATTTTACAGTCAGCCTTAAAGAATAAAATGAAAACTTGCAAATGTAGAAATTAAACGTTTACCATAGATGTTAGCAGCTCCACCTGTTAGTCTCCAGAATGAAAACAAATGAAAACTTTAGTTGTCATAAAACTAGAACTTCTATCTACTTCTTTTTCTTACAATTACTTAAGATGAACATTAAAAGTTTGATTAGAAATATCACCACAATAAATAAGTGGTAATGCTATAGTATAAGTATTCTAGAGAGTGAATTAACATTAATAATTAGGGACATTATAATCCTGTGAAGTTGCATTAAGAGTTGCTTCTTTTTTTTTGTCTCTTCACAAAGATATTGGTCATTTATTTTTTAGTCTTCTTGCATTAGTTCTGGGTAATAAATATCTATTTATTTTTTATTTTCCCATTTTATTTTCTGTCCCGACCCGCGGGACAGTCAACAGGGGCCCCAAGCACTGAAAGAGAAGGGGGACAAGAAACGCGAAGAATGGAGACAAGACAGGCTTTCTGATCAAGTCTCGTTTATTGTAGGTAGGGGTAGAGTATATAAGGGGGAGGATTTGCATAAGCACGGTTGCCTTGGATACCGAACCACAGAACATTCCATTTCCTTATATGACCAAAAGATGCAGAAAGGTCCCGGAAGAGGAGGGGCCTGCAAGGTCAGATTAGTTTAAGCAAATGGCTCAAGGAGCCCAGGGCGTCAGGGCCTGTCAGGGCAACTGACTTTATGTTGTCTATCCTATCAAATAGCACAGGGCGAGGCAGACCCTGTCCCAAGGTGAAGTTGCCTAGATCTCAGGTATGAGAGCCTTGATAAGAATGGCTCCCCACAATTTTCAGAATCTATAGTTTAATCTTGTCTTACTTTGTTGCCAAGTGTAAGTGAATATGTTTAGTTTAGTATTAAATTTATTCTGGGACACATTTCATTACACAAAATAGTTTTACACTGAATATGATTATGCCAGAGATCAACGTATAATTTCTATTTCTATCTTTATTTCCATGGAAGTTAAAATTGCAATGGAGAATTTTGTTTTATAATATGCAGGAAGATACATGGATTTCTTGTCATTAAAGTATGTCACCAAGACATCTTAAGAGGCCTCTATCTGAATCAGCTTTCCCATCAATTCTGAAGCTATTTGCAGTCAAAAGTAATAAGTGTCTCAGCTGCTACTTCTTACAACTCAAAGTAATATATTATAAAATCAAAGTAAAAGTACGATGAATAAAAACTCCATTCAACTTCAGATAGCAATATTGCCAAGGCAATTACATCAAATAACAATTATCATTTTGATGTAATTAGCAGTTATCAATTTAATTTTATTAAAGGTTGTCTCATGTTTTCATTAATGGATATTAATATATAGATCAAAGATAAACATTCATCACAGAATACAGATTTATTTGTTGGATGATATAAAGATTTAAAAACTTGCTGCCCTATAGATGAATAAAACGGTCATGCCACAGACTATGTTAAAGGAAACAGACTATAATTTATTTTAGTCATTTATTTCAGCTTTATAAAAAATAGAGTAACTGTTGTCCAGAATTAAAGAACTGATTATCAGCATTTAATAAGGGTAACATGTCTCCCAGTTAAAGGCACATTTCCTACCAAAGTTAGGAAATCACATGCAAAAATTAGCTCCATTAGGAAGTGATAAGGAATACAATAATTCAGAAAGCATCTCTATAAATTTAGTTATATTTATGAAGTATCTGAGATTGCTTTATCACTTATCCAACCCCAAAATATAATTGGGGCAGAAATTTTTTTAAATATATATTTATTTACTTATTGGTAAAAGATTTCAAAGAGTGTGAAGAAAATCTGATATTGACAGTACAATTTTATTATATTACTATCTGGTTTAGTACCAATGGAAACATGCATATCAAGATTTTGTCATGATTACCTAAATTGTTTTCAGAAAATTTTCAGGGCAAGAATTTTTTTGAAGTAAATATGAAATTTCTCAAACTGCATAGACTAAGACATCAAAAATAAAGATTTTCATATTTTAATAATTATTCCATACTGAGGGTAAATAAGTTGCTTCCACTTACTCATAATTAAATTGTGCATATTTTATTTTTGTTATGTATAGTTACAATAGAGACTACTCAAAAAATTCTGCTAAAAGAATAATCGAGCCTGGTTACAATGGATACTCAAAACAAATAAGAAATATGATTATAGGAGATAAAGTTTAATATTATATTCCTTTGAAATAGATTTAAAATGTCCAGCAATGTAAAATAAATATGATCTACCATTCTACTAAAGGACAGCATTCATATTAAATAAGCCAAGTAAAATGTTCAGATTTTTTTTTAATTTATATAAATCAAAAATTTATTTAAATTTCAATTTTGACTAATATAGATGTAGAACACTTTACATAAAGAAATACTAAACTGTTAAATATGTGAATTTTATATAATGCTGGTATGTTTATTTAATTTGTTGAATTAAAATCTTATAGAGATAGCTGTTAAGTTCAATTCTACTATGGCACAGTGTGTAGAATAATTAGTGGCACAACAAAATAAATATTATAATGTAAAATTACAATATTTTATAATTGAAAGTCAATATAAATAATTTGAAATAAATGTAATTTGAATTATCTCTGTTAATCTAAATATTAAAGTTTTGTTTGTAAACCATAATTATTTCCAAAATTCATATTTTAAGACATCTTAGGTTTTAATAAAATTATAAACAGTGAAGTGTGAACTAAATGTGACCAAATCAATTCGGTTAACTTAAGAAAGACGTGTAACCAGCCCTGTTGCCATATTTGATAAAATGCAAAAAAACATGAGAAGAAATTACAAACTAAAACATCTCAACCATCTATGGGCTTCATTAACCTGAAGATATACATTAAGTCAAATTTATATTAATGCCCTTAAATTATAGTCACTCTCCATTTGCTATATGTACACAAAATCTACTAGGCTTTGACAGAGAATGAGCCAGATAATTCCCAGGGGCCAAACATATTTTTGGAATTTTCTCTGGTCACTATTCAGTATATTCAGACGACCCCTTAAAAAACACACACACACAAATCATTGCCTCAGATACTTGAAGATTAGAAAGGTTGTAATTATTAGGCTCTCTAGACTCTCTGATTCTACTCCAATATGTAATAACTTTCCAAGTCATCATTCAGCCTTCACAACAAGAAAAAGGCTGAATGATTGACAATAATTTTTCTTAGATTCACTAGAAAATTGAGGTCACAGTCTTCAATATAGAAATTCTATTGGTCAAAGTTAAACAGGCAAAGAAAGTTTTTTTCAAGATTATTGAAGTAAGAGAGAGAGAGAGAGAGAGAGAGAGAGAGAGAGACTAAATTCAACGTTACTGAAACAAAAGTATCAGGATAGTTTTTTAAGTGCTGGAGTGAGCCAGAGGAAAAGTATTGGAGTTTGTTAGGAAAGAGGTTGATTGATGGGACATGATAAACACATTGATTTATTCAAAGTTTGCAAACATTTTTCTGTGTGATTAGGTCATCTGAGTTTGCTAAATGGCACCCACTGAAGTTAGGCTCCTATTTTCTTTCAGAAACTAGGAGATAAGGGTACCATCTCTTTTAGAACCCCAGCAATGAACAATGACATTTAAATTCTAAAACATAATATTATTTACATCGGCACAGATATGAAAGAAATACTTACTTATAAGTTTAACAAAATATGTACAGAAGTTAAATAAGGAAAATAACAAAACTATGATGGAGGAGATCAAAGAATATGTAGATAGATATTTCTTTGTCATAGATAGGAAAACTCAATGTTGTTAAGGTGTCAATTCTCCATTTGCTCTTTATATTCAATGAAATCTCATTACAAATCCCAGGAAGTAATTTTATGGATATTGACTAATTCTAAATTTTATATGGAGAGGCAAAAAGCCCAGAAGTGCCAAAACAATATTGATACGATTGAGAGGAGAAAGCTCTTTCTTTATCTCTTTATAAAACCAGACTGCAAAGTATGTGAAATTTGGCTGATTATTCAAATGCTGAAATCCCTGAAACAGTAAATAATAAAACATACAAAAATAATTTAAACACATTTAAAGAAACAAATTAAATGTGCAAAAACTGACACTAAAGTAATTAAAATATATGAATTATCAGACAATAAATTTAAGATTGCCATGATAAGAATGTTCAGTGAATTAAGAGAAAATGCAGATAAACAACTAAATAAATCAGGAAAACAATGCACAGACAAAGCCAGAATATCAACAAAGAGTAGAGACTAAGAAGCAGAACCAAAAAGAAATTATGGAACTGGAGATTACAATAACTGAATTGAAAAATTCACTAAAAGAACTCAACAAAAGACTTAACCAAGTAGAAGAATCAGTGAACTTAAAGACAGGACTATCAAAATTACCAAGGCTTTGAAAAAAAAGAATGAATTAAAATAAAAATAGTTTAAGGGTCTTATGGGACATCATCAAAAGAACAGCATACACATTATGACAGTCCCAGGAGAAAAAATGGGGGGAGGAGGGGCTGGACAGAGAACATATTTGAAGAAATAATCACTGAAAACATCCTCATTCTAAGGAGATAAATGGACACACAAATGAAACTAAGGGAGCTCCAATTGAATAAAGAGACCTACACCAAGATAAATTACTATCCAACTGAAAAAAAAGTCACAGAAAAAGTGAGAATTGAAAGCAGCAAGAGAAAAGGAACTTGTCTCATGCAAAAGAGTATCTATTAGATTATCAAGAATATCAAAGACTGGTACACAGATTATAAGACATTGCTAATGGAAGTCAAAGAAGATACAAATAAACGGAAAGTCATCCCATGCTTGTAGATTGAAAACTTAAATGTTTGGAATGTCTATACTACTTGAAACAATCGATAGATTCTATGTACTCCCTGTTAAAATCCCTATGGCAATAATTTTTTTGCAGATAAAATAAGATATCTTAAAATTGTATAGAATATCGAGGGATCCCAAATAGCCATAACAATCTTGAAAAAGAAATGGGAAAATCTACATTTACTGATTTCAAAACATATTACAAGGCAATAATAATGAAGACACTTTGTAATGACATAATGTCATTTTGACATTTTGCAGATATACAAAGTAACAGAACAGAAAATAGAAGTCAGACATACTCTTGCATAAGAGAACAAATAATTTTTGGAAAGAGTGCCAAGACCATTTGGTGGGGAAAGGACAATCTCTTGAACAAATTGTGTTGGAAAAACTGGGTATACACATGCAAAAGTTTGAATTAGTACCCTTACCTAATACCTAATACCTAGTACAGAAATTAACTCAAAATGCAATATAATACCTAAAGCTATAAAATGTCTAAAAATATATATATATGGAAAAACTTCAGAACATTGAATTTTCCAGTCATTTCTTGGATATGACACAAAGAGCACAGGCAACACAATAGAAAAAAATAAGAAATGGGAGTACATCGAACTTAAACATCTGTGTGTTTTTAAGAAGGAAACAACTAAGAGAGTGAAAAGGCAACCTACAAAATGGGAGAAAATAATTACCAAATATATGTCTGATAAAGAGTTAATATTCAGAATATATAAAGAAGTTCTACAACTTGACAACAAATTAGCTCACTTAAAAATGGGCATAGGACTTTAATACATATTTCTCCACAGAAGATACACTAATGGACTACAAGCACATGAAAAAACTGTTCTACATCACTAATCATTAGACAAATCAAATTAAAACCACAGTGAGCTATCACCTCATACTGACCAGGATGACCATGACCAAAAGAACAGAAAATAAGTATTGAGGGGATGCAGAGAAGTTGAAACCCTTGTGCACTGCTGGTGGACATGTAAAATGGTATAGCCATTACAATATACAGTACTGAGGTTCCTCAAAAATTTTTTTAAATAGAATTACTACATATGATCCAGCAATTTTACTTCTGGATATATACCTAAATTAATTCAAAACATGCCCCGACCCGCGGGACAGTCAACGGGGGTCCGAGGGGAAAGGGTGACCTGAATGAAAAGAGACAGACAGACACGAAGAAGGAAAGCAAATCTGGTGCTCTGATCAAGCTCTCAAAGTTTATTTTTACACACGAGTATATATATATTTCTAAAAGAAAAAGGGAGGCAGGCATGCGGCGATCTGTCGTGCCACCAGCAGCCTTTGATGGTCTGCTGGTAGGTGATGGGTCAAACAGGATATCTTGGGTTGCAGGCAGCTGCAGGCAGGGGCTTATCTTGTGTTTATCTCTTGAACATTCCTAGGAGCCTAGCTAGACTTATGTTCCAAGGTTAACTTCTCAGTTAAATTTTCCCATGGGTTGGCTCCCGACATCTCCTCCCTTTTTATATTTAGTAACAACCATCTGAATGAATGAGGTAAGCAGGGACCTTAGGCCTCCAGGGAGAGGAGGGAGCTGCAAGGTCAGATTAGTTTGAGCAAATGGCTCAAGGGGCCCAGGGCTAAAGCAGAAAAGTTGCTCTGATATCATTTATCTTGTATGAGCAGTGCAGGTGCAGGCAAAGAGGCTGCCTAGATCTCAGGTAGCAAGCCTTGGTGGGGCAGCTTCCCACAGGTCCCCCTTTTCTATTTATTAAAATAGCCAGGGCCCTCACAGCTCTGGCGCAGAAAGACTGTGCCTGTCTTAGGTGATTCTTCGCAGGTGCTGAAACTTACCCGTCATCGGCACGTACATTCCATCATGTACGCCCTGTCTTAGGTTGTTCAGCCCCCGAAAAATTCTTACCTGTCTTTGACTACCAGCCTCTGCAAATGGGGGTTTTATCCGGATCTTATATGTTACTCTTCGGAGAAGCCTTGCTCTGCAAGCTCTAGTCGATGATAGTGAACCTGAATAGGTTTAGCTTGTATAGCATCGACTTGTTGTTTAACAAAATCAGTTAATTTTCTGAAAGCCCAGGGCCCGAAGGACACTAGGAGTATAAATCCTACTAAAGGGCATAGCAGGGAAAGCAGAAGGGTAGTTAGCCAGGGAGAAGTAGAAAACCAATTTCTAAACCAGTCTTCTTCTTTTTCCCTTTGTCTTTTTCTATTTTCTAATCCTTCTCTAATCTTTGCCATGCTGTCTCTGGCTATCCCTGTATGATCTGCATAAAAACAACATTCCTCTTTTAAAGCTGCACAAAGGCCTCCTTGCTGTAAAAACAATAAATCTAGGCCTCGTCTGTTTTGGAGTACTACTTCTGCTAGAGAGGACAGAAATTTCTCTAGACTAGAAATGCCTTTCTCTAATCACTCTATATCTGCATCAATAGATCTTCTCAATTCAGAATAGTATCTGTTAGAAAAAAAACATGAGAGGTTATGCCTGTCCCGGCCCCTGCCGCCCCAAACCCTAGGAGCACTGCTAAAGTTACTGCAGTGATGGGCTCCCGTTTTGTTCTCAATAGACCATGGTCTTGTGTAGGGTTCCAGGCAAGGGCAAAGTCTCTTTCAGAATAATATATAAGACGGGGAATCAGTTGAACCAATACACAAAACACAGTCGCGTTACTGCGAAGGCGAGGGGTGTAGATGCAGGAGGTGAGGCCCTTGGTACATGCCCACCAGGTATTATTAGGGGGTATTATATAATCAGCATAGGATTTAGATATAGATAGGGAGGTATTACAAAGGTTTTTATAAGCGGGAGGAATAGAGTGGCCTATGCATAGGCCTTGGCCTAAGACTGAGCTGAGTGTGAGGAGGGCTTCCCCCTGTTGGCTCCAGCAGCAGTCAAAGGGGTCAGAGGAGTTATATATAGAGCCAGTGAGGGCTACTCCTTCATAAAAAGGTGGGCTAGGGTCATAACAAAGCCAACAAGCTTGGGTTAAGTTAGGGCTAGAGTGATTTAACGTTGAGAAAGTGTGTGTAATGATGTCCAAGAGAACTTGGAGAGTGTTGCTCATCTATAGCGAGGGCGTTAAGTCAGTGGACTTGGTCAAATGCGTGGCTTTAGCAGAATTTTTGGGTATAGTGATAGGAACCAGGATAGGGTTGGGTCCAAGAGACTTAGGGGTAGGTTAGCTCATGGTCAATTTAATAGTGAAAAGGAGGCCATCATCGTATCTTTCCTTATAGAGGCGAAGGCCCCATTGTAGGCCTTGTGTCCAGGTGACTGCACTTCGGCCCTTATTAGTAAATCGAATTCTTAATGGGTGACACCAGGAGTCTTTACAGGCTGGGACCCAGCCTACACCTGAAGTTATAGGGTGTGTATAGTTAGCTGAGACTGTAATATAATCCCAGTCGGAGGAGGGATTCCAATAAGTATCTCCGGTAGTCTCGCACCCCCAAGCTTTGCAAAAGAAATCAGGGTGTCCACCACATCTGGCAGCTAGGTCACGATTAAAATGATGTCCAGGACAGACATAAAATGTCAGTTGTCTGAGTAAACTCCTACGACCCCATGTGGAGCAACCGCCCCATGGGTTGAGGCCGAAATATCTGTGTTGTCTTTCGGAGTTTTTTGGGGGGCGAGTTAGGTTGGTCCAATATGGTAGGTCCCAGCCATATGTTCTTCCTCCTACCCCGACAGCTAGTTTGCACAAATCGGGATACAGGTCAGGCCACCAGGACAGCGGGGGGGAATTATCTTTTGATATAGAATAAATGGTGTCATCAGCACTGTTTATAATGGACCAAGTTAATGTGAATGATTGATGGGGATTGTCTTTGGGGGCTAGACTTACCCATACCGTGGGCAGGAAAAGCAACAGGAGTTGGAGTCTTCTCATCTGAAAAGGAAAAAGACAAGTCTCAGGGAGTGCATGAGCTTTGGATGTTGTTAGGTGGCCAGTGATTCTTTGGGTGGGTTTTGGTTGATTTGTTTAATCAGTCTCTCAGGCAGCCAGCGAGCTGAGCCGGCCTTAGTATCAAATATGCATGCTGACCCACGACCCCAAATGAGAACAGTGTCAGGCCCTTGCCATTGTAACGTTAGGGGATCTTTCCACATTGTGGAGGCATAGTTAGAGCTGGTATGAGGATGCCAAAAGCGGTCAGCAGCAGATTTGCCTTTGGCATCTAAGATGAGGAAGTTTAACACAAATAGAGAGTGGTGAAGGAGGTTCCGTGGCGTCCCTTTCTGTGGGTATAAATTGACCTTTTTTAGGTTTAGGAATGTATTTTTTTAAGGTTTGGTGTGCTTGCTCAACAATACCCTGTCCTTGGGGGTTATAAGGAATTCCTGTAATGTGTTTTATCTGTAGTTGGCTGCAAAAGGATTGAAAATTTTTGCCAGTATAGCCTGGTCCATTGTCTGTTTTTATAGCTTTGGGCATCCCCATTACAGCGAGGCAGGAAATCACATGAGCAATGACATTTTTGGAGGCTTCTCCAGCATGTGGGGAAGCATAAAGGAACCCACTAAAGGTGTCAATAGTAACATGTACATATTTAAGGTTGCCAGATTCAGGGACATGTGTGACATCCATCTGCCATAATTCATTGGGCACTAGGCCGCGGGGGTTTACTCCTAGGTGGGGTACAGGAAGGAGGGTCATACAAGAAGAGCACTGTTTAACTATTTGTCTGGCCTGTTCTCGGGTAATTTTGTGTCGTAATCTGAGTGTATGTGCATTGAGGTGGTGGAGGTTATGATCTGCTTGGGCTTGGAGCAGGGAGTCTTGGGAGGTTAAGCAAGTAAGGCGGGTGGCCCTATCTGTCTGAGCATTACCCTCTGACAAAGGACCGGGAAGGTCAGTGTGAGCACGTAGATGTCCTATGAAAAAGGGGTGTCGTCTGGTTCTAATTAAGTGTTGCAGAGAGGAAAAAAGGGGGGTAGCATTAGTAGAAGTTTTGATGTATGGAACAGCTTCTAGGAGGGGGACAGACTGGGCAATGTATGCACTGTCAGTATAGAGGTTAAAGGGTGCGTCTGGTAGTTTTTGAAAGACTGTCAGGACTGCAAACAATTCTACAAGCTGGGCTGACTGATAGGGAGACTGTATAGACTCTGTCTAATTATTAATAGTATAAGCAGCAATGCCATTTGAAGAGCCGTCGGTAAATATCAATGCGGCTCCTTGTAAGGGCTCATGAGATGTAATGTGGGGAAAGATAAAGGAGTGGGTCTTAATGAACTGCAGCAATTTGTTGGCTGGGTAATGGTTATCAAAGGCTCCAGAAAAAGAGACACAGGTGACAGCCCATTCATCAGATGTTTGAATTAACCAGTCAAGATGGGCACGGGTATAGGGGAGGATTATTGTCTCTGGTTCTTTGCCAAAATGTTTTAAGCTTGTGTCCCTGCCTTGTCTTATAAGGTCGGAGATTAAGGTTGGGTACGGGGCTAATACTTTTGTAGGGGTGACGGGGAGATGAGACCAGAGAAGCGGTCCTTCTTGCCAAAAAACTCCTGTAGGAGTATGTAATGTAGGGCAGACAATAAAAAGTAGGGGCTTGTTATAGTCTATGAAAGAAACTCCTTGGTTTTGTATTGCTATTTCAACTTTTTGGAGGGCAAGGACAGCCTCCGAGTTTAGCTCTCTGGGGGATGATGGGTCAGGGTCTCCCCTTAGAATATCAAAGAGAGGTGTAAGTTCTTCAGTAGTTAGCTTAAGATAAGGCCGGAGCCAATTAATGTTTCCTATCAGGGCCTGAAAGTCGTTAAGAGTTTTGAGATGAGCAGTTTTTAGCTGTATTTTTTGACTTTTAATGATAGTATTATGTAGCTCGAAACCAAGGTAAAAGTAGAGGGACTTAAGCTGGACTTTGTCTGGAGCTATTTGAAAGCCGGCACAGGTAAGGTCTTGAGAGAGTCTCTGTGTGCATTGTGGGAGTTCTGAAGGATCAGGGCCGGCCAAGAGAATGTCATCCATGTAGTGGATTATATAAAGATGGGGGCAGATTTTTCTGAAAGGGTCTATGATTTTAGCACGAATTTTTGACATAGTGTTGGGCTGTTGGTCATTCCCTGAGGTAAAACTTTCCATTGGTAGCGAGGCATGGGTCCATTATAATTAGTAACTGGGAGACTAAAGGCAAAGCGCTGTCTGTCACTAGGGTGGAGAGGGACAGTGAAAAAACAGTCCTTTAAGTCAATGATTATCTTATTATAGTTTTTTGGAATGGCTACCGGTGTTGGGAGGCCTGGTTGTAAGGCTCCCATTGGGATCATAGTTTTGTTTATTTCTCGAAGGTCCTGTAGGAGTCTCCATTTACCAGATTTCTTTTTAATAACGAATATAGGAGTATTCCAAGGAGAAGTGGTTGGTTCTATGTGTCCTGCAGCAAGCTGTTCCTGTACTAACACGGCAGCTGCATGCAACTTTTCAGCAGGTAGGGGCCATTGGTCAACCCAAACTGGTTGGTCACTTTTCCATGATATTTTCTCAGCATGGGGTATAGGAATGTCAATGACCACTAGGGTAAATTTTGCATACCGAGGCCCAAACGGTCATGTTTCTCTATCACTGGGATAGGTTCTTTTATTCCTTGTGAATTTTTTCCTATACCCTGTCCAGGTAGGAAACCATGTTTAAGCATCTGTTGAGTGACTATTTCATTAGGGATACACATAATCAGTTTCATTTGAGATAATATGTCTCTTCCCCAAAGATTGAGAGGTAAATTGGGGATAACATAGGGCTGTACAAAGCCGGAGTTCCCTTCTTCATCTTTCCATTCTAATAATTTTGAGCTTTGTTGGGGGTTAGTACTCTGCCCTATTCCTTTTAGGTGAGTGAGGGAGGCTATAAAGGGCCAGGAGGATGGCCAATATTTAGCTGCTATAATGGTGGTATCTGCTCCAGTATCTAAAAGTCCCTCAAATTCTTTGCCATCAAGCATAAGTTTAAGAGTTGGTCTCTCTTGGGAAATTTGCTGTGTCCAATATATGTCTGAAGACCCAAAATTGTTAGAGCCTCTCTGAGAGGAATGATAGCGGGAAGAGGTGGGATATAGGGGGAGAATAAGTAATTGGGCAATATGCTGTCCAGGGGATAATGTGACCGGACCTGAAGGAGAGGAGACTAAAATGTGTATTTCTTCAGTATAATCATTATCTATAACTCCCGAGGCTATTGTGAGGCCTTTAAGGGTGGAACTGGTGCGACCTAGGAGTGAGCCAAAGGTGCCAGGAGGCAGAGGGCACGGGTTGGGTCCCCATCTCGGGGGTTAATATTGTGATGGAGGAGGGACAGAGGTCCAGTCCTGGGGTGAGCCATCTGTCACTAAGGGATTCTAGGATAGCATCGGGTGGTTTAGCAGTTTTTGAGCGAGTGACAGGAAAGACATGTAAGGAAGGTGGGGTGTTGCGTTCACCTTTCTTGGGCTTGGGAGGGGTGTCTCTAGAGAGCTCTAGATCGAGTGCACGGAGTTCTTGGAGAGACAAATGTTCTTCCTTGTTTTGTATTAATCCTCGAAGGGATTGAATGTCTTTGCACAGTTGGCTTTTAGCCTGATCTGTAACTGATTCTGGAGAAGAGGAGAGAGCCGGTGCACAGAAAGGAGGGGCAATTTTATATGGAGGGGGAGAAGCTTGATTAATGGGAGGCCCGTTTGGATTATTATATCGAGCAGCCTCATCTTCAAGTTTGGCAGTGTCCCCTGGGGAGAGGGGCTCAGGGGCATCATTGGTGGGGAGAGCGGGATAGATTGATCTGATTGGGGAGGGGGGAGACGGGGGTCAGGCACTGGGATAGGAATAGCCACTGAGGGGCAGGCTGAGGGGCGTCGGGAAGAGGGACGGCTGCTTTTAAAGTCTGACTTTAGGAAGGTTTCAGTTTGAGAGACTACTTTGCAGACATCTGGCTCGCGGATTGTTAGGATGTCATTGATAAGGTTCCAATAAGAGAATGCCTGAACAGGGACTTTTTCGGGGCCAAAGGTATTGAAAGAATCTTGTAAACAGTCACCTACTCTCGCCCATCGTTTTTCACTGATGGTGCCCTATCGGGGAAACCATGGGCATACGTCTTCTATAACAAGGAAAAATTTAATTAAATTTTTCTTTTTTACCCGAGTTCCTCGTGTCTTGAGGGAATCTTTTAAACCCTTAATAAAGAGTTCCTGACTACTTAATGTCTGTCCCATGACGTCGACGCTCTGCTTACCTCCACGGGTCTGTCTCACAGCCGGGCGATCTGTAGCGACCTCTAGACGTTCCCCGTTCTTCTCTTAAGGAATACAGGAAACAATGCGTCCTCGTTCAGCCTTCTCGGAGACGAGCGACAATGACGGGATCCCAGGGATGAACGTCCTCCAGGGAAGTCCTTCCGTGCCTCGGGCCCCACGTTGGGCACCAGATGCCCCGACCCGCGGGACAGTCAACGGGGGTCCAAGGGGGAAGGGTGACCTGGATGAAAAGAGACAGACAGACACGAAGAAGGAGGGCAAGTCTGGTGCTCTGATCAAGCTCTCAAAGTTTATTTTTACACACGAGTATATATATATATATATTTCTAAAAGAAAAAGGGAGGCAGGCATGGAAAAGAAAAAGGGAGGCAGGCATGCGGTAATCTGTCGTGGCCCCGGCAGCCTTTGATGGTCTGCTGGTAGGTGATGGGTCAAACAGGATATCTTGGGTTGCAGGCAGCTGCAGGCAGGGGCTTATCTTGTGTTTACCTCTTTTGAACATTCCTACCTAGGAACCTAGCTAGACTTATGTTCCAGGGTTAACTTCTCAGTTAAATTTTCCCATGGGTTGGCTCCCGACATACTCATGTTCATTTGGCATTGTTAACAATAGTCAAGAAGTGGAAGTAACAAATGTCCACAGATGAACAGATAAAGAAAATGTGGTATATACATACAGTGGAAGAATACACAGCCTTAAAAAGGATATTCTGTCACGTGCTACAACCTGGATGATACTCAAGAATATTATGCTAAGTGAATAAGTCAGTCACTAAAGGGCAGATATTTAATGAAACCCCTCATATGAAGCTTTTAATATAGTAAAAATCATGGAAACAGAAAGTAGAAAAATACTTACCAAAGACTGAGGAAACTGGAAGGGTAGTTAGTGTTTTGTAGGTATAAATCTATTGCACAATATTGTGAATATACTTAACACTACTGAACTGTACATTTAAGAGTGGTTAAGATGATAATTGATATGTGATTTTTTACCACAGTTTTCTTAAAGAGTGGGCAAAGATTTTGAAAAGACATTTATCGAAGATATGCAAAAGATCAATAAGCCCATGGAAAATGCTCATCACTGATCATTAGTGAATTACAAATCAAAGCCACCATGAGATACCACTTCATACCCATTAGGATGGCTATTATCAAAGAATAAAATAACAATTGTTGATGAGACTATAGAAAATTATAGCCCTCACTCACTGGTAGTGAGATGATAAAATGGTACAGCCATTATGGGAAACAGTATGATGCTCCCTCAAAAAAGTAAAATTAGAATTACCATATGATATAACAATTCTACTTCTAGGCATATACCCCAAAATTTAAAAACAAAGACTCATACATATATAGTTCTACACCTATGTTCGTAACAACATTATTCACAACAGTCAAAAGATGGAAGGGAAGCAACCTAGCATCCATTGACTGATGAATGGATAAACAAAATGTGATATATACATACAATGGAATATTATTCAGCCTTAAAAATGAAGGAAATTCTGATGCATGCTACAATATGGATAAACTTAAGGACATTATAGTAAGTGAAATAAGTCAGTCATAAAAGGCGGATACTGTGTGATTCTACTTGTATGAGGTACTTAGAGTAGTCAGTTTCCTAGAGACAAAAAGCTATGTGCTAAAGGAGAGAGGAATGATGAGTTAATGCTTAGGAGGTAGAGTTTCTGTTTGAGGTGATAAAAAAGTTATTATAAAAGATAGTGATCATGGTTATAGAACACTGTGAATGTACTTCATGCTATTGAATTGTATAATTATAAATGGTTAAAATGGTGAATTTTATGTCATATATATTTTTCCATATTAGAAAATGGAAAAAATAAATATGAGTTTGTTATAGTGGAAATTTATAACAAGAGAGACTAAAGAGGTATTTCTATTTAAGCTAGAAAGTGGAAGAACATTTTAAAAGAGAGATAGTAAATAATGAAACTTATATAAGGAAGTAAATTATGTAACAAAACAGTTATAAGTGTGAGGAGTTTCAGAATAAAGAGTTTGGAACCAATTTCACAGACAATGAGAGGAAGCAGAGCCATAAAGCTTCAATTGTTGGATACAGAGTTTATCTGTTTGACATTGTCCTTTTAGATGTTGAGTAATGTTTTCCAAACTATGTTTTAGTATATTTGATAATGTGATATACCTTCACTGAGTATTTAGCAACAACAGTGTTTTGTTCGTTTTTAGTTTTGACAACATTCCTCTATACCTCTAAGATCAAAAGCAACAATCGGGGCAGAGATCCCTGATTTTTGGAGGACAGGGTTCTTTTTGCTCACCCAGGCTCCCACAAGCTGTGTGGGCAAGCTGTTCCTGGGATTCTTGCTCAGCTGCTACCATAAGAGGAGCAATCGACTGAAATTAACTGCAATTTGCTATCCAAGCTTTCCTTTGGAAGTTGTAAACCTTCAACAGCTCTAAATTTCCAGAATAGTTACATCAGGCAGACTCTACCATTGCAATGTGGTCTACCTGGGGAGACAGAGTCCTGGTGCTTCCTACTCTGCCATTTTTCCAGATGTATACACACACACACACACACACACACACACACACACACACACACACACAAATACACATATACATATACATACACATACATATACACATATACATATCCACGCACACACACACACACACATATATATATATACACATATACATATATAGAGAGATATAGATATACTTTCATTCATTATATAGCAATGTTGATAAACTTAGATCATCCAGGTTATCATTTATTAAATGTTCGAATCTGTGTCTGTGTATTTGTGGAACCACTAATTATGTATTGTTGTAATCAAGTTGATCAAAAAAGAGGCAACTAACTACAAGTGGAGATTATTCTGATGCATTTTTAGTTTTGTTTTTAGGGAGGCTGTGATGATATGTTTTCATATAATAAAATTTCAGATTCTATATGCATTCTCTTATTGTTGGCTAACTTTTGTTTGTTGCTTTTTTCATTTCTTTTTTGTTTTTATTTTATGCTAATGTTTGTACTGCCTGTTGAATGACTCTCAACCTGTAAAGCAGTTAAAAGTATCCACAGAGCATGGAATATTCTGCTAGAAAATATTTTGGAGATGTGCCTGCTCACTATTTACACTGGCACTTGCAGTGTGCAGTATAATCAAAATGAGTTAATGTAATGTTGTACTAAGTAAGCAGGTGGCTTAATTTTGCAGAAATTAAGCAGTCAGTAAAATAGGGAATTTGAATCTGGTCCATAGTGCAGTAGCTGCTTTTGTTTAGCAATGTTGTCGAACTTGGAAAAGATAGCGAGATTGTGTGTGTGAGTGTGTGTGTGTGCACGCGCGCGCACACACACACATAAATAAAAGTTAATAGACTATGAACTTGTTAGAAATTCTCTCAATATTGGAAAACAGATCTTATCTGTGATTGAGGGAGATGCTAACACTGCAGAATTTATTTTCTTCTAATAGATAAAACAAATTAAAAATATAGATTCAAAACATTTTAAGTACCTTTATATATTTTATATGTAATTTTATATTTAATAGAAAATACAGTGGAGGCATATCTCAAAAGGTTAACTTTACCATAGTATTAAAATATTAAACTGATATGCATTTACTATGCACAATGCAATGTATACTTTATATGTCTCAACTTATTTATTTTTTCTACATCTTTATGAAATACTAAGTCAAATTAGACTGAGAAAAGTATTATATATTTAGTTGATCAGTGTGGTCAGAATCAAGCACCTAATAAGTTGTGGAGCCAGGATTTCAACTCAGTCGTTCTATTATGAAGTTTCTATATTTGAAAAGTTCTTAATGCTGCCCAGCATGAGACCCACATAAGCAAAGAGCATCATGGGAGGCGGAGCTTAAGGGAGCAGTGGATACTTCAGCCTTGACTTAGAAATATTTTCAGAAGTAACATTTACTCTTAGGAAAAAAAAAAGAACATTATATTTCTAAGCTGAGGTGGGCAGGAAGCTGTAGATAATATTTTGAACAAAGAAATTGTTAAGAACAGAGATTTTCAGGTTTATAGTTTTTTTAGGAGACATGCACACAAGTCCAGATATATTTTGAACAGCAATTTCGTCAGGTTATTGAGGGTTTTCATTGAGTTCATAGGATGAAACTTGAATTATATTGTATAGAAAATAACAATGGATTTAGTAAATGCAATAGACTACAAATCATAATTCTTAACTTAGTGATCAGTTCCATTAGAATCAAAGAGTTGGACAAATTTAGATGTTGAGTTAGTTATCAAAGACAGTTTTAAGAGGCATGTATCAATCAAGACCATTCATATATATATATATATATATATATATATATATATATATATATATCCTCCACACATTTGACTACATGAGACCTGCCTGTCCTACAGCTTAAGTTCACTCTTATCCAAACTATTCTCTTTTAATTCTGCATCTACATCATTTTCATCATTTATTGTTTCTCAGAAGGAACTAAAATGAATATCTAGTGAGTAAAAAAGATCACAGGTTTTTGAGTCAGATGGAACTTTTTTCTGATTCTTGCCTGAGGCCACACTGAACAAGATAGTTCTCTTTAAAATAAACATTCCTTGTCTATCAAATGGCATGAATTTACTTCTAATACATGCGGTTGCTATAAAAACAATATGAGATAGAAGACACACAGTAGTATAGTCAAGGATTATTAGTTCCTCATTATCATACCTATTCCTATTCCTGTTTATTACTTTGAACTAGGAATCAACAATCATAGAGCTTTAGCTAGAACGTACTGCACCACATTTAGTAGTTATATCTGAGTTTGGTCTAGCTAGGCAAGGCTAGACACAATGTATTAAAGGAGGGTCGTGATCATTGCTTGAATCATTGATTATTTTCGATACTCTCTCATAATTAGTAATTTAATAATGGGGTTTCAGAAGTCAGAGCTATCTTGAAAGTACAGTTTGAGAGTGAGAGAAAAATGTTGTTGTTTCAATTTTTAATTTCTTCCTAGTAACTCCAAAACTGTTGCTTCTCAAACTTTATTAAATGCTGAAATCATGTAGTCAGCTTCTAAACCTCTGGATGACAAGATCATTACCCTTATCAGTTAAATCTGTATGTCTAAAGGTAAGAGCCAGGCAAAATTATCAATATTCTTAAAGACTCCCTTTTCCTTCTGGTGATTCCATTGTGTATCAGCGTTTAAGGATCGCTGGCTTTGGGAAATGTTATTTTACAATTTGGGGCTCAGATGAGGATTTTTATATGTAGGTCTGAAAAATAAACTATCTTAAATTTAGTCAAGGTATAAAATAAATAAAATGGTCTAAAGTTATTTACTTTTTATTATCAGCTGTCGATAAAGATTATAAAGTATCTTCAAATATTTGCAAGTATTGCTATTTATTGTTTAATGTACAAAGTAAAATAAAGCTTACATTACTGCATTTCTATAATTGCAAACAAAAATCTTTAGCTTCCAGTGTTTGGATTCAAATGGGCATGAAATATAAGTGGTAGACTATTTAAATACTGGGCAATCTATCTAAATGCAGATACCTAAGACTTATCTTCCTGTCTTTTTTCTCATAGAAAATTCAATCTTTTGTGGTTTTTCAATTCCATCAAATTTGACAGAAAGCATGATGACATATAATCATCATCTTTCAGCTCAAATGGCTTTTAACTGCATTCAGCAGGACTTTCTATTAGAACTTGTGTAATAACTCCATTATCACGTAGCTATTACCAGAAATTGTTATCACTACTCAACTTGTATTCTTCTGTGAGTTCTTCTGGTATGTCTCATTTTAGGATACTTGATTCCACTTCATTATTTTCTTCCTTTGAAACATTTCTTCTTTGACACTGCCATCACTTTGTTGTCAATTGCAACGGCCTCATTTACTACACATATTATTGCAATTTGTCATTATTTACGTAACATTTACTAACGCTGGAGAATTATGTTTTATCCTTATCACTAAGTTTCATACATATTTTATATGTATATAAGCTCCTTTGTATGTTACAGTTTTTTCTTCACTCAGTGAGCTGTTGACATCATATAGACTTTGTGTCAGGAAATAGATCTATCATACAAAATAACCCAATTGCTTGCTTAATGGTAAACAAACTGAAAAGGAAATAGTAAAATCATAGCTCAAGTAATCATGTCCGACCATGATCATTACATAGGATGCCTTTTTGTACAAGTGCTGGGTGGATTTTTCTCTTCCTCTTTTTTTTTCTCTTTTTACAGTATTAATTCACTTTGCATTTGCTGTTAGAAAAAAAATTACTCTAGCAACATGCTTTTATTAATTATTTGAAGTAAGGCCCAAGAAATCATGGCATGCTGATACAGTAATATAAACATACTCTATATTTTATTTGAGATAACTTACATCGTATAAGAATATAAGCCTAGTCACAAAGTTGCCATCAAACTCCACTGGTAAAATATAGCAGCATAATACAACTTGAATAAATAATTAAAATTTACTACCAAGTTAATTTTAAAAAGCACTTGCACAGTCACATCATGCTGGTTTTATGAACTGTTTATGCAGCAATGGGGGAACTTTAGGAAATCTATGTACATTCTAAATAAAAAGCATTAAGTATACATGAGGTTATTGTGTAGTGTATCTGGCAATACAGTATGCATATATTTATGTGAATAAATAAATTGGACTTGGTGTTTTAAATATAAAATGAACATTGCTTACTATTTACAAAAGAACAGTTGATGCAAATGTTAGAAAATTTTAAGTTTTTTACAGTAATCTTATGTAGAAAAAAATTGATGGCATATTCTATGCAATAATTTGGGAAGTTGCTCACTTCTCAATATTTTTACAGGAAGAAATCTTTCAATTTAATAAATTCATGTTACTTTTTGGTGCTAGTATAATCCAGTAACTGAAACACATATGCATATGCTTCCTAACTAATTGTTGTATATTTAACACAAAACAGATCCTTACATTTTAAAATCATGTTCTGGACATAATTCGTAAAAAAAAACTTTTGAAAAGTTCAAACTTTGTCTTTTCTGTTTAAAGTTGCTCTAAACCTCTTTCTGAATTTTCAGACTTAATTTATATTGTACTTATTGTCTGTATAGCAGCATTTAGATTTGATGATTCTAAATACTTCCTCTTCATTAGACACATCTTTCTAACTGGATGACAGATTTCACAAATTCACTTAATAACATTTTAAACTTCTCTTTGATACCACATCATTTACAACTTTTCACAGTACCTGATGGGATGTGATATGTATTCTATATCGCTTTCCAAATTAATGTCCATCCCTAAACCCATCAACCTGTGTTAACTCACTATGGAATTCCCTGTGGCCTATATGCATTTTAACGTATTTACTAATACTATTACTATAAGGTTCATATTAATATAATTAATTACAGTTTCATAATAATTTGATGCCAAGATTACCTTACATCTACTTCAATCTTGAGAAAGTTTACTAGAATCACTCTGAATGGAGAAGTGATTCTTGTAGCATTTAGAAAATTTGAGTCCATCACCTTGGTTTCATAAGCATAAATTATGACCAACTTGGACAAAGCAAAGGTAAAAAATACAATGCAGAGAACATGTTACATCAGTGACTAGTACTGGTCACTTGTTACCGGTTAGTTTCCAAGCACTATTCATGTCATTGACTTCAGTTTTCTATAACATTGATACACTTGTTTTGTGAAAGTGTCTCTCTTTATTCTTATGTAAATAGAGATAAGATGATGCATTTCTGCTAAATAACTACCAGATCTCTTTGTCTTTCTTATTTGTTTTTGAGAGAAAAATCTCTTTTCAGAATTGCTAAAAAAATATGAAAAGGTTCATCAGAAGAAAATACAACATCAATTACTATGATTTGACTTTATTTACTCAATCCTTCTGGCATATTTATATCTTTCTATAAAACTTGTAACAAAAGGTTATAATGGTCGATTCAATAACCTCATAAATGAAAATTCTAGTAAATTTTTCTTATAATTGGATATAAATATTTGAGAATAATTTGTAAACTTTTTCTATATTCAAAAACAAAACCAATGTAAGAAAACTTCATACGTTGTTAACATGTTATCCTCATTACAAGATCCTGATAAGAGACGGGAGAGTCATAAAAAGAGTTGGGGACATGAAGATGTCGCACGGTTGACCTTGAAAAGGGAGAGAGGGAGCTATGAGCCAAGTGACACAGGTGACTCTAAAATCTGGAAAAGGCAAGGAAAGAAATTATCTCTTAGGGCTTCTGTAGCACAACTTGCCAACACATGGAATTTAGTTCTTCAGACCTCTGTAAAAGATATTAATTTTGTGTAGTTTTAAGCCACTAAATTTTTGGTAATTTGTTATAGCAACCATAGAAAATTAATACTACATTAAAAACCAGACTTTGCTATTGTTGATAAGAAGGAAGTTTGTTAAAAGGTTTTATTGCTAATTCTAGCTTTTGCTTAATGAACATTTGCTATGAGTGATCTCTGTGCTAATCACTTATCTCAGTTAGCACTCCAAAAGCTAAGAGGTAAAATTTATGCAGGTTTTATTTTTGTAACAATTTTTTAGACCAATTAATAAAGCTAAAATGTAATACACTTAGATATTCTTATTATTATATTTAATTTTATGATCAAAATATAATAAAATGCCTCTTTTTAGACAGATGCATAACTCATCATTATTTAGACAGGTGTTTTAATTATTCTTAAATTCTACTTAGAAAAGCTAACCCTAAATCTAACCATGCCTTGTCTTGGTGGTATGGTGATTGAGCTTTTATCAATAACTTTTTAAAGCTCCTCAAATTCTGCAGATTCCCAAGTTTTTATAAGATAGATGAAATTTTATTTTCAGTCTCAGTTTATCATATTAAAATTTAACCTTAGAAACTATTAAGAGTATTCATTAATGCTCTCCACTTTATAAGCCCTTGTCTCCTTCTTCTGGGAACATAATACGATTTTACTTCCTCAACTCTTTTGAAGATAACCATGGTTATTATATTGGCCAATGAAATGGCTTTCAGTCTCCTGTTGAAACTTTAAGTGCCAGTACACATTTCCCTGTATAGGCACAGGTGAATAATTGTAGTGATATGGGGACTCCATTATCCTCCATCCCTCTGTGACCTTTCTGTCACTGATATTTTTTATTACTCTCATTGGATTTGTCTGCCATCATTATGAGATCTATATTCAGTTTTGTGGATGGGGTGATAAATATCTGCATCCTTATTATCTACACATACAGATTCTCTCTAAAGGAATACATTTTAATTAAGCAATAAAATCAACTGAATTCCTGTTCATAAATTTAATTTCCTGCCTAAAATTTATATCCCTAGGGCATAACAGCTTAATAATAAATTTAATTCAGGCAGGTTTGCTGTCAGATTTGATATAAGGGACTTTCAGAAGAGAATATCTGATTTTCAAATGCAAAAGTGTAAATTATAAAAGTTATTTGAAAGGAGTAAATTTGAATTAAGAATTTTATTGGACTGTGAACCTGATCTTTTTCCTTGTTTACAACCTTATTCTATTCTTAAATTTTTGTCAAGCTATAGAGCTCCCAGAATATTAAATTCTTCTATCTGTTATATTCAGTGATTTAATGTTCTACCCTTGAATATTTTATTTCTGTTACAGAAAAGTAATGTTTGAGCTCAAGGCAAAGCTCTTGCTTCCTTCTTCCAAGCCTATTTTGCCATTTTCCAGTCTCCAAACATACTGAAACACACACACACTCTTTCACACACACACACACACAAACACACACACATAAAAATTTATGACTATCTCTATTTGTCATTAGAATTTAAGATGATAACATTAAAGAAGCTCCACTTGAATACTATATAGATAATAATTCTTAATTGAGCTGGTCCATTATATATTCCTTATACTAAACATACACAAAATTTATAATATTTTTCTAAGATTACCTGAGATATTAAATACATTTTCAAATCATTCTTTTGGTCTTATATCATACAGTTATCCCATCTCAACAGGAAAATTTTTTAAAAATCATGAGCTATGATTTGCAGCATACAACATAAATGTCTTTCGGCTTCATTCTTACTCATTTGCACAGTCCCAAAAGTTCATTTCCACACACTAAAAAGTTTCCTGCCACATTACATGTTTCATATTGCATTGATTCATTTCTCATCTGTCCCCGTACTCTTCATCTTCACGGAATTCTGATATCAGAAGAAGTTCCAATGTGGATTTATTTTATAATAGATTCATTGTGATTTATTTTGTATGCTAAAATATACACCTTTTAAAAACATATACTTCAATGTTTTTTTAGTATATCCACAGAGTTGTGTGACTGTCATTACTATCTAACTTTAGAACATTTCAAAATTCTTTCCCAAAGCCCTACACACATTAGTACTCATTATCCATTCCTTTTTTGCAAACAAGCCCTGGCAACCACTAATCTACTTTTGGTCTCAATGGATTTGTCTATTCCGGACATTTCACGTGAAAGGAATCATTGACACTGTGAAATCAAAGGGAAGCAGGCAAATGCACAAGATATTAAAAAACAAGTTCATAGCACAGTAACAAAAAATGTGTTCAATTAAACAACAACAAAAATAATTAGTGTTCCACTAATGGTAGATTTTATCTACATAAAGGTTGATTCTACACGTATTATCTTTTCTGAATCTGAAGTCTTCAAAATGATGAATAATTCGAGGCTCCAGAATCACTTAAAGAAAAAAAAATATGTCTTGTATAAACAGGCAAAGACAGATTTTACTAATACTTTAAGTCTATAATAACAATTAACTTTTTATTCATTGTGATAAAACTTTAATGGAACAACTACAGAGCTAAATGCTTCTGTGGGACAGAGGGATAATGGGAGATATTTCTTTTTGTTATTTCTTATCACAACCTTTATACAATATTCAAATACAATCATGAATTTGTTTCTATGATAAATTACTGCTATTTAGTCTTAACAAAATTTTATTTGCCTGTTCCAATTTACTCATAGATATGAAATTAACAAGAGATAGCTTTCTTAAAATTCTTAAATAAAAATATATTGAAATTTTATCCTGACGATTCATTTCTATTTATTTTAAATGATTAAAATTAATTCTTGGAAAATGTAGCTACAGAATATCATTTTTTACATTGCCCTGCAATAAACAATAATACTCACATAAGACATAAAATATTACATTTCTTGGTTTATTAAATTTGAATATTTTGCAAGAAAAAAAATTTTCATAGAAATCTTATAGTTTTATAAAAATCATAAGAGAAATATTATGTTTTTGTGAGGATTTGAGTAATATGAATAAGTTATTTGCCCTTAAAGTAGCAGAAAGAATTAATTTTTGAGCATGATGAAATTAAAAGCTTTTAGCTTGCCTGATATGTACAAAGTGAGATGAATTTTTAATATGGTGAATTAATTAGGCACATAATGAGGAGCAGAATATATAATATTACTAATTCAGATAAATAGAAAAATAGCCCAGATCCTAAAAGAAATAAATATCATCCATCATAGACTCACCTAAATTATGTTTATTGGAATATATTAATGGCAACAAATATAATAGAACATTAGATGAATTCTATTGCTGATTTTGTTCCATGAAATTACATTTCATTTTGACCCTCATCTGTAACTTTCTGTGGAGTTAATCTTAGGACATTACTCATTTTTGAAGGTGTTAATGTACCATAAAGGATTTGTATTATCATTAGACATACTATCTATCCCAGGTGTTACATGTTCTCTGCATCTGCCCTGAAGTTCATTTATCAGCTTATAAATCTTTAAGAGCATATGATGTGTTTCTATGACCAGTTGCATTCTTAAAAAGATTCTAAGCTATACATTACAAAATTGTTTTACAGAAGTGTTTTATATAATATAATACCTACAGATTAATTTAAAATCTTTTGCTTTTTGTAACATTTAGTTTCATTCTCTGAGCAACTTCCAGAACATATATATGTATACACACACACACACACACACACATACATATATATATATGTATGTATACATACATACATATATATATATGTATATATACATATATATATATATATATATATATATATATATATATATATATAAAGATTACTATATTAACACACAATATGATATGGTGACTTGGTATCTAAGACCTAGAAGACACTTTCTGTCCCCGGACAAGTTCCTAATCTACAAACCATTGTGTGTGAACTAGATGATTTATAAGCAGTTACATTTTTATAAAATATTTAGTTTTATGATCATTACTAAATCATGAACTATTAGATAATTATAAGTAGACTATAAAAAATTAATTTTATTATATATATTTTAGAATCTATATTTTCAACAAATACACCTATATATACACTTTTGTGGCAGTTATGCAGAATTTGCATTAACTAGTTAAATAAATAGAGTTAAATAAGTTTTTTAATGTAATTTGGTAACTCGACTACTTGAGCAAGAAGCTAAAGAAAGTATTTAATTAAAATGTATTTTTTTTCTAAATAAAGTTTATTTCAAAGATACTTAGGTTAAACTTTACATCTAAAAACATTTGAAAAAAAAATGTTTTAAATGAGAAGCAGTCTCGTTCTCTCTTTCATTCTTCCTTTCCCTCTCTCTCCCTTTTTTCTCTTTCTAAGAAATATCCCGGTGGTTCTTAACATTTAAGAAAACCATACATTCATCATTGGAATGTTCAGAGTTTAGATAATATCCTCTGACTTTTTGTGATATATTTAATTAGTCAGAAAAATGTTGTATACATTTGTAAGCCATAAGCTCACAAAAATTAAAAGTTATAATGTGTACATTGGGTCCTTTGAATTTTTTGCCTTTGTTCCAAATTGATAGTTAAAATGGTCTAGTTTTAGGACTATAAAATAATCCAACTTTTCTACTAGTGTAGCAGACATTCAGGAATACTTAAAAACCTGTATTTATTATTCATTAACTATTTTTCATCAGATTTCATCAGATTTTTTTAAAATTACAAGTAAGAAGCAGAGACTCAATGTAGTTATTATTTTAGCAAATGTCTATCTAAGCAATGTTGATAATGTACTTTTGGTCCTTCGATTTTTTTTTTTTTTTTTTTTTTTTACATAATTGCAGAGCGAAAACCAGACAAAATATCCCTTATATATCTTTCATGAAAAGCTAATTCTCAGTATGGACTAAACTAGTATGGGTGAGTAGCATGAGTTGTTAATGATTTGTGTGTATTTACTCATTTAATTCCTGTAGTAACTCTATGAGGCAGGTAGAAACTTAATGCTTGTTTTAAAGATCTGGAGACACGCAGAGACATTAAGAAATTTATTAATGGATATTGCTTAGGCAGTGAAATTCTAGAATCTGTGTGCATAATCAGTACACTCTACAGGCTTTGAATGTTTTAACAATGACCACAAACAAACATTGTAGGTTAACAGATACATTTGCAATCTTAAATGTCCCCTAATCCAAATTTATTTGCTTCCTTTTATCCACTTATTTTCTAATTATTTTGAAACATATATTTTTAATTAAGAAATATTTATTACTAACATCTCAAGTTTTTTATGACATACAAAATAATTAAAATAAAATTATAGTGTAAAATAATTATTGTTAAATGCTCATTCTAAATATTTGAATAAACATTTGGAATGAGCATTTAATAAGTTATCATGAGTTTCACTATCAATTGTTTTGTTACTGTGGACCATTTACAGTTTATAGTACTAAGAAAAGAGGTTTTAAGTTCTTGCTCCTCCCTGGAATCCTCAGTCTCTGAATTAGTTTTGTGTCCTATGATTTTCTACTTTGTGTCATTATTCTATTCTCTCAACTTGCATCTGATATAATAAAAATACCTACATTAATAACTATTTCATTAATACTTTCTTTTAATGGAAAACACAAAAATCGAATATATATTCTTAGAGTAAACTTTTTCTTTATATACTGAGCGCTTTGACATGTCAGAATATATATGTATCTATGTCATTGGCTGATAAACTTATTATCAGAGTTATTAGCAAGTACACATATTACATGGCTTTTAGATATAAATAAATACAGAGAATTGTGGGAAGACAGAACTTATGGATTTCCAAACATCAGTTATTACCTGGACTGTGAGTATTTTTAACCTCTTTCTAACTTTTTCTCTTAAAGCTTCTGGCACAGTGAGGAGACAATCTTCTTTTCTGCTTAGAATAGTCTGCAGCACAGCAGGGCCTCAAATAACATTATTTTATTCAATGTTGATGAGATGCCATAGGAATTTACTCTTGTTTATATAAATTAGCCTTTGATAAAACTGGTTTCATTATGTCATTTAGCTGTGGTTTCAAAAATCCACTGATGATATTAAGTGAGGAATTACTGTGTTACTAAAGATTTTTTGCCACTGTCTAATACAGATAATCATCATTCCAGCCTTTGAGAATATTTTATCACTGATATCCTCTCAGATACTAAGGCAAATATTACTGTTTTCGGGAACCACATCCACCTTTTGATGCTAATTTCTGTATCACCTTTACTCATTTTTTTTTTTTTTTTACGTGATACAACTGTTTCTAACCCAACTTCATAAGGGACTGGGCAGTTAAGAGGAGTTGATGAGAATTCTCTGAGCACTAATAATATAGTACACACACATTATAATGATTTCTTTTTTTTGTTGTTCCTTTCCTCACAAACAATAGAGGAGAAGAAAGGCTGGGACAGAAGAGGAAATCAGTTCTGCCCAGCATGAAGGCTACATTCCCTGAGGAAATGTTTTGACGTTGGGGATGCATTCAGAAAGTTGTGTGGAAGTGGCAGGATGTAAGATCAAACTTCAAAGATGACTTCCTTTAGGATAGAGAGGTTGGGTGTAGCAAAGATTTCCACAACTGGCTCATCAAAACCTTGACCTGAATTTTATGTTTGCTGCAATTATGGTATCTTCTTTTTATATAGCTCCCTGTATTATGAAAAGAATGTTTCACTTCTTCTAGTTCACAAAGCAGTCTTTCCATAATATAGCGGGCCAGATAAACTACATTCCAAAATTAACTCTTGGTATTAAAAATCATCAGTTTGAACACTATGGTAAAATCTAGGCTTCATAAATGTAAGTCATAAACTTTAATTATTTTTTTTTCAATATTGTAACATTTTTAGAGTTGTGAATAATTTTTCAGTACCAGGAAAGGTCTGTAAAGCTTATTACAGAAATTTGACTCATACTTTGTGATTACTGAGATTAGTAATACTAAACTGACACAGATAATTTAGAGAAAATCAGTTTAAATTAAGGTTTTTGTTATGTTTTAATTTGACTACATTAGCACCCTATTACTAATATAACCTACATAAGTTTCCTCAAAATTGAAAGTGTTCATTTAGTAAGTTAGATCTCTGTTTCAGACAGGGTATCTGTCTGACTACAGATGGCACGGTCAAATTAGAATACCTCAGGTAGCATTCAATAATGAGAATGTTTTTAAAAGCATGAGCAGAGTACAGTAAATCAGAAAGGATGATATGAATCTAAGGTGTTTGTAACAGCAAAGCTATTACCACTTCTAGGACTAAAAATAAGTAGGGAGGGAACTATTACTAGAACCTGAAAGAAGAGAACAGGTAGATTTTGATGAGTAGCAACCTTCATTCATGGAAGCCAACCAAACTAGCATAATCCTGAAGAGAAGGAGCCTAAGGAATAAATATCCTCACTTCTTGCTTTTACTTCTGGTTGATCTCCTT
Organism: Macroglossus sobrinus; assembly: GCA_004027375.1. Classification (NCBI taxonomy): domain Eukaryota; kingdom Metazoa; phylum Chordata; class Mammalia; order Chiroptera; family Pteropodidae; genus Macroglossus; species Macroglossus sobrinus. The sequence goes on from PVKZ01001626.1 coordinate 62,976, forward strand.
TCAAGGATCTCACTGACTGAAATAAACCATAGCAGAAAACAAGAAATCCAGTGATGGAATATATGTAGATCAGCTGTGCAGGGCAGAGGTTTACTGGGAAAGTGTAGGAATACATTTGGAGAGGCAAATTGAAGATACCCAGCACAGTCTGAGATTAGATAAAAATTAAGTTGGCCACAAAAAATAATGAGAAAGATAGAATAATAAAAATACTAATGATTTACTTTATTTTAAAATTATTTTGTGACATATCTTCTAGTTTATAGCATTCGATGACTACCAATAGATATGGCAAAAATTTCTTTATGATGATCAGATCAAAGATGACATAAAAGTTACAGTGTATTTGAGTTACTATTGCTGGAGCCACATTTTCAATAAAATATCAATTACTTTATGAAGTATATTTGATATACAGCACTAATACAGTAGAATTTTATTCAATTCAGAAAAAAAAATATGCTTTAGAAGATAAGATTGAATATCAATATTAAAATTTATAAATATGCTGAAACAAACTAGTGTCATATGTTCAATATTTTTTAAAAAGTGAGCTCCTAATATTCACAAATTCTATGCAACATTGTTCAATATATATGTGATTATTCTGAAAGTATTCTTTTTCCATATGTTATATAAAATAAAATCTAATGTTGACCCTATCTTTATGACCTTATTTAGTCTTATTATCTCCTTAAAGGCCCTGTCCCAAATACAGTCACATTAGAAATAAGGGTTTCAACATATAAATTTAGGGGAACAAATAATATTTTATTAAGATATGTATTTTATTAGTTCAAAATCATCACTACTTTTGTTTATAAATCAAATTAATAATGATAATCTGCATTTTTTATAAACACAAGCTTTAAAATATGTTAAGGAGTAAATTTTGAAATTATATATTAATACTATCTTTCAATATACCTTATTCATATATTTAAGTATTTAAAAGTTTTATTTTTAAGGATATCTTTTAGCTCTAGAATGTTCATAAATTACAAAGCTGAAATTTCAAAACAAAATCTTAGAGTAATTTTTATTTCATTTTTGAAAGAGTAACAGTCTGTTCTTTAGATTCCATAATTGGTGAACAATTACTTTTGAGGCAATCAATGAGACTTTTGTTTTAATTTTTATTATTGAACAAAATTATTTTAATTGTTCTTATAATATTGTGAGTTGTAAATTCTTTTTAAAATTTCAGCTATTAAATGCTCATCTCTGTTGAGTATTCATCCAAAATATCAAGAATCAAAGAGCTCAGTTTTTTTTTATTTTGCATTGTGAGTCCAAACTTTGTAATTTGTCACTGCCTTGTTTTTAAAGGCCATGATAATTATATGAATCTACATTGTCTGGCAGTAGTAATAGCAATTGTTAAATTACCACCAAGGTTCTAGAAGTAATCATTAATGGAAAGTATTTTTTCCTTCTTTCATACATCCATATACATACACTTTATTTCTTAGATATGGCACTGACAAATAAGTGACAGAAGAAAAAGTACATAATTGGGCTTCCTCAACATTAAAACCTTTTGTGCTTCAAAGGATACCATCAAATAAAATGACAACTCACAGACGAGAGAAAATATTTATAATGCATAAATCTAACAGAGGACTTGCATCTAGAATGTATAAAAAAAGATATATAGCCGTATTAAAAATGGAAAAATATTTGAATAAAATGTTTTTCAAAAATATAACATCCTACAAATAGGATGTTAATATGTATCCACAAATTTTTTGTGAAATGTTTCTGACCACTTTATTCTTTGTTTATCTTCAGCAACATGGTAGCTTTGCTTTTATTCTAATATACATAATTGTACCCTTCTCTGCCATGTGTCCTCCTGGAATAGAAATTGATATTTCTCTATTAATAGTTTTGTCTAAAAATTCTAGATATTTCTCTGATATAAATAGAACAAATTAAGTCTTAATTTTATATTTATATTGGTCCCCCAAAAGACTGATATTGACTAAGAATAAAGTCTCTTTAGAATATGAGAAATATATTTGTAGTTTGTGTTGGTAACATTAGAAAGAAAAACATATAAACTTTATTTTTAGTTTATCCTCCTTTTCTTCTTTCCTTTCTTTTCCTCATCTTCCTCTCTTTTTTTCTCTCATTTAGCACATAGATTGAATGAGTTAGATATACTTTAAAATAATTTTTAAATCACATTATAAATTTTCTCTTTTTTTATAACATGCAAAATTAGATATAATACGTAAATCAAGACTTGTTTATTTTTAAACCAGGAATGGCATTTTGCTGTTAATATTATACTAACTCTTAATAATGAATTTGATTTCCCCAAATTGATGAGGAAATTGCTGATTATATGAAGTTTCCATATTTAGTAAAAATGAATATTAATATTGTAAAATGATGAATTGCTAATATGGGACATTGAGCTTGCAATCAACTATAAAATATCCCTTCTATAAAAGACAAGAATTTATAGCGATAATTTTAGAACTCAATTTCATTTCTAATGCCGCGTATAACAAAGGAGTAGCTAATTCAACAGCCTTTCATGGGAAGAAATAATGATTTTTCTTTAAAAAAGCTTGTTTTATTACTTGGGGAAAATAAAATGCATAATCATTATTAACATTTTATTTTTAAAAGTGTTTCAGGAAGAAAATAAAATAAGAAAATAAAATGCCTCCTTGGTGCTGTGAGAAAAATACCTATTGAAAAATGTTATGTAATTAATTATAAAAATGATTCTTAATTTATAACCACAAGTGGTCTAGAAATATTATGTTAAATTTATTTCCATTTTAGTCAAGATGTATTGCTATATTGTATTATTATTTTTAATAGTAACAGTATCATTGTTTGAATTTAATTCTATTTAAATATATTAGAAATATAATAACAGACAGGAGTAAGTTGTTTTTATTTGGCATTAAGGAAAAGTTCTAAGATTATGATAACTAATCAAGTTATAACTAGGTGTGATATAAATCAACCCAATAAAATTTTAAAACAGATATCAGGTTACATAACTACATTTAAAATGTCTATGCCACAAATTTAAAAAGGAACATGAGAAAAAGTTAGCCTATTTATAACATAGAATTAGCATCACTGATACTTGCACAAAGCAGCTCTTATGCATCACTTCAGATCCTCCCTTACCTTCTGGGTCTTGGCCAATGTTCCAGCACCAGCCTGGCTGTAGCAATTGGCACTTTGCCCCCTGTCTCTAAATTTCTGTGGTAGACCCTGACTTAAACCCAATCAATATATTTTTTGCCTCCAAACCTGGGGCTTCCCTTTTGACCTTGAGGTATGAAATGCCTCACCTCATATGCATGAACAACTTAAATTCAGGAGTCAGTTAAAAACTGGGAGTACACATTTTTGACTAATGGGATCTAGGAACCAGCACATAAGTGCTTACCCCTTTATCTTTCAAGCGGTCTTTGCTGCAATCCATCCAGTTTACTTCTAATCAGAAAAAATGTCATGAAATTAACTGGACAGTATATTTTATTAGCAAATGATAGCCATCCTTGAACTGGCTCTTCTATCCCTCCTTGCCCCTGTATCCTTAACTTCTGCTTCTCTGATTTTATACTTTCTCAAAAAGAAGAGATTCTCACAAACCTTTTTGTTCAGACTCTGCTTTCTTGGACTTCACACTAAAACAACAGATAAAACTTTGTTATAAATAATAGAAAAAAATTTATTTTAGCAGATAACACAAAACATAATTCACAAACCAAGAAATGCTATAAAAATGAAAGGTTAGCCTCATCACTGATGAAATGTAAAGTAAAATGTATTCTTCCCAAATTTCACTGTTTTTATTTTGATAAAAGTATGGTAGAAATTTTCAGGGAGAAATTATATATTGTTGAATACAATGCAAATAGTGCTTTCTCTTCAAAAAAAGATAAAAAAATGTATGGTGAATGATCACCATAGGACAGACATTTTTCTCAGTGCATGTACTAAATAATGTAATCCTTAAGCCAACACCACTACAGGTATCGTTGTTACCTTTTTTCAAATAAAGTGTAGACAACCAGGGTGAAGATGGAATTCAAACTCAGCACTCTCACTCCAGAAGAACTGTTCTTTACTGTTCATTCTCTTGCCGATAGATCGTATATTGCAGATACTGAGGAAAAGTGTAGATACATGTACTTCTGGCTTCAGGTTAGCCTCCTGTTGCTAACCTCAGTGTGCAGGCTTCAAAAGACCATGACAACCAGTTCAAACTCAAAGCTTTCAAAACCCAGCCTACAAACAATGGTAATTCAACTTTTATGTGGCATAGATCCCTTTGGCAGTATGATAAAACCTATAAACACCTTCTGAGAATAATAATTTTAAGGTCATATAATATGTACATATAGAGTAATTTAAAAATAACTATAGTTTACAAAATATTGAACAACAGTAAATACAAGATCTTGTGCTGATTCCAGTAACTACTTTAATTTCATAGTAGGATAACTCAGGATGACTCTAAATGATATTTCAAGATATCTCTGTAAGAAATTATGAATCTTGAATTAGAACCCCTGACAAAGGTTTTCTAAAACCGAGGTTTTAGAACAATGTTTGGCTAGAGTGTAGTGGAGTTGGATATTACCCTTCCCCAGGTCAGTTAGGCTCCGACAAGAACCCCGCAGGTTAGGCTCTGAGGGCATGACTTCTCAAAAAAGAAAGAGGGCCCTGGAATACTTCAGAATGGTTTCTTTTCCCTCCCTCTGCCAAACGCATGAGGGTGTTTCTTTCTGATATTTATTATAACAACCTGATTACGTTTCTGGAGAGAAAACTCACAAAAGTGTGGAGACTATCCTAAAACTGGGTTTCCCTGGAATTTTTAACTCAGAATTGTCACCACGGAGCCTCCAGTTAGTCCTCTATTAGAGTTCAGTTTTTTTCTACCTCTGCACTAGTTCTCACAGCAGTTTTTGCTCGAGTTTCTTGGATAGCCATGACCCCTTGTATTCACTCATCTGTCTCTCTAATCTTGGAGGCAGTGGGTTTCTCTGCATCCTTCCTTATGGATTCAAGAGGAGTTGATTTTTCAGTCTGTTCAACTTTTTGCTTGATAGGATAGAATCAAGACTTATAAGCTTTTTACCTAAACTAAAAGTCCTATTTTTTTATTTTTCCAGAAAAAAGAAGACAACATATACTTGTTACATTTGTGCAGGATATTTTGATTATTAAATTTCAACATAAGGGCCTTGATGAAAACTTTCAATATTTTATCATCAAAATATTTTTATGATATATGCAGATAGATAACTACACAGTTCTTATAATTATAAAAGATATAGAAATCATTTTTTCTATTACCTTATCAAAAATTTTATATTTAAATGGCAGAAAATGTATGATGAGTCATTCCTCAATTTTATATTTCAATTACATTTGAAATGCAAAATAGTGCAATAAATTTTATTAATACTGTCTTTTCACTAGAGTGAAATGTGTTTTATTTTACTTCTATCATTCATTTAATTTAGCCACATTTAATATAACCACATCTAATATAGCCAACCTTTTCCACAAGTGTTCAGGAACCCAGAATAAATTAAAACAAATCTTTAGCACTATTCATAAAAATTACAATTGACCAAATTTCCCTCATGCTTAAATCTTTCATAACTTCTCATCATATATAAGAAATTGTGACTTTTTCTGTAAAGGGTCAGACAGCAAATATTTTAGGTTCTGTAGACCATTCCACCTGTCAGAAGAATGTAACTCTGTTGTAGCATAAATGTAGTCATATTCAATATGTGACTCTTTTTTACAATATTCCAGTATAAGTATTCCAATAATACTTTCTTTAAGAAAAAGAAAAAAAAAAGATGGCAAGGCAGATTTTACAGCACAATATGTAAGAAAAAAAACAATGTTAAAGATGTTTTCACATGAATTTTAAGAATGTTTTACAAAACACTTCAGTACCTGCCCAACCTACACATCAACTTACACTGACCACTAGTCTCTGCCTCTCTCTTTATAACCTAGGCATTCTGAACAGTTTTCCTTTCCTTAAAGGTACTGTGATGAGGGATTCCCCAAGACCACCTTCAGGTTCGTGATTCACTAGAAGGAATCATAGAACTCAGCAGAGCTTTTACACACTCGGTTATAGTTTATTACAGTGAAAGTGTACCAAGTAAAACCAGCAACAAAAATAAATTGCAGAAAGCAGAGTGTGAGAAGGATTAGGAGCAAGCTGTCTCCTGCCAGTTGAGTCGTGCAGACAGTGCTAAATTTTCCCAGCAGCAATATGTGTCAACATGCATGAGGTATTGATAACCTTGAAAATTCATATATCTTTGGTGTTTAGAATTTTTATTGGGGATCGGTTGCCCCAGACAGCAGAATGAAGTTTTGGTTGCTTAGCTGCTACTTTCAAAGAGATAAAGAGCGAGAGGAATAGGGAGAGATCACAGTTTCAGAAGTTCATCTGGTCACAAGTATGAGGGACGAATGAAGTGATGGAACACAGATATTTGACAAAAAAAATCAGTTTGTGGTTTATGACAGAATTCAATCATAACGTGGGAGGAATTGGGCAACTGGGCTTTAACCCAGGCAGCTACTTGCGAACATGGATTCAGTAAGGAAACCAGATATAGGTAATGAGTGAGAGGCAAGGACTGAATCACAAGTCACTTATAACCAGTTCCTGGCACTGTAGTGCAAGTCAGAGTGGGAGTAACTGAAGCAGATTTAATGAATAACTCACAATCCACTTCTTTGTTTTAACTCTTGCTTGTAGCAGATTGGTCATCGGACCTGGAGAAAGGTGAGAAATATAAGGTGGCATTAAATGTTCCAAAAGTCAAGCTTGACGTAACATAGGGTTGTGGAGCTCAGAAACCATTACAAACTATAATTTTTCCTCTTTTTAAAAAATGGTCATTTAAATTCCCTCTGATTGGGAGTCAAAAAACACTCACAAAATGTTCTTTATTTTTATACATCATATGTAACGTTGACCAATTTATCTCTCCATTACATTCTAATAATTGTTAAATTTTCTCTCTAGAATCTATAAGGAATCTCATTTCCTTTTGGCTTTGATTTCTTCTCCTACTCAATATTTATATTTACAGAATAAAAGAAGTATAATGTCATGACTTTATCAGAAAATAAAATTAGAACTATGTCGGCTAAAATTAATGAAGTGAAATCACTGTGACAACCAAAAAGAGATTAGAAGGAAAAGATTGCTAAACTGAATGGGTTTTTTCCACTGTTTATTTTATCACTCCAATCTGTTGGTATTCAGTGAAACAACTGCAGAAATAAGTGCCAATTAAGGTTATTAGAAAAATATAGATTGTACTAGAGATGGACTGCTATTCGTCAAAATACTGTTATTCATAAGAGTTACTGAGCAGCTTTTATGGGGTGTTCTTTTTGTAAATGGACATGTAAAAATGCCATAAAGAGAATGGATTCTGAACTCAGACAGCCTGGGTCCAATCCTGGCTCTGCCTCTTAATAAACTCAATCACTCTGATCTTTGAGAGAATCTCATCTGAAAAGCAATAGGAGAATAAGACTACCTCTTTATTATGTTGTAAAGTTTAACATTGTATTATCCAAATGTTTGATTCAGGTCATATTGGAAGGCTATTTGTGTGCTTTGGGAACTAAGTCGCTAACTTAGAGCTGAAATGTTAAATAAAGTCTTTGCATCTTGATGGTCAGCATAGCTCCAAGAATTAAAATATTATGATTGTCTGCAAGTAGCAGAAACTCATTCAAGTTTTAAAAATGTAAACAAAATCATATATTATTCAACATAGAGTTAAGAAGGAAAGCAACCCAGTTTCTTTACTTCTCTCTGGTCCTTTAGTCAGTGAAAGCCTTTCTTGGTAGACGATTTTTCTCATTGCCATAAGATGACAGGCAGAGAAACCAAAGCCACATGCCGGATCCTAGTTCAAAGTCAGAGAGAGATGTGAAAACCCTTTCTTCTCAAGTTGGGAGCTGGACTCCTTCCCTTCATAATGATCATTTCTTATTCACCTTGTCCATGCACCAAATGATTTAATTAACTGCATCTTCTCCTAGAGGTCAGGAACAGGGGACTGAGGAAGTTTTCCCCAGATTTATGCCATTCTGTGACATCCTGCAGTCTGAAATAAAATGAGTATATATGAGAAACAATGTAGGGAGAAGCAAGTGTTAGACAGACAAAAAGACTGTCCACCACAATAATAGCACTTTGATTATATCACACTGGTTTTATTCTATGTAGAATGTTATTTAAGCAGAGAGATTATGCACTGATAGCATAAATTGTTACTAGTGTAAAGAAACTCCCACACACAAATCTCTCCCACCCGTATACAACTGCCTGGAATTTTTATGTTTTTCACACACTGTGACAGGCTGTCATATGTAACAGTGATAAAAATGTGCATTTGTACATAGAGACTGATAAAAATACAATTTCCTCTAAATATGTTTTGATTAGGAAAAGAGGTAAAGAAAGAGAATGTGAGGCTTCAAACATCTCTTAAAAGGGTGTGTATGTTACAGAGAGCTGAATGTGTGGGATAGGAATTTCCTTCATTGCTAATTCTTGTCAGGACCGTCATTCATAAGAAATATATTTATTTGTTGAATTAAATATTCTTTAGTTATTAATCCTTTTTGATTCTTTTCTAAAGGAATAAATATAAGGAGAAAAGAGCAAGAAAGAGACAGGTGGGCAAAGAATATAGAAATATATGTAAGTAGAGCTGCGTGATTTAGGTATAATTAGCTTTTATGACTTTACTATTATTATTTTTCTTGCTTTGCATTTAAATTTGCATATATATGATCACAACTCAAATATATTTTACTGGATAAAGTGATATTTAATTTTAGGATACTGGTCATCTTGAGAATAGTCTTAATATATATTTAGGTTTTAATCAGAACATATTAAACTCATTAGAAATTGTCTCCAACATTTTTCGGCTTTATGTTTGTTCCTTGTTAACTTTGAAATGCTAACTATAAAGTTAAAAAGGGGGAAATCACAGTGATACTACATAAAATGGATGTTTTAACAGTCATTTTTAAATTTTTACACAAGTAGAAATTTTAAAGTGATTTAATTTCTAAACTACTCAAAATATTTATTCATAAAAGCATATATTTTAAAATCATACAGATAGCAATAACAAAATCAAATAGCATCTCCTATCTGTACCTAATTTTTACATATATTTAATTCCATTATCCTAATAATGTTTGTATTAGATTAAGAGTCTGAATTTATATTCAGTCTTCAGATTCTTTCCTTCTCCAAATAGTAGAGAAATATATTGTATTTTTTGCAGGGTTGCTGCTATGAATTGTCGTGTGCTTACTAATCATGGGACTCGTGTATCCTCTATTTCATCCTCCTTTGAGTGTATTGATTACTCCATTGACTTTTCTATTTTCAGCCTGTCTGTTCTTTCAAACCAGTTTGCACCATTAGCAAAATATACAGTTTATGTTTTATTCTTCCTCTCAATACCCGCTCTTGAAATTAGGCTTTGAAATACAGCAAATGCTTGTCATTAAAACAAGCATTTTAAGTTTTGCAATGAGATAAATTCCAGGTTCTTTCTTTTTCTAAATTGAATGGAACATGAGCTGTTTTTAAAGTAAATAGTAATACCATAGTAGAAAATAGTTAATAATTTCTAGGAAATAAATGTATGATAGTATTTAGATGAAAAACAATTATTTGTAAAATTGAAAGATATGCTTCAAAACTCTTTAACTAAGAATATTTTTGCTCTTAGGAGCTCTTAATCTTTATTGGTATTTGCTATAATTCAAAAAATTTTTTTAAATCACATATTTTATTTTCTAATTTAAAGTTTTGTTTGTATTTGTATATGATACAAAGTAAGGAGTGATATAATTTATATTTTTTTATTATTTTTCTTAGGTTGTATATTCATTTCAATGAAGGTAACGTTCCATGATTAGGTTTTTTGTTTTTCTTTTATGACAATATTTAGTAGTTATTGGGTAGTTATTGGAAAATCTAAGTTAATTCTAAATTATCAGAGCTTCTCCCACAATGTGGTTTTAGATTTTCACATACTGGATTATATGTAGTCCCTATTATAAATCAAAAGATATCTATAAATTACACTCATGGATTATATCATGGCATTTCTTGTCATGAGAAATCTTGACATGTCAGGATTGTCATGACAATCTTGTCAAAGAAGTAAAACTAAAGCCTGGTTTTTCTACTTGAGATGCACTATTTTTACACAAAGAAAACATATAAAGCAATGACATTGAAATAGATCTGCCTCCTTTAAGTATGCTCGACATGTATCAAAGTGGCAATAGAAGTTAACAGTAATGACTGCCCAATGCCACAAAGGGCCAGCATTCCTTAATTCAGATTTTGTTAAATTGTAAGCTACAATGTTACATTTCTAGTTTCTAAAACCAGTGTTGAGACATGATCTGTTCCAAACAGTATGTATAGAACTAAACAAATTAAATAAATCAATCAATTATTGATTATTCTCTGCTCTTCAGCCCAGGGTTGCTTCTTCTTTATGCACTACAACAGAACTTAAAAATTTTAAAGATTTTTTAGGTATTTTCTTCACAATGGTCCCTGATGTTATTAAGTGCGGGGTATGCATTGTCTAAAGTTTAGATGAATACACTTAGAATAAAAAAGTCAATGGACTTCATAGATTATTTTTGAAACCTAATATAAAAAAAATAGTTTTAAAGGCAGAGTTTAATATTACATAGTTCAAATGTTTAATTTATATACATATTTGAAAAAGGATGTTCTTTAATCAAAAAATGATGGGAATTATTGAGAGTAAAAACTTAAAAGATAGGTTAGGGTATAATAAAACAGTTCCCAAAGTTTAGATACACCAATTAAATATTACAGTTTACAGGAACAGCTGCACAGAGTTTATGCTGTAGAAGGACATAAGGAATATGTGAACTGATTTGAGAGAGAATCTCGTCCCCAATTCTGAGAGCTGGTAGGAGAGTGATCTGAGGAGTCTACCAGCTGGATCATTGAGAAGGGACCTGATACCTCTACCCCTGGGCTAAATCTCCAGGTTACAGGTGGAATAGAAGCAATAAAAAACAATTAGCTTGTAAGGGATAGATATGCATACTATCTAGAGAAACCCTGCATTCAGCGCATTGACAGAAGGAAGAGTTACAGTAGAGATAGATCTGATTAAATCTACTGAGGCAGATTTAACCCCCAGGTGCAGACTGTGGAACAGAGGAGGCTTCCCTAAATCTTTCCATCTCCTCTGAAGGGATGGAAATGTGGGTTAGATTCAATCGATCTCCTTAAATATTCTAAGATAGGGATGAAGCAGAGGTAGAGAGTTTGGAGATGGATACCTGAGGACATAGCAGGCCCAAGGTATCAATAATGAGTGAGGTACAAGCTTTGAAGACTAAGTGTATGAATCTCACTCAAAGGTCAGTACAGACAGAACATTTATGAGACTGCTTACTCCCTTCTCCCTTGAGGTAAAGAATATATGTAAATCCACAGAAATATAGGATAAAGATGAAAGGAGAGAAATCTAAGGAAAACCTGGAATTGAATAAGTAGTTATGGCAAAAGGAACTCAATTCCAAATGGAATAACATCAAATTAATCATTCTTTAATAGACAATAGTAACTATCCTGCAATTAGTAAAAAACAGATCTCATGGTTTATATTTAAAGAGGTTTAAAGATTGATACTTCTTTATACAATTGATTCAGAAAGTAAAAATTTCACATGAATTAAATTTGTAATATATTGTTAAAGACTCTCTGGGTAGCTCCACATTCCATTGAAAATTATTCCCTTGCTATACGTATAAGTGTATCAGAATCACCTGGAGAGTTAGTAAAACTCAGTCTACTCAAACCTCTGAGATGGAGACTGAGAATTTGCATTTTAAAAATTTTCCAAATGATGCTGATACTGCTGCTCTAAAGCCTACTCTTAGCAACCATTGCCTGATTTATATAACCACACTATATGATTTTTGCTTCAGTCACTCTCCAGTGTTTTTGTCTTGTAAAATTTTCCATACCCTGCTTAATGCTTAACAATTAAGAATATGAAAAATGAATGTGTTTCTAAAATAAAGACATTTTTATCTTAGTAATTACACTATTGGGAGGCAGTTCAATTAAATCATAACATGTGGGATATGCCCAGGAAAATCAGGCCTTTCTTTATGGAGTTATACTTTTCAAAATTATATCTGGTCATTGCCACTTACATTATTAGGCAAAATAGTTGATGTTTCACCTTGTATTTAAAATCATAATAATATTAGTGTTAATGAAAAGTAGCATCTGTGTGATTGTTCCAACATTTCTAATTTATTTGTAATAGCTAATAAACAATAACTTTGTTGAATTAGTGCAGAATGTATTTATGTCTGGGATAGCCCTTCCCAAATTTTCAATCCACAGAATCTTTGAAAAGATTTGACCCATTGAGTTTGAAGTGGTTTGTTTATAGTAATATTAACTTAAATATCTACATATTTTAAAACCTATTTAGATAAACTTCTGATAATTTACTACTTCCATCCCATCCTCTTCCTATTATATTCTTCTTACTTTCAAACTTTGTATTCTAAATACTACACTAGGCACTGGGCACAGTAATATAAATAAATATAGTCTCCTCCCTCATGTCTTATTTGGAACACATTTGGGAAAAAACAAATATAACGATATGTTGTATTATCACGTTAGAAATTAAAGAAAAGGGTACTTGGGAGAAAATAAGAATTACAATTAATACTCAGTAGAGTCATGATAAGATTATAAGAACAAGGATTGCTTACTAAATATTGAGTTGGAGAAAGTAAATTATATTAGTGTGAGGCTGGGTATTTTTGAGATAGGGCATCCAAATTGCAAAGAGTAGCCCAAATGTACAGGGGTATGTGGAAAATTACAAACAGTTTGGTATTGGAGTTCTGAACTATGTCATTCTAATCCATGAAGAATGATACATATTGTTATAAAAACAGAGAGAGAGAGAGAGAGAGAGAGAGAGAGAGAGAGAGAGAGAGAGAGACTGACTAGGTCATGGATATCATGGAATATTGGACTTTATTTTGTAAATAACTGAGTCCCAGATAAGAGTACAAAAATAGATTTCTATTTCTCAAACTTAAAGTAATGAAGAAGCAGTGTTTTTCCTCTAATTTACTATGGACCAATAATTTTATAAAATATAATAAAAGTGAAATTATTTGATAAATGAAATTAAAATGATACATACAATACAATCTCTGAATTTTTAAGATTAGATTCAATGGCCAAAAATTATTCTATCAAATTACTATAAAATTTCAAATTTAATATTTTTAATGTAAGCAATTACCTAGTGTGGACATATCTCAAATGGTCTTTGGACTGATGTTAGTCTATGAACCACATTTTGAGTAGCACTGCAATAGTGGTGCTGGAAGTGGTGAATGACTAAACTGATATCGCAGTTGTTCAGTTGAGAAAGACAAATGTCTTACTCTATTTTATAACTAGAAATGAAGACGGGAGAAATAATCTTAGAATTATTACAGAGTTAAAACACTTATATTTTGGATACTTTCAAGCTAAAGCAAAGATCCTCAGGCTTTGAGTCTTAGACAATGAAATAAAAGTTATCTCTAGCTAATTTTCCTAACGGGAAATATTTAAGAACTTAATGGGGGGAATTAAAGTTTTAGAGTGAGGATATAGCAGGAAAAAGAGCAGGTGTTATGGAACTACTGCTGATTCCATACATGACTCACTGGTCATGTGACCTTAGGCATATAACATAGTCTCTTTCTACTCATTATTCTAGTTTAAAAAATGCTTAATTTTCTAATGGCCTACTTAATGGCTTCAACTGAGTTCTGTCGGGTCAAACCCAAAATAATAAAATAAAATAATTTATACATCTCTCTAAATTAAGTCTACATTCTAACAATTATTTTTAATGGCACCACAATAACCTTAGAAAAAACTACACTCTAAATTTAGTTTTTTTTCTATTCTGTACATTTAATGAATGATTAATTCTATTGATACTACTACCAAAATATAATTAACCTTCCTATTTTTATTCCAAAAGTTATTGCTTGAATATACACACTCTCACTTGTCAATTAGTTGCTTAGTTAATATAGTTTAAAATATCATGCAATATGGTTTATGAAGAAAGACCATTAACATATATTCAAATAATTCAAATATTTAATAGAAACAATGAGACCAGAAAAAAAGTCAATAAAGCACTCTTAAAAGGTCACATAATTATTAAATACCACACTCCAGACCTGTGTCTACAGCTCTAGAACCCAAGAATATACCATTCTAAAATAATAAGTACATACATTTTATATTGGTTCCTCATGCTCCAATTCCCTACATGATGATGCAATGAGAGCCAGATGTTTATCTGAACATGCAGCAGATTCTGTACCAGAAAATAAAAGCCCCCAAATTATGAGATGAGAAGCTTAAATACAGTGGCAGCCACATCTGCCTCTTATTCGATTCTTTGGAGCAAAGTCCGTCAAAGGAGGGTAAGGAAAGTTCCCTATGACAAAACATCCCTTGAATATGAGTAAATGCTTCCGGGATAAAGAACGACATTTATTACTCTTACAATGTAAGCAAATGGCTCATACCCACCCATAGGTGAGGCTCTTACTTCACCAAAATCAGTCCATAAAGTCTGGAAGAGGAAGGTAACAAAGTAATCAGTAAGCATGATCCCACCAAAATAACACAGTAATTATAAATTACAATTAAAGAATATCATCAAGCAAAACAATATTTGCATTACGAGAGTCCCAGTAGGAGAAAGAAAGAGGCAGAAAGCTTACTTAAAAAAATAATGGCTGAACTTTCTTAATCTAAGCAGAGATATAGACATGCAGGTACACAAAGCTTATAGCTTCTCCATCAAGAGTCAACCCAAAGATGACTTCTCCAAAACACTTTGTAATAAAGCTATCAAAAATCTAAGACAAAGATAGAATTTTGAAAGAAACAAGGGAACCCCTTAAGGCAGTAGAGAATGGGGTGATATGTTTAAGGTGCTGGGAAAAATAAATGCCAACCAAGAATATCTTACCTCTGTGGTCTCCAACCTTTTTGGCACCAGGTACAGGTGTTCTTATGAGAATCTAATGCCTGATGATTGGAGGTGGAGCAGATGCTGTGATGCTAGCTCTGGGAAGTGGCTGTAGATACAGATGAAGTAGCTCTGGGAAATGGCTGTAGATACAGATAAAGCTTTGCTCACTTGCCTGCTGCTCATCCCCTGCTGTGTGACCTGGTTCCTATTAGGCCATAGACCAACACCAGGCTGTGGTCTGGGGGTTTGGGACCCCTGCTTTACCTACTAAAGCTGTCTTTCAGAAATAAAGGAAAGATGAAGACTTTCTCAGACAAAAGCTGAGGGGAGTTTATTACCACTATACCTGCCTTACAACAAATGCTAAAGGAAATGCTTCCAGCTAAAACGGAAGGAGGCTACTAATTTTATCTCATATCAAAACCTACGTTGTTAAAATAGTGATATATTTTCTTTGAAATCTAAGTTAATAATGCACCATTTGTGATTCTATAGTAAATATGAAATTGTAAAGAATAGTAAGATAATGTTAAATAAAGACAAAGTTAAAAAAACATGTTTTATCAGCATAATATAATTCCATTTGAATAAATTTAAGTGGCTAAACATTGATTTCCTTATTATCAATTAAAATTTTTTATAACTTATATTTTATATATATTTGTATTATACTTAGTAACTTGAAAGATAGGCTATTTAGCTCTATGTTACAACTATTATTTTATCTTTAATGATTTTATTCCAAAGTACATACGTAATGAGCACTATCACAGTAGCACAAAGTATACTGCTATATAATTTTCTAAATGTCAGCTGTGTTGTATTTGAGACATCATCTGCCTCCATGGTGTTTCTTTTTAACCGTGACCTTTTGTTTTCATACTTTCATACACTTACGACATTAAGGTAATAATTGAGTGAGACAGAATCATTCAAACTGCATTATGTTATAATGGGCATCAAGCAAGGGTTACCCTCGAAGGCTTTAAAATTATTTTCAAAAAATTATGTCAATCATTGTCAAAAGCGAATATGGTGAAATAACAAATGAGAAGCTTGCTATGAATGTATACAATACAAAGTAAATTTCAATAGTGTTTTTCTTTGGTTTCAAAATATTATATTCCATAGTTTATCCTCAATTATTTGAAAAATATGTTTTTCCAAACAAATTGATATTATTTAACCTGTATATATAAAATTAAAATAGAAGGAAACACAAAATAAAGTTATTTCTTTAATTATCAAATAAACTCGCTATTTCCTAATCAAAGTCAGCTACTCCAGGGCATGAATTACAGTGTTAATTCACGCTCAGGTGCATTGATGGCTCAGAGCCTTCAGCCTCATGCTTAGCAACACACTAGGTGTGAAATATTACAACGCAATTCACAACCTGTCATGTCTTATTGCTTAATTAGGAATGTTTATGATCTTGTTATTCATACTGTATCAGTAACAGACAACTAAAAAAAGAGACAAGGGACCATTATATGCAGAATAGTATCATCTTCACTGCATAAACTGAAAGCTCAAACTGTGCCTTAATTCAAGTCTGGAATGGAAGCGGAAGAAATAATGAAAATAAGCATCATAGAAATGTACCATAGCGCAAATGCTGTGCCTTGAAAAAGAACTGTGAAGCAACATATGCATATATTCTTTGATCTCATTGAACACATGAATATTTGAGAGGTGGGATGTGTTTACTTAAGTTAGAAAAGGATTCATCCAATCACGCAAGAAAATACTATTTATATATATGATATATCTATAGTAAAAACTGAATTAACCCAAAAAAACATCAAAAGATTTTTGACTCAACATAAACTTAAAACAGATTTTGTTTTATTCTCTGGTAAAACCAATATTTTTAATATTTCTTATAACTATGATTACATAGTGATTCCACAACTGTTGGATACTTTTTAATTTATGTAGTAAGTAGATAAATATTTAATACTTCACATCAGTTAAGAATTATGTTATAATAAAAGAAAGTTAGTGTAAGTTAGAGTTCGTGTAAAAAGCACATACGGAATGATCTGGGAATTATTAGAGATTAAAAAATTATTGGGTATGAAGTTTATTAAAATAAGATTTTTTAAAAATTACAACATACTGTGATCTGATTATAGTCATTCCTTTACTGATTTATAAATGTATTTAAATACATTTAAAATAAAATTAAAATAGTTGCATTGTTGTGAGGTTATGTTTTATTTTCCATAATTATGCTTTGTTACTGCATTTATAATTTCTCTTACATCATTATGACAGTAATATAAATATTTATAATTTAGCTTTTTTTGGAAAATAACAAAATAGGGGATTCCAGTTATTATTTTACTAATTTATTGAGGTTTGACAATCCTAAAGATGTTTATATTACTTTAAAACTCTTACTAATATAGATTTATTTTAAAACTTTTTTTAAAAAGTTTAATCGCAATTCTCAATTTTAATGTATACATTTACAAGTTCTACTATATTATGGTCTTATAATAAGTTCCTTTTAAAACTACTAGTTTATATAAGGAGAGTTCATGCAATCACCCTTTCAACATATGTTTTTAAATATTGTTAGGCTTATATGAAAGAAAAAGTGATTTACATATCACTATAAAAGAGCCACAATTATTTTACAATAAGTATTTTATATTTTAAAGTTTATTTTGATAAATATTATCACTATAACGCACGCAGTTTTTTCATTTTCATGTTTAGAGGCCAATTGAAATAATAGACACTGGGATTTTTAGCCCAGTATGAAGAGAATTAATTATGCATATTCAATTAAGGGCAATTAGAGTTGTACTTCCACTCCCTTGCACATCATGCAAAAACTCTATCCAAAGTGTCTAATAAATGTAGAAAGTTCATTAACGTTAAGTTTGGCCTCCATGTCTATTATCATCTCCTGTGGTGTTCTGTGAATTACTAAAATGTAATGGAAATTATCTATTAGAGATGTGAAACATCTAATACAATCATTTATAGAGACTTTAAATATTAAACTATATATTAACAAATTAGAGTTAGTAATATTTCTAGAACTTTGTAAAATATTTCATGAAGTTTTGGATGGAATAGCTTGAAAACAGAGAATTTAAAAAATCCGTCACAGTAAAGGGTTTCATTCAGGAAGTCATTACTATGCTGTATTAAAACAAACCTAAGAAGCTCCCTGTAGTTCTTGGAAGAATTATAAATTGCATTTTTATTGGCAAAAATTATATTTGTTTTATGTATGCAGAGATAGACTATGTTATTAAATCACATTTTCAATGCTTTTTTCTCTATAATTTATACTTGCAAATAGTATGATTTATACTGAGAAGTACTTCAAACCTATGCAAATTTATCCAAGTAAAGAGATATGGGAATTAGTCATCTGATAAATATAAATTTTAAAGTTAATTTTTTATATAGAAATGAACTCTGGTCTATGAAATAGTACATAAACATCTGTTTAAAAGCTATTTGCTGCTTTTGTAAGAAAATTTTTTTTTTATCTTTTAAGATAATCAAGGTGCAATCTGAACAAGGTATTTTAGACCAAAACTAAAATTTTTATTTGAAAACTTGTTTGTACCCTGTGGAAATGACTTTTGGGTTAATATACAAATATTATATTCAAGCACAGGTAAATTATTAACTGAATTTTCAGCCAAAATTATGAATACCAAATAAATATCAGAGACCCAGTGATTGCAACTTTTAAGATATCGCAGGCATGTAACTATGTTAAGATAGAAATAAACAAGGGCAGTTTAATTCCACAAATGTGACCTAATGGAGAGGGGCAAGTCTTTGAACAAAGATCTCAAAACAACTGGATATCTTTTTAAAGAAAAACAATGTATGTAAAGTAAAACAATACCTCATAATGACACCTTTAACCCATATCTCAAACAATAAGAAAAATAATAAATTAATTAAGAATGGATTCAACACTTAACATAATGCATTTATCAAAAAAGATAAATACAACTCCATAAAAATTAAAACCCATTTATCAGAATTCACCATTAACATGAAAATGAAAGCTACATATTGGAAATATTTAACATATTTCCAATGTATAAAAAGCATATGTGTGTGAATAAAGAGATAAAATATTTCTACAAAGCTATAAGAAAATAACACAATTTTAATAAGCAAAATTCAATCAGACACTTCACAATAGAGTATATACCAATAACAACATTCACATGAGAAGTTGTTCAACATTGTTTCTCATCAAAGAAATGCAAATTAAAACTATAATGAGATACCACTTATACTCACTAGGATGTTTATAATTAAAATGGCAAAATGTCAAGAAGATGAAGAGTACCTGAAACTCTCATACTTTGATGGTAGGAGTATAAAACAGTGGAGGCCACTTTGGCAATCTAGTTACTAATTTCTTAAAAAGCTAAATTTATGCCATATACCTATTTTATAGTACTCCATATGATCTATTCGTTCCATTCCTAGGTATTTACCCAACATACATCCACAAAGAAGAGACTTATAGAAGAATATTTGATGCAGTTTTATTTATATAACCCAAAAACTGGAAACAATAAAAATGTTTATCAATAGAAGAATGGGTGACAAATTGTGCTTATGAATCCAGTGAAATTCTACTCGGCAAAAAATATAATGACATAACAGCATAGATGACTTTCAGGAATGTTATTTAGAAAAAGAAGACACAAAAGGACATATAAAAAATGATTTAATTTAAGTGAATTTCAAGAACAGGCAAAAATTTATGAGAATAGAAATATGAATCATTGCCTAGAAAATTTCATAGTAGGAGCTGGTTAAAAAAGGATATAAGGGAATGCTAAAGTGATGGAACTTACCCATATCATTTGGGGTTAAGATTGATATATATTAATCAAAACTCATTAAACTGCATATTTGCAAACTGTGTATTTTACTCATGTAATTATATATCAATATAAAAATGTAAGTGATGTCATTTTATATTATTTTCTTGTGTAGTTTTGTATGTACTAAGGTGATAAGAAGTGTAAGAATGCAGAGATTTTAGCCAGTTTGTAACTTGACAAGTTTGTCTGCCACTGTTTTATGGATGGTAGCAGAAGAAATGAGATTCCCGGGTCAGAGTCAAATTCCTTTATTACTTATAGTTCAAGAGGTGGGATGAGTTGTATGTTTGCATCAGCTCCCTTCGCTTTCCAAATCCCATAGGAGGGATGTAGAGTGGGGAAGAGAGTAGGACATATATATGATAGAGTATGTTGTTAAAAAGGAAAAAAAATTGCCAAGAAAACATATATTTTTCTTTAAAAAATAAAATAAAAATATCTTGATTATAGCAATGAATACCAAATTTTAACACTAAAATAATACTTGATTTTTTTGGCCATATCTTTTATTATACTCACAACAGCAGTGTACAGAACAAAAGAGCAAGTTTATCAGAAAGAAAATAAATGACAACAGTATTTCCATTTTTGATGAGGATTTATGAAGATATCTTTCTGTATAAAGGACATAACAAATTAACCACAAATAACTCAATCCCAGGAGTCACTAAAATTGATTTAAATTTTTATAATTATAACATTCTTTTGTCAATCATATGATGTTTAAAGATCTGCCTAAAAAAATACACTTTAATATTTTAGACATTGTTTTTTAAGGGTACATCATGCTAAAAGATAAATGAGAAAACTTCAGAAAGAGGGAAATGGCAACAGAAAAGCATTTCATTTTGGTAGGCAAGAGAAGTAGATCATAAAACAGGTCTTATTTATATCTAAGTTTAATGACTTCTCATCAACTTGTAATCGAGAGAAAGCTCAAACTGCTATCCATAGTCGAGTGACAAGGAGTTGGGGCAAGGACAAGACTTCATTCAGAAAGCCAGCAAGCCAAGAAGATGGCAGCCTAGTGTCTTAAAGAACCGTCTTGAGAAAGTAGAGAATTGAGGCTTCTTCTATGTCAGGGGATGGGGGAAATAGTAGGGTTTTGAGGTGACTAATCACTGTAGACATCTGGATGCCAGTAAAGGTCCAAAGGGGATAGTGAAACTTCTTTGCTTTTGGTCAACAAACACTGGTTGTCATGGTCCCAGTCATGAGGTTCCTATAAATCTTTTGATAAACAGTCATTATTTTTGTATGTCCTTTCCTTCTCTACTTGGAGAGATCATTTCCAGCAGGGAGGTTGTTTTAGCACTTCCTAGGCTACAGGTTAGATTCCTTTAATGATAGCTGATCTCTTGCTATTAGAGAGCATTGAGAGAGTCTGGTCCTTTCCACCAATGCTGTAAGAAATTACAGATCAGAGAAGTTTAGGAAAAGTAAGATTTGTAAAATTGCATTTCAAGAGATAAATGGGCTATGACAGAGACGACTGCAGTTCTGCTGATTTCGGTAAGTGTAGCTAATATGGCCATGATGGGTGGTTATGAATCAGCATTAGATAATGAGCATGTGAGGTCATTTTGATTGACATCCTGTCATAACTCTTTGTTTACTGTGTGTGTGGTTACCCAGAATTCAGTCTGTTATAATAAGATTCATGAATTTCCAATTATATGCATGATACTATGATGCTGATATAACAAGGCTACGGTCAAGGTAGCTCAGGATAGTACTAACTGCATATGCGCTTGTCACCAGGCTGAACTAGCAGTTATTTTTACAGTTTCTACTTTCTCGTATTTTAGGATGTAAAGGTAATTTGTAATGACTAAGTGGGTGTTTTAAGGGGGTTTTATGGGAAGTCTATGGGTAGGGCCTTCATTCCCCTTACTCATATCTATCTATTTGCCTAACATATCTATGTGCAGGGCTAATCAGAATTTGATAACTGACATGTTATGGAAACTGGCAGGCTGGAGCAAGATAGAATCAGAAAGACTATTTTATTTTATTACAAACTTACTAGCAACAAAATGGAAATTGAATCTACCTTATAAAAAAAAAGAAAAACAGGAAACTGACAACAATGTAATACATGCTGTGGTTCACACATGGATGGCATGAAAGATCTCTTAGGTTTGGGGTAGATAAATATAAAACAAATATGATATTTTCAGGTAATCCATAAAAGACTGTCAAAATGTTACCATACGGGACATCGGAACTCTGGTACTTCTCTGATAATGCTGGAGATTCTCGGTTCTTTTCACTGATGAAGAAATGAATTTCAACTCAGTGACAGAGAGGTAAGATTTTTTAAAGGCATCTTTTGAAGTAGAAACAGGTCATACCTAAACCGTCTAACCACGTGGAAATAAAAATACCCTCCATGTGAGAGCGGGTTACAGCAAGGAAAGAGGACTTAACAACACAGAAGTGGGGAAGTCTGTTTACATTGGGCCTTGATGGCAGGGTACAGAGGTGTTCTCAGGTGACTGGCACATGAGATCGTTTTCATTGTCATTTGGCTGCCACATAACACTTTGCCTATTGTGTGTGTGCTTACCCAGAAGTCACTCTGTTATAATTAGATTCATGAACTTCCAGGCATAGACATGATATTATAAAGATGGTATAATGAGGCTGAGGTTGTGGGCAGGTTAGGGAAGTACCTTCTATGCACATGTCTGTGGCCTGAATAAACCGGCTAAGGTTTAAGGCTCTCCAGTCCTTTGTCTCTCAGGATGCAGGCGGGATTCTTTAACTACAAATGAGTGTGTTTTGGACAGTCTCTGAGATGGGTCTTCATTGTTCCCAGTCATGTTTGACTACCTAACAAAAATATTTTGAAATTTGAAATATCTAAAATAGTATTTTCTGATTATCAATCTTTTCTTGGTGCCCTTTGCCCCAAAATAAATGAAGCAGCATTTGGTGGGTGTAATAAATTACTCAAACATTGTCCCCAACTCTCCATTCTGATTCTATATTAGAACTGCTGTTTACCATTACCATAATCATTGATCTAGGTTTACTTAACTATGTATTGGGTAAATTTCTTTTTCAACTATGGCTTCTAGGCCCTAGATTGTGAGTTTAATTCTGGTTAGAATCACCATCTCCATCAGCACCCCTACTTTTACTAATGAGAAAATATGGAAGGTCAAAATCTTAAATGGGAGACTGCCTTGCATTCTCCACCTGCCCTCAGTCCTTGTGATGATATACTTTCCACTGAGAAAGGCTTTTGTCAAAGAAAAAGAGCAAATAATAAAAACACGATCTACTTAGAGATTCCAAAAAAAGGTATACTTTCTCTGGATGACTTTGCAGTAGCAGTCCCTGAAAATAAAGGCAGTGCTTCTGGCTTTCCTGAGACTCAGGGAGGATGCAGTCTCCAGGGTGACAGTGACAGTGACTTCTGTAAAGGACACAACAGTCTCACTCTGGAATATGCCTGAGGCATTTACTGTCTACTGAGCTAAGAAAAGGAGCTGTTGGGCTTGAGGGCTCCGTGGAGAGAATGCCACTTTACATTAAAAAACCTTTCAGTTTCATACTATTGCCCTCAGGAGAAATCCAAACTAGAGCTGACCTCCTGGTATCAACCACCCTTAGCTCACGTTCCTTTTCTTTTCCTTCCTGCTTATGCTCCAGATTTCCTAAGGAACACCTTGTAATTTGTGAATGAACTGTGTTTTCTGCATCTCGGTTTCAGCCCATCTATTCATATCATTATGCACTGTAAAATAATTCTCTGTTTCTTTCCAAAGCTTGCATGCTATTTCAGAAAAGAAGACATTTTTCTTTTTTTTTTTTTTTTGCTTTTATATCTTCAGTCCAGGACACATAGTAGCAGTACAGAATATTAGCTGATTTCACAAATTAGTTCTCAAATGAATACAAATAAGAATTTTAAATTAAAAGCCTTGTTCCTAAAATTGTACTGTCTACTAAGAATTGTAATCACTGACTAGATTATAACAAGAATGCTGATACATCCATTCTGATAAAGGGACACATCTATTCATGGCTCTAAACGGCTTCAAAGAACTCTTGCATATATTTCGTGTTGGGTGCCTACCGAGAACTAATTCCATTTTCAATTAATAGAAAGCAGAAGCAAATATCTGTTTTACAAACAGATCAAAAGTGAATGAACAATTGTCAAATATTTTCAAAAGTGAATGAATAATTGACAAATAATAAATAAATATTTACTAGATTATTTGAGTAAATAATGATGTTCTGTTATTCTCTCGTACCACTCTAGTGAGTGGTATGTGACACTAAAGGCTTGTTTACATATAAAAATATTTAATATTAAGAAAGCAGAAAAAAAGTTATCTATATAAGATAGCAGATGATGCCCACCCCACAATCTCTATTATTAGAAATTTTGAGAAACACCTAAAGTCAAATGTTTACTCCTGTTATTGGATTAGGAGACATAGTTCTCCATTAAGTGCTTGGTTGATGCTCATATTAGGATGGTGATGCCTATATAATCTTTCTTGCCAAACATATTTTGAACACTATTTCACAAGGAAAAAATTATTTATAACATTTTTAAAGGAAAAAATCTTCTGGTACATATTTAGATAATGATGATTAAAGGGTTTCTCACCAGCATTTATGTGTTGTGTATTTATTAATAGTGACCTTCAAATGCTAATCGCTCATCCTCAAAATTGTAGACTGTTAACCTATAGTTGCATATGCAACTATATTAGAAAAAAGTTACATTACATTTCAGCTTTGTGAATATTTGGCTAAGAGATCAGAGGCAAAATCTCAATCTTAAAGATTACTTGGAATCATTAGGAAGGACATTCATTTCCCCTTATCTCCTTTGTCCTCAGAGGCCTCTGGGACTATCACTGTTGGGACAATCTAAAATCTATCATTGCCCAGGTGACACTGAGGGTTCCTCTGTTCTTTCCACATATGCAATAAAGAATCACAAATCAGCTAGATTTAGGAAAAGTAAGGTTTATTGAAAACCTCCCTGGAACCCTCATTTAATGGTTATAAATTACCCCTACATCGTGAGGCATAGTGGAGTAAAAAGCCATAAATAGTTGCTGATTTGGTCCAACCACAAGCACTTATGCAGTTAGTACTATCTTAACCTTTCCTTAACTGTAGCCTCATTATACCATCATTATAATATCATACGAATGTCCAGAAGTCATTAATCTAATTATAACAGACTGAATTCTGGGTAACAACATTCGCAGTAGGCAAAGGGTTATATAACAACAGCCAATGTCAATTAAAATGACCTCACATGCCAATCATCTAGCATCGCCCTCATAACTTCCCATCATGGCCCTAACTATAATACACAATGCCCCATTTCTATGGACTGCAGCCTTCTTTGGCATAAAGTACATTTAAAATGTACTTTAATAAATCTTACTTTTCCTAAATCTTACTGACCTGTAATTCTTTACCGCATCAGTGGAAAGTTTCCAGGACCCATCTGTGCTACCGGTGCAATGATGGATTTGAGAGCACTCCAACAGTAACAGTAGCAGGTCTTTTTAGACACCCCATTGCACAGTGATACAGTAGTGAAGTGATTCTCAAAGTATGGTCCCAGAACAACAGCATTAGAATTGCCTAGGAATGCACATTTTAAGGAGCCATTGCCTACTTACTGAACAAGAAACTCTGATAGGAGGACCAAGAAATCTATGTTTCAGCAAGCTCTTAAGAGGGTCTGGCGCCTGATAAAGTTTGAAAATTACAGGTTTAGTTAACTATGAAACCTAAATACATTTTTAGTGCTGCTAAAATAAACACTGTAAAGACTAGGTAGAAGCAACTTATGACATTCTATTAAATATAAATGTAAACAAGGCCTTTATTATCATGATTATATAAATTTATGTAGATATGAAGATTACATAGTTATGAAAAGAGTCACAATGTTTAATTGGAGGTCTGGTAGAAAAATTATCATATAATAGTTGGAAGAGATCTTAAGGGTTCTCAGTTTTCCTATATCTGTAGAAGATAGCCACTCAAAATTCTCATATGTGGTGACAGAAAGAAATCTATCTATGAGAGGTGACCACACAGTGTAAATATATATATATGCCTTACTGTTAATATGTACAGCTGAAACTCATTGGATTTTGTTAACCAATGTCACCATAAAAAAATCAAATTAAATTAAATTTTAAAAAATCTCATCTTCTAAAAAGAGAACTTAATTGAACATATACAGGTATAATAACAAATGACTGAAAATGTAATTTGTGTTTTCATAAGAAAATACTTTTTTATGATATAAGTGAACAAATACTTGTTCCTTTAACAGAATTTTTATGGTTAAATTTATATACTTGCTAGTTAAACAATGGCATTATCAGAAAGTATTTCATTTGTTTTATTTTCATTAACTATCAATAAACATATTGAAAGACATAATGAAAACAATGGGAAGGGGCAAGGTGCATTTAAATCTTAAGTAAGAACTTTATCCCATCTGACTTTTCTTTAAGAAGATGCTATGTTTAAAATAACATTTTATTCATTAAAATTTTAAATTTTTTCAATTTTTACATTTTAAATACTTTTTATGTCATTTAAATTCTAAACTATCCTGTCAGGGCCGAGGCCGAGAGGCTCGATTGTGTTGACTATGGACTACTCCAGTTATCAGCATCCGGGTTACTGCTGATCTGACCCAGAAGGTTTGATGGTGTGAACCCCAGTTGGACAAATGCATGAGGAGCTGACATGAGTATGAAACGACAGGCACCAACTTTATTGTGCAGAGCGCACTTCTGTTGGGAAGTGCAGTTCTATTGGGGGTGAAGTCTATTGCATAGGGCACGCAGTTTTGTGTGCACTTCTTCTGCTTCCCTTTCTCGTGTGCCCCTTCTGCTCTCCCCTTCTGCCTGCTCTGTAGGGAACTTCATGGCTCCTCACATAGCAGAGTACAAAAGTGCCATTCAACCACACATGTGTGATACAATAAGCTGAAGTATGTTTACATATTTTCTAAGTCTGGGGTCCTATTCCGAGCTGTGGGCCTGGATTACAGCCAGACCTTGGACCAGTCAGGCCTGGCACCCATGTATAACTAAAATAGATTTCTGTAACTAGGAAAAGGAAAAAATCTAAAGTTATTGTTTTTATTTACGTGGTATTACTTTATTTTTGTCTATTCATAAATTAAGATTATAAATACTATAAAAGGTAAATTAGATATGTAAGAAAATTTTTGCTGATGTTTTATTATTTTAACAAAATGAATAGACAAACACTTAGATAGCTTCTCTACATGAAGACTCCTAACGAGGTCTTAGTAACAAAATATTTAATAAAATGATATAAATAAATAACATGGCATAATCCTGGTCCCTATAGCTAGCTTATAATATAGTAGGGAACATAAGATATCTATGTGTAAAGTTAAAAAAAAAATCTTTTTTTTCTTTTTTTGCAAAGGGGATATAAACATAATACAGAAGGTTTAGAATCAAGAAAGATGGCTCCTACAGCTTTGTTTAGAGAATTTTTCTCAGATCCTTGTTCTCTAAGACTGAAAAGTAATCGGATAACTGTAATAAATCCATACAATTCTACTGCTGGTCTTTGATTGAATTGAATTAGAAACATTTTTAGCAATGAAAGAGATTAGTGGTTAGATACAATCAATTTAAAAAAAATTGGATCGTTACCAGGCTTAAAAATTTGGTATTGTTCCTTTCTCAGCACTGATCTCATGACTATCTATCAATGATCTACAAGTATACTTAAGATAAAAAGAATGGATTATTTAATAACAAGATGATTTCTACTCTGAATTGAAAACTTGGATCATTATCTTAAATTTATAGTTTTTGCCTGGTATAAATAGAATGCAATGGGCCTCTGCCATCCTTTTGATTTAGAAGAATCATTGCATGTTTAGTAACTGTGTGGTAAGCAGTACTGAGACTTTCTATTACAGCAGCACAGTTTTATAAAAAAAAAAACTTAAAAAAAAACATTAGCAGATAAAGCAATTCATTTGTGAATAGAAAATTATCATCTACTGAATAACTGAATGGAAGATCATTTATCTTTGTCAGTCTCTGACATCTTTTGTACAATGAAAATGTATGCGATTACTGGATAATTTGAAATAATTTAAAAATACAACCTTACAAACTACTGAAGAATGCCATGATATTTATGTTACTAATGCAATTCACCATTTAGATTTCTAACTGGCTTTTGGCATGTTTTATATTATTTTCCCATTTTTTTAATGAAGTGAAAACAGTTGCAAAATTGAACTATAAAAGAATCTGTTTCTTGTAGAAAGAGCTTATGGCTACACATTAATGTAACTTCAGACAAAGTTTTTCTAAATTCTGTGAGAGCAATTATTCTTTTGCCAAAATACCAGTCACTTTTCACAGTAGGAAACAGTTTTGTTCTCTGGATCTAGAGCAGAACATCCCTCATTATAGCAAATAGGTTCCTTTCTAATAACTTTTTAATCATTTCACTCAATGTTAACATTTCACCCTCCAAATCATAAATGAGCTTTTTACCATTTGACTTGGTAAATGACCATGATTGCTTTAATATTCCCACAGCCTGACTAAATATTTCTTCCTGACTATTGGTCCTTGACTTTCCTTTTCTTAGAGGATTTACTTTAGAAAACATGCAATTATAAACTCTTTCTCTTTGCCTTTGAGAATTAAATCCTCTCCCAACCTCTCACCAGGTATACAACCCAAGAATGTCTTTTTCAAGGAGTCCCTTTGAAACATAATCATCAAGAAACTCTCATCTCCCCATGTGAATGGGAGAGTAGCATCATAACTTTGATAAGTGCCAATTTGCAAACACAGATGGCCCGCTCTCATCAATAAACTTCCTTCCCAACATCTTCTCATACTTTTTCATTAGCTCACCTTAGTGCTTAAAATCTTTTCTAACTTTTGTTTCGACAACTTTGGGATCAATCTCTTTCTCTATTGCAGTAGATTTGAATAAAGTCTTCCTTGCTTCTTTACCTTTTTGGTTTCAATTTTTTCTTTGATACAACTACCAATAATATATAACTTAGAAGTTATATATTATTTTTGTAGAGAATGATAACTTTATTTCAGACTGCCTTGTTTAATATGTTAAGAAATACAGTTGAAGTTTATGAATTTAAACTAAAGGGTTATTATCAAAAATGAAGAAATCATTAATTTGCAAGTAAATTTAAAATATCTTTCTTAAAAGAGAACAAATACTACCATTTGAATTTTCATATATTCTCATAAATCTTCCCTCCTCTCTATGTTAAAACCCCACTGTATTAACGACTCTACAGTCTACTTATCTGCTTTGGCTTAAAATGTCAAACCTAATAAATTCATCATTTATTGCACAACTACCATGGCCCAGATAACTTAACTGTTTTATATATTATCTTATTCTATTTTAACTAAAGATCTGTGAAAAGATATTTCCCTTTTATTAACCATTTAAAGATAGAATATGTCTAAATAATTCTTGTATTCCCAATAGCATCTATTATTGTGCCTTGGATAATAGATATTTAAGACTTTCAGACTGAGGCATAGAATTCATTCTATCCACTTGAGATTCAAAGTCAATTTCTTTTAGAAATAAAATTCCTACATGGTTTGATGTGTTACTTTTATAATTATGTAATATAAACCATAGTTTTATTAAAATTATCTTTATATTGATTTATATATGTTACATGTCTATTCCAAGATATAAGTAGATATAATCCATGTAACTTTGAACACAAAAACACAGATTTTTTTTTATTGAAAACATAATTGAAATTTTAAATCTTTGTAAGTAAATTATCTGTTTTAGTGCATTATTTTTTTCAGGTCAGCACTGGAATTTTTAGGATGAAAGAGTTCATAATCAAAAAAATATTTGACATAATTTTCTTTAAATAGTAAAGATGAAATTCAGGCAAGTAAGTCTAATATACAAATATTAATTCCAAGAACCATCTAGATGACAAGAAGGACAATGTTCTGCATTTGGCATTTTTGTTTATGTATATGCCTTAGAGCATTTGTTGTGGTAGTACTTAGTGTCCATGGTCATTGCTATTTACAGATACACAGCAGTACTCTGCATGGCCTCACCATTATTCAGTCAAACCTTCCCCCATTGATAAACACTAAGGAAGCTTCCTGTCTTTTTACTTTTCAAACTCCTCTTCTATACCTCCTATACCTTTACTTTCTATACCTTACCTCTACTATCATTTCTTTTTAATATAATGAAACAATTAATTATATGGAAAGACTAGATAAACCAACATGAAATATAAGCTACTAGAAAAAAAAATTAATGCTAAAAAATTTTAGTACAATGCAAATTCAAAGATGTTATTATTCTTATTTTTAATTATAATTTTAATAAAAAATCAACATTCATTAGTAATTGCTTAATTTCATCAACACTTCATATGAGTGATAAATCTAATTTAAGATTTAAAAGCAATCCTATAATTATTTTGTTCATACCAATTACTATCTATCTTCATTATAAGTTAAGTAAATGTCTCAGAAATTTATAATATATACTCTTTTTAAGGTCAAAGCTATAAGATGACACGAACAGCTCCACTGTATGTAAAAACATGATGAACTCCCAAACACCCAAAGCTCTGTGGCTCTGTCTCCTGCATTTCTACCATTTCACTCTGATAAATACAAAAAGAAGGGATACATTCATAAAATAACTTTGGGGGTGGTTCTTGAGTCCACCAACTTATGGCCAGCCTCTATGATGTAGCCTGTTCACTGAGAAGTGGCTGACCATCCTGAAACTACATTTTCGTTTCCCTTAACCTAGGTGGTCAGGTGATTAACTCTTGCCAGCCGATGAGATTTGCTGTATTGTGCCACTTGTTCTTAGAGATGTTTATGGGACAGGTTTCTTGACCTACCCTTTCTCCTTCTTCAGCTAAGTGTAGGTGAAGACCGGGCACTAGGGGTGATGGAGTTTCAAATTTGAAAAAGTCTGTGTCCTGGACTCAGAATATAGGGCAAGTTATCGGCTTACCTTGAATACCCTATCTGAGAGATTGTCAAGTGAGAAAAACATAAATTTCTAGTATGATAATCTACTGAAGTCTTGCAATATAGATTTCAATACCTAGTGTAACAAGAATGAACACAGAATAGCATATGCGTTCATTTACAATATGTCTTCTGAATTTAAAAAAAAATTTTTTTCCTACCCTTCCTCCCTTTTTTCCTGCCTTTCTTCCTCCTTCCCTTCCTTCCCCGATTTGTTCTTTCCTTCCTTCCTTCCTTCTTTCTATTCTTTCTTATTTCCTTCTTTCCTTCCTTCTTTCTTTCCTTCGTCTCTTTCTTTCAAGTCTAGGTATTTTATTAAATTTGTTCATGTAATTATTGACTGAAGTTATGTTCCAAACATACTTGAGTTATGTTTCAAAAATTATAGCCTTCTATAACTCATTCCTGAAGACTTCAGTGACACACCCTTAAGGCTGCATTAGGCATCTGTATATCTGCAGAAATTCTGATCATGAGAACATCAGAATAGAATGGTAGAGAAATAAGGACACTCTGCGGAGGTAAAGGCTCTTCTCTTTCACTTCAGCTTTACTAAGCAAATTCTCAGGTCTATTTAGATACATACTCCCCAAGACATTCCGGCCGTGGCAGAAAAACATGTATGATACTAATCAATCTATAAAGAAATAATCAATGACTGTTTCTATATAGAAAAAGATATAGAATTTTCTGTTAATGTAAAAATTATGTTTTTACAAAAAAAGTTCAAATGCATTACATGCTAGTAATTAGAGTTATAAAAGGAAAAGCATATTTAGCAAAATATAAGAACAAGATTAAGCAAAATGAAAAAAACACTTTTGTAAAGTTGAAATATATTTCAACCACTAAACACATATGTTCTTTTTTATCATGCTTGTTCAATTTCTTTCCTTCCTTCATTTGAAACAGTCAAAAGGGAAATATTATTCTCAGCCACTATTAGTGTTTTCTATAATTATTCACATTAAATTTTGCTTATCTTCTGAAGCCTGGATTCCCCAAACAATTATTTCAGACTGCTTACTATAAGCTATAAACTAGGTTCAGGTGAATAGCAATCATAGTTGTAATAAAAGATATCTATTAGTAAATCTATATAGTTCTATCAGTTACAGCTCTCAAAGAAAATAATTGTTTGGAGAGGGTATAGAGAGGGATGAAAATTTAAATACTAAATCTTCCATCACATAATTTCAATATACCCTGGAACAGGCATGTCCAAAGGTCATGAGTGTTACTTTATGAATAAACTTGAGACTCAGATTTGGTAATTGAATACTCCATAAATACAATATTCAAAGTATATGTGAAATTGTATAATTGAGCTATAAACCTATTAAAAAGCAGACAGTGTTTATTTATATTTATGACCAGGACATAAAAGAACAAAAGAGAATTTGTTCTTTATGTGTTAACATTCTATACAGGAGCAAGACAGAACAAGAATGGCTTCCATATCAGTGCTCCACAATCAGGAGTCATACATACCCTCTTCTCATAGCTGACTTTTAACCTTCTAGAAAGACATTTTCTTATGGAAGAAAATATTGTTTCTTATTGCAGTAGAGCTTTCTTCTGTGAGTCTCAGTTCAGGTTATATTGCACAATTTAAATTTTAAGAAACATGAGCTCTTTCTATTAAGAAACATGTTTTATATTTTATTTAAAAAATGAGAACTGCTTGTTTTTTAATGAGATTTAAATTCTCTTATGTATTTCATGTACATTTGAAATAAAGCATTCATGAATTCTATCACCAAACAGTCTGGGTCTCAGTTTAGTTATAACTTTATTTTCATAACAGTAGAATATGACATTAGCAAGACACATTAGAATTATGTAATGAGAGATACATTCTTTAATATTGAATACCCTCCTCCACACTCCTCAAGGTGGTGGTCTCTTTCCATATAATCACCTTAACAGCTTTTACTGACAGAAGTTTGCTTATGTAAATTATATTGAAGCATTAAGATTTTTGGAATCCTGGACTAATGTCCCTGACTTATCAAATAAACTTTGTTGAGGATAAATGTCTTCACAGGCCGAGCACTAGCACAGTTTACCCACACATTTTCCTCTCTTGACTGCCGTGACCCAACACTCTTAGCCTTGCTCTCTCCTGTTGCAGTGACAGGTTTTAAGAAAATTTTCTCAGATCTCAAGACTCACTGAGATTCCTTTATTGTTTTTTTTTCCTTGAGAAACGTATCTTCTTTTTTCATGTCACTTATATATTTTGTAACTTTGTTTCTTTCTTTGCTTCTATCTTTCCAAATCAATTGTAAATTTTAAAAACACTCAAGCAAATGATTGAGTCTGTTTTGAGTCCTGTTGTGCTCGCTTGCAGGGGAGTGCTTTCCATTGCCTTTCTAGGAGCTCAATGTACTAATACATTTTACCTAATATGGGAACACAACTTTATCTTTGGTTATTTCAAACGTAAGTGTGTATAGACATAATAAGAACTACTCAAGAATTTAAGATTTGATGGACTTCTAAGGACATGCAGCAACGAAGTCAGTTTACAGCATGTACTTTTCACCAGAAAACTTTGTCATGTTTCCCTTTTTTTTCTTTGATTATTTTTTTATTTTCACATAATGTTTAGATTTCCCTGAAGTGAAAATTTCAAATCAAAAGAAGGCAATTTACAGCTAGTAGGCAATAGAGAAGGACAATGTTGCCAGTATACTTGTACTTCTCTTAGGCACTTCAGTATAGCTGTGGTGATGCTCAGAATTAAGCCTGGAAGACCAGAAGTTAAGTTGACTCTTCAGTCAGTTAAGTCAGAAGCCTTTTTCTATAACTATAGCTTCTTACAGGGCCTTTCTCTTCTACCCTAGGAGTAGTCCCAATTGCCCTCCACCAAAATAAAGACTGAGAAAAATCCTCCCAGTTCAATAAGTTTCAAAACACATATTTCATTAAAGGACACAATATTCTACAGTGTGTCCCAGAATGCTGCTTTGATATTAATTTTGCTACTTATGTGACCCTGACATAACCCTTTCCCAAATGTGTAAATGGAAGAAATGCTTGAATATCATCCAGTCTTCATGGCTGTTCTATTGATGCATTCCAGGTTCACTGTTGTGTCTTTGGTGCCTTAAGAACAATGAGAAGCAATGGCGTACATCAACCATTTTTGTATGTTTAAAAAATAACATAGGAGTTAGATATTTATCAAATCACTATAAAATAAGAACCAGACCATGTAACACTATACAAGTTATTTGTTTTAGGCTGAAGGATTACAAACAAAATATGTCTCAAAATATTTTAGACCATTAATAAATAATAAACAGTCTTTACAGCTTATCATCTATGACATGTCATGATAATGCAGAAAATTGATAAAGCATTAAATGCTCAATTATTTTTTAGATAAATATGTATGTGATAAGCATAAATTTCATCTCATTTTCTTCAGAGACAATTGGCATTTTGAAAGCCAAATCTTTATTGATAATGTAATTAGAGACTGTAGAAAAATAATTTGGCCTTTAGAGTCACTGGAGGCAAAATTTTAACTATTTATTTTATAAAATCTCCCTTTTTAGTTTTATAGTCTCAAAATAATTCTGACCAAACACTAATTAACATGGAAGGACATCTTCTAATTAATACAGATAGTAAAAAACCATCTGAATAAAGATAAATTAATTTAAAGCCTTTAAAATTTATGGTATTAGTGTTGAGCGAGTTTGCCATAAATCAGTCAAGATTTTACTCAATAAGCATGTTAAAACAGTCTACTGAGATCGAAAGTAGACATCAACAAAGAAACACCTCATGTAAGTAAGGGATTCTGAGTTTTAAACACCATTTTGATTTATACCTCTTGACTATTCATAAATAGATACTTAACCTGTCTACTCATGTGAGGCAAGACTTATTTAAACACATTGATTTGCACTTCAACTAAACTTTTTTTTTTTTTTTTTTTTTGCAATTATAATGCAGTAGTTTCTTGACTATAGAGGAGAGCTTGGGCAGATAAGAAAAAAAACTAAAGTTCATTCAAACTACAAGTTAAATTTTGTTTTGATCAGAGTAGTAAAAAATTGTTTATTACTCTAGGGAAAATGGTTCAGTACAGTCTATTTGCCTTGCACCAGAAGATGGATTTTTGTTATAGTCATCTTCCTTTGGCTATCAATTGTTTATTATGCATATATAGCTAAAAATTGAAAGGACTCTTGTAGGCAAGGCATGTAAATGGTTCATTTTATTTCTCATTCCAAGAGAGAATTACTTTCTATGTATAAAATGTGTCCTGTTAAGCCTGTTTGATAATGTAATAAAATAACTCAATTAGTAATAATATCTATAACTTCTCTGAAATACTAAAGTACCTCTCTTAGGTACAAATGCTTAATTGTATTCATTTTAGTTCATAAACAATGTGATTGAAGATATGGCCTTTTAGATTTATATTATTACTATATTATATATAATATATAATACTCTAGGTTAGATTGATGATAAATATTTATGTAAGTGGACAGATAGATAGATAAACAGGCATATAACATTATTTCCAGTTGCACTAAAAATAGTAATTGAATGGGAATATATTGTGACAATCTAGGACCTGTGGGTGTTTGGACCGCAGAGATTTATATTATTTTAGGGAAAGTGTCAGCTGTGTGAAAGAGATCAGTAAATGGGCACCTGGAGATAGCAGACAACCTGACATTTCTTCCATAGAGAATAATTCTGAGTCCGTGTAAGAAAGGGTTTATAAGAACAAAACCTAATTAAGTAAAGTCATGAGAATAAGCCAGAGGCAGATTGGAAAGTATCAAGTGCAGAGGGACATTTTGCACAGAAAAGAAAGAACAGACTATCCATTTGGGATCCTCCACCCACGCTCAAGAATTTGGTCTTTTTTAACAGGGAGAGTGCAGCAGTGAAAATGGCAAGGTCGGGTATCAATCGACTTTGTAAGTAGTCAACATCACAAAGGGGACCAAAATAAAAGACAGATAAGAAAATGAAAATAGTATTTGTGATTATACATTAAACTTCCCCAAAGGCCTGCCAGAAATGACTCAGTATAAAAGCTTTTTGAATAGGAATTGAGTTCTATGTTATAAGTAGAAGTCTGGAGACAGTTAAATTGGAGATATTATTGTTAATTTTATTTCATGCATAAATATAGCTTTGTTAGGCATACACAAACATAAATATATATATACATATGGAATCATATATCTACATGTATATTTACTCTCATAGTGTTAGTATGTGTGCTATATACATTTATTTGTATGATTCCATTTATTTGATAATAATTATAACAATGATGACAATGAGGAAAAACAACTATGAAACAACACAACTTTATCTGCTCTCTAAGAGTATATTTCTTTATAGTGATCGAATAGTATCCTAGGGTTGATGTAATAAAGTACCACAGACTAGGTGGCTTGAATAACAGAAATTTCTTTCCTGAGGGCTCTGGAAGATAGAAGTCTGAGATCAAGTGCTGGTAGTGTTGGTTACTTCTGAGGGCTATGAGAAAAGATTCTATTCTAGGACCCTCTCGTTGGCTTATAGATAGCCAACTTTATGTGTGTCTTTGTGTCATCTTCCCTCTGTACATGCCAATTTTCACATTTTCTCCTCTTATAAGGACATTAAAGGCAGCTCAGATTAGGGATCTCCCTAAAGATCTCATTTTTAACTTAATTACACCTGGAAAGAACTGATCTGCAAAATATAGCCACATTTCAAGGTACTAAGGGTTAGGATTTCAACATGTTTTTTTTTGAAGGGGAGAAATAATGACACAGTTCAGCTCAAAACAGTGAATTATTGTTTTATTTTCTAAATGAGAACATTAGGCCAATTTTATTACTAGAGTTCTGATGTTCCTTACCCAATATTGGTTATTTAGAAATGTATTGGCTTTCTTTATTTGGTAGGGTTGGAGTGGGAGAAAGGGGAAATCACTTGTCAGAAAGTTTCTCAAATTGCTTGCTTTTAAATAAAGGCTCCATTTTCTTACTGTTTGTCAAATTTAAATCTATATCTTGATTTGGTCTTTTCTAATATGCTGAGCAAATGTGCCCTATAAATGTCTTCTTAAGAACATCATCCATAATTTTACTTATTTTTTACTTATTTTTATGTTTAGAAGAATCACCTTCCACAAACAGAATCTTGGGAAAAAAGTGCTTTTCAAAACAGTCAGCAGACCGATTGCTTCTGCTTGACTTGCTCAGAGTTCAGTGTTGTTCATAGTAATAATGCTGGTTTTTGATACACAGTTTAAACATGAGTCAAGAAGACTGTCAATGGCTCAAAGAGCATCAGACCTGTTTTTAACTACAAGTGAGATGTCCAGAAAAGGCCTGCTGATGCACTCAGGCTGCCAACTATGGTGACTGATTCATGACATCACTGCTGAAAGCGCTGTATCTGAGAAACGGCTTTTAAGAATACTGAAGAGAACAGCATTGAGGAAAATTTGAGAATAGTTTTCATGGGATGGGAAGAAATTTTATTTTGGTATTTTAAGGGTATAAAGTTGAAAAGACAGTGGCTCTATAAGAATGTATTTTACATAAGTTTTATTATTTTCAAACTGATTTTCTTATTTGATGCTAATTCAGAATGAGTTAAATCATAAAAAGCCATATATAATATAGTTTAATTTGAGGTTAAGTAGAAATGCTGAATGCCCTTTTGAATTTGGCTTTACCATTAAAACTCAGGCTCTACCATATATTCATTTTGTAAAATTAATCACTTCTGTCCCCATTGTTTCTAAGATTTGTTTGAGTATGTATTTTCAGAAAAACTAAGACATAGGGATATAAGATTTAAAGTTGTAAAAAAACAAAACAAAACAAAACATTGTCACGTTCTCTAAAAGGGTTCCTGAAAAATCCATGGTTCCCTTACATTCAGTTCTAGGATCTGAGAATTTTGATGTTTTTATTATACTAAAATAAGAAAACAGCAAATATTATAATATACTGTGGACCTTAAACTTTTAGATGTCCTGTTCTTTAGAGTAACCAAACAAGAGATCTGGTTGAAGTAATGTTAGTCTTTTTCTTTAGAGATAAAAATTGGCTGAAGAAGAATGAATCGTAAGTG
The DNA here is from genome assembly GCA_004027375.1 of Macroglossus sobrinus. NCBI lineage: Eukaryota > Metazoa > Chordata > Mammalia > Chiroptera > Pteropodidae > Macroglossus > Macroglossus sobrinus. Next base: position 101,220 of record PVKZ01001626.1, read on the forward strand.
AATTCTTACTGGTCATTATTGTTCTAGTAAAAATAACTCCATGTGGGTGATCCTTGAAAGCTTGTGATGTTTGAGATCACTAACATGATGAGGTTGATGTGTTAGAGGATAATTATCATTGCCTCCCAGAATACACTCTTGGAATCATTAGAAATAACAAACTGAGTAAACACAATTGGTCTGCTGAGACATTAAAAGCAAAACGTAAAATTTTTAAATGTACCATACTCTAAGATAGTATGATAAACCATTAAAAACATTTTAATCTCATAACAACTCTCTCTCTTCCCCTCCTCCACCATTCCATTTTCTCTTTTTCTTCATCTCTCTCTCTCTCTATTTATAATAGTTACTATTTTTTAATATAGAATTAGAGTTATAGTCTTTGCCAACTATCATATTTAAATGCAGAATGCTAATGCTTGAGAATAGATTTACCTTACCAACTGTATGACTTTGGCAAGTTTTTTTTTTTTAATTTTAAAATTGAGAAAATACCAGCACCTCCTTAATAACTTGGTTGCAATAATTGAAAGAGTTAATATATGTGAAATGTGTAAATAGGTCCTAGCACAATTTTTATCCTTAATAATTAACAATGATGAGAAAAATGTTGATTATAATGATGAGTCATGTTCCTCTTTTGGAAATAAATTACATGCCTTATATTTACATAGTATTTTTCAGTATTAAATTTTTTTGTGATAGCTTTTTTAATGATTGCTGCAGAGAAAGAGAATAATTTCTGTACAAAGTCATAAATACGTCCCCTATAAAGAAGAGCAACAAAAACAGAGCATGTTTATCTTGATCAGCAACACATCATTTTTAATTCAATATTAAACAGTTAGTGCAAAGGTAGAATCATTCTTTACCTTTGTAATAAATTAGTAATTTGAGCTGTTATATTTGAAATTATTGCTTTGGTTTCCAAAATCATTTTTTAAAAACTTAAGGAAATTTTCTAAAGCTGCAAAATATCACAAAACTCTGCCCAGTTATTCAGTTAGAAGGGAATACTAATAGAAATTTACAGCTTAACAATATTTATTAAGGGTAAATATTATAAGAATTTTAATGAAAAGAAAGTTGAAGAAGTGTTTTCAAAGGCAATGGTCAGTTGTTCCACCTAGTCATTTATAAAAGGAAGTTTGCAACCATTAAATATCTAATTGAGTTGTGCCTAAATTTGGGTTCCCCCAAAACAAGTTCTAAGATGAGGATTTGAGTGAAAGTGATTTATTAGGAAGGTAAACTGTTGGTCAAGTAGCAAAGTAAGACAAGATAGGATGCTGTGTCAAGCACAGATCCACACAGGGTAACTTAGGTAACTCCTCAGGATATTCTAAAGATGGATTAGGTGACATCACTGAGTTATTCCAATTAAAGATAAGATTACTGCAGGTTTATACTCCTGGACCCATCAGTAACAGTTTAACACTTATGCATGAAGAAACATAAATTCTCATTTTTTTATCCTGCACTGGAAGTGAGAATTCTGGCTAATAAAGGCAGACAGACACAGTGCTGCTGTTGTGTAGGAGATCACGCTACACACCAGAGTGCGGGGAAATAGTGAAAAGATCCTAGGGGACATTATAGGAGCACTGAGAGTATTTCCCTCTATGTCATGTGGACAAAGCCAAAATTGATGAGCCCAAATTTTTCTTTAAAAATGAAGTATGTTAATGATAGACGATTATCATTTTATTCTGTTAAGTGATATTCTACTTGAGTGTCAGGATGGAGAAATACAGAAAATATTCATTTGAGCAATATTACTATTTAAATGGAATATTATACAGCATGTTTAAATTAACAGTTGACTGTGTATAGGCATTCATGGAGCCTATTTAAATAAGTACATGTAAGTAATTATGTGAAATTTTTAATAATCATGCCCCATCAGTCTTCCTCAAGGATTATTTAAAGTTTTTCTGACAAAGGTGCCAAAAAGGTGATGGATAAATAAAGTACACAGATTCTATGTAAAAAGCCTATTTGAGGTTGGCTTTTTTCCTAGATTCTAGAGCTGAATAAAAAAGCATTTTTCACTGACCAACACACAAAATAGATTTTAAACGCAGTTTGTTCTGTTGACAACATAACTGTCTAATTTAATGTGACACTGATACAAGTAAGAAAAGCCCAAATGACACTTAAGATGTTTTAAAATATCTCCCTTAAAGTTCAATTCTTACTGTAAAATATTCTTTGTGCACCATACAATTATGGATCATCTTGGAATTGTTCCAGTTTGATTCTACTTAGGGAGCAACTATTATATATATTTTAAAAACTTGGCTTTGTTTTAACCAAATTACATTTTATTTTTCTTTGGTTCTTGAAATATACCATTGAGATAAAGTCATTGTTTTTATTACAATTTAGAATAATGACTTTAACTAACCTCTCAAATTTGATATTATAATTTCTAAATATGGATCATACTACAATAAATGGAAGTTCAAGGCTTACAGTTTTGAAAATCAATTCCATATAACGTATTTTAAGAGAACAAGCTTATCAATTAAAATTATTTTAAAAATCTAAAGAAAATGCGTGTTCTCACAAGATGACAATTGTGAGATAATCATTTATTATTATAACAGATATAAAGTTTATAAGATGGATATTTTCTTCCTAAATTTATAATGTGCGTGTGTTTGTGTGTACGTGTGTCCATGTGTGTGAGCATGTGCACGTGCCTGTCTCATGTGCATGAAAAAATAATGGATTTTGAAGAGTCGGGTATTTTATTAATTTTTATACTGTATATAAACACTGAATTAATTCATTGCCTTCACCAGTTTTTGTATAGATAATAAATAGTGGTGCTATTTTTTATAATGAAAGTACTAAGAAATATTTTATTGGTTAAGTTTTTATAAATTTTTGTAATCTAACAGATTTTAAAGTAAAATAATTATGTATGTATCTATATGTGTATGTCTCTTTATATATGTTTTTGACTGACACTTCTGAAATCAGATTCTGAACAATGAATAAGTATATTCAAATTAACTTCAAATTTGAGTGAAATATATATACATTAATAAGACATTTTTAATGTTATAGATATGAAAAACTAATGCAATCTATATAATCAATATGGTTTCTGTAAACAATAGATAAGTTAATACATGTAAAGTGCTTAGAACAACATCATTGTAATCATAATATTTTTCTATAAAAACATGCAATTTCATGATAATTTAATTTTATAAAATAAACTCAATCTTTTCCATTCCTTTGGGCCTCACAGAAATGTAACTTTAACTAATGTGATAAAATAGCTGTGTGGCTTTGTGTAGCTTGACCACCTAGAGAGCAGAATATTGATTCTATAATTAACTGTGACCTGCAAAGTGCAGCCACCAAAATTACTTTAAAAAAAAATAAATTTCCTCTTATGAGAATTTACATGGAAAGCAAGTTGTTAAAAGGAGAATTTCAATGGGTAGTAGTTATTAAAATTAAAATGATCATCATGATTTTGCCTTTCCATAACTCATTTTAATTGTTAATATATTTATATAAGACAGACTCATACAAAATAAATTGGACAAAGGAATCCTAGCCAAATATTTGTGACCTGAGATTCCACGGGATGTAAAATCTCTAGCTTTCACATTTTCCAATTTACAAGGGGCCACTAATACATTAAAACCTCGTGGTCTTAATTAAAATTAAAAAAAAAACTGAAATGACAATTTTCAATTACGAAATACTTACAATTTAGAAAATTTTAAGTGATAAAATGAGCTTGTTTTGTTGTTGTTGTTAATTAAGGAAATACATTTTAGCTGACGTCTGTCTTTAGGCTGATAACATAGGGACTTCTGGAGTATGAGTGATTCCACAGAGTCGTCTCATCTTGAAGCAAGGAGTAAGTAATTGGTAAAAAGTGGCCTTGTTAACTCCCAGATGGAAATATAATCTCCCAAGTGAAGTGATTACAGCTACAGAAGCTATTTCCCTAAAAACATTGTAAGCTTTTGTAAATTGTAGCTTGTTGGCAGCCCAAACTCAAAGAACCTAGGGGATGAGATTTTCTTGTTGTTGAAAGGGATCTGGGACAAAAGGACTTTCTATTGGTGGCATGCTACCGCATCTCAGGATATGGAATTATGCCTTAACTATTTCTTCTTGAGAGATATTTGGCCATTTTCCTCTTCAGCAAGAGTAATATTGTTACTGATTATTTTGTAACAATGATTTCTTACATGTTATAATGTCTATCTTTAACATATATGCCTACAAGTTTAAACACTATGTCCAAAATTATAAGCATTTTGAAGTTTGAGAGATATTGCCAAATTACCCTCCAAAGAAGTTCACATTTCACATTTTCACTAACAATGTGAATTAAAGTTTTGGTCCTCGGTTCTTGATATGAAAAAATGGTATCTCAATTTGGTTTCATTTTGCATTTTGTTGTTTATATAGAATGTTTAGCTTTCATACACAAAAAGTTGATATTTTGTTTTATAGATGAATTATTCCTTTTTTTATACTTTTATTAGATAGCCGATTTTTTTCTTTCAGGTTTTAAGAACTATGCACATATAAGAAAATTAATAAATTGTAAAACAGTTATTTACATATCATTTCAATTTTTCCCTTTGATGAACTTACGAAATATGTACATGCCTTATGATATGTAAATAAAGATACATTTTAGTAAGTTGATGAATTTATCTTGGTGGGTTATAAGTGATTAGTGTTAAGAATAAAAAATATTAAAAATACAGTATTATAAAGAAAAAGTTTTATTTGAAACCAATTGTTTAAAAAAGGAAATGTTGATTTTTCTGTTTTGACTTCCAAAGGTAAAACACTTTTAATGATAGAATTATTCCTCATAAAAACTACAATTTAAAAATAAGAATAATTTTTAACTTATAAACTGTTATCATACCTAATGAAAGGTTTATGGCACGTTAAAACTTTTAAATATTCAATTTTCTTCATTGTGCATAATTTGTTTATTTTTGTCTGCAGGATACTCTCTAAATCTGTTAAGAGGTAATAATATAATCTTAGGATAATTCATTTATTTACAATGCTATTGACTGGATCAATATCAATATTTTCTTTGTTGTTTGTACATATAGCAATTTGATTCAGTAACTATTGAGACCTTGAAAATTTTGTTATACAACAAAACAAAAAGGAAAGGCACATAGTAGAAATAGAAGAAAATTTTTTTGCAAATTTAAGACATTTTAAAAATCAATTTAAACATTTATAGTGGCCTATAACTATATATTCAAGGAAGTAGAAACAACCATAGTAGTAATGTAATGTCAGTGTTTTGAAAATAGAGAAGATAATTCTCAAAATGATTAACTGGCTTAATGTCTTAACATCTATAAATCACTAAAACTTATACATAATTAATTTTAAAATATAAACATCACAAAAAAGTTTTAACCATTATTATGAAGCTTGTGATATTTGGGTAACATGATTGGTATTTTTTATTCCATTGCTTCCTAATTTTTTCTATTAGTATAATGGAGCCTTTAAAATTTTTGTTTTTAAAAAGTGTTCTAATGGTTTAGATTTGTAAAGAGTTTTAGATATAAGAAGAACACAGGCTATTTTGAAAATGAGTCGTTATTTTTCAGGACTTGGTCAAAGGCATAATTCCTTCCTAATCTGTTTCTGCTTGGCAAAGGTAAGCATCTCTGTTTATAAACTGTTTTGTTTTTTTTTTTCTCAGTAAATTTTCTATGTGGACACAACTCTCAGGAGAGTTTATGGTCAGAATTGGACAATGCTGATGTTCCCTTTGGCCAGGGCTGTGGAAATGGCTGTCATGTGTGCAAGAGTAGACAGACATTAAATCAGGTCAACTTAAGATAGCTCAAAGAATGGATACAGTAATATCGAGCCCAGTAGTCTCAGTATTTACATCAACGTATATGTTGAGGAATCAGAGATAGGGATGAATTTGGAATGATTTAGAGATGGTTTCATAAACAAGTATAGGATAGGCTGTATGGCACCAGTTAGAAAGAAGAAAATTATGAGATGCTGTGAGACATGAATCAGTAGGACTTCAGTGATGTACATTAAGGAATGGAACTTAGATAGAAAGATAAAATAAGAGTCTGAATCATTTGGATATTTCATCTTTTTGAAAGAATCTGGGAAATTGGTACTTAGAACAAATAGTAAGAAAATATCATAAACAACAGAACCAAGCTTTTATTTATGCTGTGTGCTTTTCATACCTCTTACAAAGAGAGAAGTCATTATCCGTACTCAACTTGTTTAAATATTGCAGATAGAAAAAAATGGAAACATCTAGATAGAGAAAGGTTATCAACAGTCTAAAAAGTTTGTCTGCATCTACAGATTTTAACTATAGTTGTTAAATTTAGCTTATAATAGGTGTATGAAAACTGTGATATATATTATCATCTTTCCAGTATTGAAGTCTATACCAAATCAATGCTACTTGCTCTGGTAAATAAAACTGGTACACTGTTTTAAAGTGTTAATCTTTTATAGCATTTTCTGAAGTGAAAGTCACGGTTATTTCTTCTTAAAAATGGCCATTAAAATGCTTTTTCCATCTATTGTCTCATTAGCTAAAGGAAAAAAAAAGATAAGAATGGATGTCTCTCGATTTCTTTTCATACAGTTTGGTACAATAAAGTGAAGAAATTTAATAGCAATTTTATTTGTACCCTCATTATTGGTGTGCTGTAGTCATTTTCTACTTTTCAATGACTTTGAAAATGATCTCATATAGTAGCAGCTTCTTATTATACAGAAAGGTACTAGGAATCGGTGTAATCTCATTATACCCACAACCACTCAGTAGAAAAATATGTAATATTCATGTGAATATCTGGGAGGTAGTAGGGAATAGTTGAATAGCTTCATTTTCTCTGCTATACGATGGTACAATTACATTTATTTTTTAAATGACAAACTCATAAAATTATGCAGTGACAATCAGCACAAATGCAGAGTTGCCATTTGTGTAGGAGAAATGGGTTATAGGATAAACCTCTAATTTAGCTAATGGAATTTTGAAATAGAGTTTATAACCAAAGTGAAATCAAACACAATGTTCTTAGTCAACTCTTTTTTATAATCACTTACATTTTTATTGCTAATTCACCTAATTGAAGTCAGGAGTAAATACACCATTAGCTCCTGATAACTTAGGTTAGTGCTGAATTTCACTATTACAAAGGATATATAAATGTCCAAATGAAAGATACACAAATATACTGAATATTGTTAGTAATGCAAGAAAAATAATTTAAACTATAAGTTCTGATTCCTAGGTCTGACTATATGCTAGGTCTGACCATATGGCATCTTTTGAGATCACTAGTGATCTTTTTAAATCTATGTTTTAAATAATTTATTTTCTATTGAAGTAAATTTGTTTATGTAAAAAAATAAAAATAGCAATTAATAATACTTTTCTCTAATATTTCTTAAACCAAGCAAATATTTGAATATTACAGTATTCTAAGTAAATATTGTGATTTAAATTTGTAAAATAAATGTATTAGTAGAAAAAGAAGCAATGGCATGAAATAATTCTTTGGGGGCAAAAATAATATTAATTTTAAACATTTATTAAAATAACAAAAATTTTAGTTATATTAAACATCAATTAAAATAATGAATTTTCTCATTACCAGATCTTATGATCTCTCACTATCTCCTGCTTACAAAATACATATTAAAAGTATTAATAACAACCACAGCAACAACATGCTAAGAACCTATAACTATCTTTACACATCTTATTCAAAGAGCACATGTTCTTCAATAAATTGTCAGAAAACTTCAAATAATTTTATTTATTAATAGTAGGTAATGTTTACTGAAGTTACTATTCCAGAAAGTATCTGAAATTCATTTTATGTTTTCTCATTTCTCACAAACTTGGTGATGGAAAAACTGCTATGATCTGTATTATGCAGATGAGAAAACTGATACCTACAGAGGCTGAATAGCCTGCCAATATTAAAGAAGTTATAAAGAGTGACAGTGGCATTGAAAGCTATATTATGGTTCTCTAGCCCTCCTTCTTAACCATTTTCCTCTCATATATTAAAATGTTCATGAAATCAGGTAAGCCAGTTAATCTTAAGGGAGAGAAAAATACATTAAGATCAGATCTTAAATAATTAAATACCTCATTTCTTCTTATGCTATTTTTAGGTAGAGCTGCAAGGTACAAGGTAAACAGAATTTTTTGTATATTCTTTAAAAATTTGGAGGAAATTAATATTGTCTTCAAACAAAAAATTAATGATTATCTCTGTTATCACTAGTTTTTCAGACTTAATAATGAATTACTGCATTAATGTAATTTTCCCTTTATGACTGGACTAATTTTGTTACTTATCATATATAATGATTGCTAGAAAAAAATATGACTAATTATAATAAAGATTTTCTTTAACTGCAATATCATTAATTTCCATCACTTTTTTTATTAGGCCAGGTTTCCATTGTTTAAGTTTAATATCTAATTCAATACACACAAACCCACATATATTAATAGAATGTATTTGATTATATAATCATATTAATTCATATTATATAAAAAGATTGTTATAGAAGAAGAGGTAAAATAATATACTGAACTAATTAATTTAACATTTACTTTACATCTACAGAGGGAAATTTTTAAATCTATGTTTAAAAGAGGAAAATGAGCATCATTTGGAGGGGTATATGGTAAAAGAGATCAGAAAATAATTTTTGAACATGTTTTCATGTAATAAATCTTTTGATCATTTATTCACTAGACTATTATAACCCAAACTACATCACTAACTGGAAAAGGCTCTGGAAGGCAACTAGCATTTTTATCTTAACTCAGAAACCAAAGAACTTGAATCTGCTTCTTAAACAATGTTTTCATGATAAAACACTGCTTTTGGGTGAATTAGTTTTTCTTTCCATCATTAAATGATATCACATTTTCCATTTGATTACATTGGAAACAATCACGCAGGTGGCTGAAATTATTGTATCAAATCTGCCTCAATGAAGGCATGGCTTTCATAAATATCTGGCAAATGACTATAACAAATTTTCTGGTTTATGATATACTCTAAGAATGAGATATTTTGATTGATATACATCCATGGATAAATGTTGACAAAATTAATGAAGGGGTAAACACCATCTTAGTTTCATATATCTTTCTTTAAAGTTTTTCACCTCTAATTTTCAAGGATGAAAAAACAATGTTTTGTAAAAATGAAAACAAATGTTTTAGACCCTCAGAATTTCTGTATCTGTGAGAAATTCAAAGTCGTTGTCTTATTTTAGTATTAGCAGAAACTATCATTCTCATACCTTCTACCACCCAATTTTGCTGTTTTTAGAGTTTAAAGCAAATAACTGGGTAATATACTTCTTTTGGTAACAAGAAATAGGATAATTATTTTATATAAATAATTTAGTCATGAATGTAAGAAAATACTGTTATTGTTTTATTTTGCAAATGCAGGTTAAAGATTAAAACCATTAACAAGTAAGTATTGTATCAATTTCTTTTATTATCTTGTTAAGAACTTTATGCATTTTTGTGTATTTCTTCTCTAATTATGACTATTTTTTACTAACTTTGTTATTCTCTTATTAAGCAGTCATCAGTCAACACTGGAGTTACTTCTCTTCCTTGAAAACTAGTTTTCCAACACTATTCCTTTATTTTAGTCTCTTGAATGTCTCTTTTTTAATAATCTTATTCTCCACCATAGAGCATTTAGCTATAGTTATATTTGAAAATGTTGAATTTACCTGAACCTTGTGCTTCCCCAAAACAATGAAAGTTAAAGGAACCAAACCTCTCCCACCCCCTTTGCATTCTGGAAAAGGGCTTCTTGAAACAACCACCTTCTCATAAGACTTATGTATGACTCACAGATGCTCCCTTTATTTGCACTATGAGCAAGTCATACATAACCCTCCAAATTCCTATTATGCACTTAATAAACGATGAGTGGAAACGCCTTATCTCGACTGGTCAATAGAAACAAAACACTTAGCCAAACTTTGGTTAAGATTCTCTCCTTCCCAGGAGCCTCTGAACTTTCCAGTAGCCCTCAGTCAGAGCCAGCAAGCAGATCTTCATATTGCTCTCCCTACTCCCACCCCCAGAAATATGCTAGCCTCATGGTAAAACTCTCTGTGATCTGCTGTCCTATCATGACTTTCTTTCATCTCACTTCCTCATGGATTCTTACTAGCCTTGTTCACTTTATGTAAAAGAAAATCTCTTTTTGCCTAACCCTTAAATGGTTGCAATTCTTTGCCACAGCTCCAGTTGCAGAAGTTCTCTTTCCTGCCTCAAAAGTTTCTCCCAACTCTTTTGCAATCATTCTTTCAAAAAGAGGCTGTCTTTAGTATGTCTGGATTTGTTTTTTATTTGACAAACCCTACAATTTTTATTAATAATATCAAGCTTCCACAGTGTATTCCAAGGATCCTACTCTGATACTGCCACCTCCTCTCTTTCTAATCCTCTCCTGATGCTCTAGCTACAAGTCCTTGGACCTCACTTTTATAATCAGCAATCTTACCTTTTGCCCTGAATTTTTCTCAGAGATCCTTGTTTCTCCTTAAAGTCCATGATAGATTGTTATAATGACACCTTTGGTTACACATCTTCAACGTGCCTGCTGCTCTTTGGTTTATTCATACTTATTTTGCAATAGTTTAAGTCTGTCTCGACTTCGCAATGACTGGATTCATTCACAGCTATCCTGTCCTTGCTTTTATTTCATGATCATTAATTTTGAGTGAGCTTCCAGCGTTGCCAAGCAATCATACTATATTTTTGTCAATACATGTTTCCACTCTCCAGCACTTTTAAATGATTACCTAATGCTTTCTAACTTTTCCTCAAATGAAGAGTACCACCTCCTTATCTGTGCACTCCAATAATAACCTTGCTTCTCATTTCATAAAGAAAAGTATAACAATCATAAGAGAACTTCCAGGGAAGCTTGTAATACATATTCTCTTACTAGCATCTGACCAAGCATATTGTTCCTTCCATGCTGACATAAGAAATTAATTGCTTGCATCCTTTCTAAGACCAACTTCTCCATTTGTGTAACACATTCTATCCTATTTTGCTTTCTCAAGGACATTAATAGAGTAATATATTCTTTTCTTTCTTGCAGCATCACTATCTGCTTCTTCAATACATTATTCTTATCTGAGTACAAGTATGATGTTATTTCTACCATGCTAATTTAAAAAAAAAAATAAACCTTCTCTTTAACACCTTGGGTTATGCAGTTATTCTCTGTTCCTCTTTACAATATGTTGTAAACATGTTGTAAATCCCATGGCTTTAAGTAAACATTTTTATCCTAATAAATTCTAAGTTTGTGTCTGTATCCTAGCCTTTTCTCTAAACTCCAGACATTTTATCTGACTGCTTACTCAACATATCCACGTAGATATTTTTTAGATAACTGAGAGTTAATATTTTCATAATTCTTATCTCCCAAATCCTCTCAACCTTTGTATTCTCCATTTCTGTTCATGGTAATAACATCTTTTCATTAGTTTAAGCCAAAGTCTTAGAAAGGACATTGCATTTACTCTTTCTGTGAGACACTTAACATTTTATCCACCAAAAATTATGCTGGTTCTAACTTTAAATTGCAAATGAATTTGTCAAAGTTTGAATTTCAGAAGTCTGCAAGGATAGATGATCAAATAAAATAATAGGTGTTTATGTTAAAATTTCAGAAATAATACAAAACTAGAGATATACTTGCTCCCCCTTAATCAGATTTAAGTTGTTTGGATGGGCCAGAAAACATCAAGTTCTAAAATTTGGATAATGAGAAACAAGAATGAGAGTGTCTCTGGTCTCTGGCAGAAACAAATGAAAAAAAAATGCACATAAAGAAAATAGAGTGAGTTTTTCAACTATCCAGAACCCAATTTAAGATAAGTAAGCACATGAGGAGTTCCAATATATGCATACACACACACCCACACAAACACATGAATAAAACCAGTAAAAATACTCATATTAGCAATCTACATATCAGATGCTTCACAATGAGACTCATGATAATCAAGAAGATAAATACTAACAGAGGATTCAGCATTGCACTAGAAAATATACATGTGACATGGATTTTTAAAATAAATAAAAATTCTAGAGTAAACATTAAAAGCTACTGATTATGAAAAACCTTTTAAAATGCAGCACAGATAACGAAAGCATTGAAAATTGAGAAAAGATTTTAAGAGACTTAAATACATTGTAAAATTCTAACGTTTTATTCTTTGGAGAAAAATAAAATCAGAAAAAGAAATAACTAAAGAAATAATGTCTGCCAATCAAATAAATAATAAGACATCACTTCACAGTTATAAGAACTCTAATAAATCTCAAACAAAATAGATTAAAAGAAAACCCACAAATAAATATAACAGAGGAAATTGCAAAAAAATAAAGATAAAAGGAAACTGTTTACTTTGGAAGTACTAAATTTCTTTTGATTAACTATTAGATTCTCTTCTTGTAAACTATGAAAGCCAGAAGATAATAAAGTATTTTTATATGCTTTAAAAATGAATATTCAACTATGAATTCCAATTATTATGTTTTTTTAATTTCTCGAGTATTAAAGGTAAAATAAAGATATTTTTAGTCAAAAGAAGTTTGGAAATTTCCATAACCAGCACTTCGCAAAAGGAGTAGTAAAGGACTTCCTTATGACAGAATAAATATCCCAAATGCAAGGTCAGAATGGCAAGAAGAAATAAAGAGGTACAGTTAAATACATTGCTAAATCCTGAAGTTATATTATTTTTTTAAAATTTGAATGAAATATGCTGTTAAAGATACCCAAACATGCACACACAATACAAATACAGCACAATGTCACATAAGCATCACATAATTTGGAAGGTGAGTAATCAAGTTAAAAATGTTCTGTGATTCTCATATTGTGTGTAGTGTGAAAGTACTTATTAACTGTATCTTTACTAAATCAAGAGTAGTAAATGTTAGAATATATAGAAAACCACCAAAATAAAAAGTGAGATTGAATTCCAAACTTACATTGGAAGAAAGGGAATCATCATACTTAACATTTCAAAGAATGTAGGAAAATAGATGAAAGTCAAAAGAGAAGCCAAGATTTGGTCGCCATGAAAATCAGAACAGGGTTTAGTTTTGGGGAGGACAGAGAGGGTCGAATTGAAAAGTGCTCTTGAAGTTCTCTGAGGCTGGCAAAGTTAAATTCCTGTCCCAGGTGGTATTACATAGATATTTAGTTCATTATTTTAAAGAGATATATAGCGTATACACACACTTAGACACATATGATACATTCTTTTGAGTGAATTATATTCCACAGGTAAAGGTTTTAAAAAGATTTTTTTTTATACTTTGTGATAGCAGTATTGATACATAATTTATATATGTATTTCTATTGTAAATGATTATTTTCAATTTTGTTTCTTATTTGATATCGTTGACATATTGGGCACCTTTTTTAACAAGTTATCTGTTGAATTTCTCAACTTATTTTATTTTCTCAGATGATGCCATGGCTCTTTGGCATGCTTGAAATATTAACAATGTTGTGTAAGTTATTCTCTTCAAATTGACTTTCTAGGTACAAATATGTTTGCACGTAAATATAGGCGATTCTCTTTATTCACATTAATTGTGTTCTATAAAACCACTGCAAACAAAAAATTAATAAATAATAAACCATTGTTCCTAGGGGAAATACAGAGTTAAATTTCTGTAAGACTCTCGTCACTTTTTAATTAACTGATCAATGCATAACCTTGTTTTTTGTATATTTCTGTTCACCTCATTTCAAATATACTGTTGATTCATTTAACATTGAACTCATGGCCAACAGCACTATAATTCATGCCAGAATGAAATTTATCTAGCACACATATTTTCTCTATCAGGCACAGCATTCTAATGCTTAGGACAGCATACTTCAGTACTATGCTTGGGGATCATCATTTAAAACAATGAAATCAATAAAAAAGAACAAAACTGCAAAAAGAGTGCACTAACAGACCACACACACACACACACACACACACACACACACACAAACTCATTTACACTATGAAAGAGGAAATAGGATGGCAAAACATCACCTTAATTGACCTCATATGAGGAGGTGTGCGTTGTGTGATTCAAATTTTTTCAATCTATTTTTATATTCATACAAAGAAATAAAATTATCTTAAAATTTCAGAATATGTCCCTTCTATTCAAATAATTAGAATAAACTTCCTTTTTATTTTAGATGTTATGACTTGAATCCATCAGTTAAAAATATGTATAATTAGCTTTCAATTAAGACATTATAATAGTACTAAAACAAAAGATTTTAGTGCTAAATATTTTTCTAGGATATAAATGAACTAGATTACCAAGGAAACATTTAGTGACTATTGACATTTCATTATTTGATTTCAATAACAACATCCCTGAAGGTTAAAGGAGAATATTTTAGAATGAATAGGCCAATTAGAAAGCATTTAAATTTTAGTTGCTCTGAAATATACAATTGATATTGTTCATTGCCTCTTCCTGTTTCACAATACAACGTGACACTCTATTCATCATTTCAACACAAATTTGACAAATTGGCATTGTAACATTAATCTACGTTAAGTAGTAACAGTGTATATATTTTTTCTGTATTGCATTATTTGAAATAAGTCACTAGGGGATTAGGATCATTAGACAGGTGTAGGATTGTGTAACCAGGTATGGCTATATAAATAGGTAAAATGAATTGTCATTTAGAACGTATGATTTGAGAGGTAATTGAGGAGCCTGAAAATATCTCCTTCAAGAGCCTTTCTCTGTGTCTCTGTAATAGAGCCATTCCTTTGATTTATCACAGTATCACTTAAAAATATCCTCTAACAAAATGACTAACTGGGGAGGTTAATAGTTCAGCTTTCTCTAGCTACTTTTAAATATTTTCCAATATTAGTTTACCATATTAATTAGTAGATACTTGTCCAAATGCTGAATAAATGTAATATGGCAAAGGCTTATGGAAAAGTCCTGTTGGGCTTTTGAAGCAGCAAAGGTGTTGAATTCAGAGAGATCTTTATTTAGGTAAAACTCATTTTATAAAGAGACTGTTAAATTAATAAGTTAATTTTTAAAAACGAGCTATAATTTAAACACAAAAATTTATATGCTAAAACAATTAAAATTTAAAATTTAAATATGTATGTTTTAAAGCATAAAAAGCTTCAATTGCCTAGGAAAAAACTTAGAAGAAATGTAGCAGATAATTATATAGAAAACTACAAAATATTAATGAGAAAAAATAAGACATAAATAAATGAATGGAGGAATATTCTAAGTCTTATATTGGAAGAAACAATGTTAAAATGTTTTAAATTCTCCCCAAATTTATCTCTTCCCTATCAATTTAATGTATGTGGTTGTGTGTGTGTGTGTGTATGTGTGTTTGTGTGTGTGTGTTTGAGTGCATCTTTAATCATGTTTGTAAATTTACGAGATGATTCTAAAACTGATATGGAAATATATATGAAGAACTAAGTTGAAGAAATTACACCATTATATATTAAGACTTAACAAAACTACACCAATAAAGACTTAGGAAGTCCAGGGATAAACTCATGTATAAACACCTGATTCAGGTGGGTACTACACTTATATCGGGGTAAATACTTCATAAGGTACAGAAATTGCTAATCACTATGCTGTACACCTGAAATTAATATCATATGGTATGCCAACTGTCACTGAAAAATAAATTTTAAAAAAGACAAGGATACCTTGGAGTTTGAGAGAAAGAAGGAACATATGGTCTTTCTTAGTGTTTCTTATCTATTAGATAAATATATAGAACATTACTGATACTTCATCTCTGCTTTCTGAAATATGCATTATATATCCAACTCTGAAAAGTAAAACAAAGAAGTTGCTGGGAAATTACATAGAGGAATATCACTTATTATCTTGGGAGGATACTTTTTTTTTTTTTTTATGGCAACACTGGTTAACAAACTCCACTAAGTTTCAGGTGTACAATTCAATAGTAAGGCATAAATATATACATTGCACTGCATGTTCACCACTCATAGTTCTATTTTATTCTGTCACCAGATATTTGAACCCTTTTACCCCATCTACCTCTCTATTCTCCTTTTCTATCTTAAAAAAGATATAAAAGCACTAACCGAAAAGAAAGTGACATAAATTAAACTCAATTAGAATTAAAAACTTCAATTCATCAAAAGAGAGCTCTTAAGATAGCAAAATGGCAAACCATAGATTAGTAGAAAAAATAACTGTCAAACACACATTTGATATAACATCATTTACAGAATATAGTAATTTTACACTGCAATAAAGAGAAAATGGACAAACCAATTTTTAGAAATCAAATAGTTTCAATAGGTACTTTTAAAAAGAGGACATACTAATGCCAAATAAGCAGACAAAAATGTCTTCAACATCACTTGTCACTAGATAATGCAAATTAAAACCAAAATAAAATAAGTTTACATACTCAGCAGAATGGTTAAATTTTTAAAAATATTCATACTGCTAGATTTTGCCAGGAATGTAGCATACCTAGAAATTTCACAGGCTGTTGGTAGAAAATATAAAATTGGCCCATTTTGGAAACTTTTCATAGTGCCCACAGAAATTGAAAATATGTATAGTAAAGTTACTCAGTTATTACACACAACTGAAATATAGGTATATGTGCATCGAGAGACATCATAAGAATGTTTATAACTATGCTTGTCATAATAGCTAAAAAATGGAAACACTCCAGGTGTCCTTCAGGATTAGAATTGATTATTAATTGTAGTATAGCAGTGTAATATGTTGCTCAGCAATGAAAAATAACTACTGCTACTCTCTAAATTACAGATGAATACTATGAACATAATATTGATCAAAAGAAGCCAGATAAAAAGAATATATATTATATGATTCAATTTATATAAAGTTCAAAAACAGATGTACTATTGCATCATGATTGGAACCAGATTAGTGCTTTTCCCACCGGTAGTGGCTGAAAGACGCAAGGGACAAGCTTCTCAGGCACTTGCTTAGTTTATATTTTTCTTTGGGTTTTGGTTATATGGGTTTGTTCACTTAAAAAAAAATCATCAAAATGTACATGTGAGTTTTGTACTCTTCAATGTGTTTATTTTATTTAAAAAAAATGCCTACTTAAAAATAATGTTAATTTTATTTTGTTAGGTTTAGAAAGTGAAATATTGTTTCTTCATGGCAAAATAGTTTAAATTAGAGTAACATTAAATTAAAAAGGAGAAAGTAACCCAACTCTTGACATTCACATAACATCCCAAATTATATCTCTAGTACAAAAGCTTTGACCTTAGTTTCTGTTAAATATTATTACTTTATAAATGAAAGATGACAGGATCATCATCAGACGATTCCCTGTTCTTGTCATCCTACTATAAGTATCAGATACAGTTATAATTTTTTAAATTCTTAATGATGCTCATTAAAAAAAATCAGAACAAAATAATAATTAATCCCGATAAAAATAGATTATCATACAAACACAAGTATGCGTGTATGAATATGCGGATATGTGTGTGTATGACAAAACCATATTGAACTTAGTTCCCAGGTAGGTGGCCTATTATTTGACGTGCTACTTCAGTTTCACATAATAATGTTTTAGTTAGTCTGTGTGGTTTGGACTCAGCTAATTACAATATGCAACATAAATCTATTTTATCTTATTTTTTTCCTAAAACATATAATTTCTAACTGGCAATATAGATTCTAGATTTTATAGATATATTGTGTCTGGACATCTATTTGTTATATTTATCTGTTTTAGAGAACATAAAAAAAGAGAAAAAAGGGAGAGATATTTATAAAAATATTGGCCTTCATGGCTTCATTTCTTAATGCCACGTTAAAAATATTATAACACAATTTTAGAGGTAGTTATATATATCACAGTGTTTAGCTATATAACCAGAAAAAAAGTCTTTCTTGAATGTGGCCCAAGTTAGCATTCTAATAGAATATTATGATGCATAATGTTGCCTAATTTGAGTGCTTTAGGGTACAGTCCTTTATTTGGTATGAAATCATAAATATCTAATGCCCATTATTTTAAGCTATCTTTCTCCTCCTGAATCACAAGACATAAAGAAGCACTATATACATTCCATTACTTACTTGTTGTTAGATTATTACTTTATCACAAACATCCCTTGCCCTAAGCTTACCTATGTTATATGACTCCAGCATCTTGTGCTACTTCTTTGGGAAGCATGGCCCTAGAATACATGGGATCTATCAAAGAGCAGGAAGAAAAATAATAAACCACAAGCAAAATGAACTATTAAATTTTTACTTAATCATTCACACAGTGTGGTTAATGTTACAAGAAGGCTATATTCTCATAGTGCAAGTACTTGACAGTTCTTAATGTATAGGTAACAAATTAAAACAGTATTACTTCATAGTCATGAATATCCAGCATACCTTAATACCTTAATGTAAGGGTATATACACAAGAAAGAATGAAAATTCTTTCCACACATTCTTTTATTTATTTAATTAATTAATTATAATTGATTGATTAATTAATTTATTTTTTAAGGTGACATTGGTTAACGAAATTCAATAAGTTTCAGCTGTACACTTTAACAGTAAGGCATATATATATTTATATTCATACTGTGTGTTCACCTCCCATAGTTAGATTTCTTTCGGTTACCACATATTTAACCCCCTTTACCTCGTCTTCTTCTCCCTTCCCCCACCCTCTACCTTCCGGAAACCACTAGCCTATAGTCCGTGTCCATGAGTTTCTGTTTATTTGTCCTGTTCATTTGTTGCTTTTAGGTTTATATTTCACATGTAAGTAATATCATGTGATTTTCAACTTTTTCTGTCTGGCTTATTTCACTTATCATGATTATCACAAGTTCCATACATTCTTAAAATAATTTTTTTAAAGACAATGGGGAATTTTCTTTCCAAGGATAGAAAAGAATTGTCACTTATATATGAGAAGATGGCCAAATACTCTCTCTCCCTCTCTCTCTCTCTCTCTCTCTCTCTCTCTCTCTCTCTCTCTCTCTCTCTCTGGGAATTACAGGTGCTGCAGAGAAACAAAACACAATTGAGGGACTGAGGAGAAAAACATGACTTTGACCTTAATTTTTCAAAAAGCAAGCAGACCACTTAGGATCTAAAATTGTTGGAGTGCTGATGATCGTCAGCTTCTGAGTGATTTCACTGTTTCACATGGCTCATAAAGCTTCTTTTGACATTTTAATTTGATTCAGGCTTATGCGCAAATTTGATTTACTTATAAGATCTTCAAGGAAAAACATCTTTCTTGGTATTTCATCACAATGGCTATAAAATTCTCTTACATTTACTAGATATGCAATCATTGTATACTGAAACAAATGAAAATGTATCCAAGGATAAAAGGCTTTCAACATTTTTTGAAGTATCAATAAGATAAACACACTTGATCTTTGTGTATAAGAATTGTCTTGTAGAGATGATTATCAGATCTTTTGTAGTTATTTAGTTTATACTAGAAGTGTTTGCAGGTTAACTTGAATAACCTGCACAATAATTATCCCCTGGAGAATGAGCTGTAACATGAACTGGCAATTAAAAAATGGTAGGGATGAACATTATAGATTAGAGTGAAAATATATAAACATTTTACAGGAAAAAAATCAACAGCTAGAGTTTTGTTAATAAGACTGAACATAGGAAAAGAAACACTAGTTATTGCCTTCCCCAAATTTAAAATTATTATATATGTAGCTCCTGTGTACAATTGGAGTATCTTCCTCTAGTAGAGGGATAATTTTGGAGACCTAAGAGCCATATTTTTAAAATTGGCTAATAAGATAACAAACTTGCAGCAAAAAAAAAGAAAGAAAGAAAGAAAGAAATACTAGATGAATAGGACCTCTTGTCCAAAAGCGTGTACTGAAGCACCTTGTGGATCTTTAGCAAACTCCAGGAACACAGCACAATATTTTAAATATTCAAGGGAAAAGCGGAAACACTCAACACTGTGGAGAAGTACATAAAATATTTGCTCAGTGTAGTTTATAGTTTCCATGGTAAATAGTGCTGCGTTTATTTTACTGACTTCATATCTTTACCACGCTGAATTTTCAGCAACTGTTAAGATAAAAAAATGAGTAAGTACCATGTGAAAATTAATATGGAATGAGAAATGAGAGTTGAATATCCAATCTGATTCGTAACAGTGTCTTTCCTCAAAACACACCCCATTAGTAATTGGAGTTTTTAAGAACATTTTTATTTAAATTCAAGAATATTCTTTCAAACTACTTAGTCATTAAATCACAGCTATATGTAAGTAGACTGAATATAATTTTTTAATAAACAAAACCATTAGGTATTTCTTTTGGCCTAAAGAGAAAGTGGGGGAAAAAATACTGAATGACTAAAGTTGTAAACTGAAACTGTTTGGAAATCTCTACAATAAAAGAAAGTATTACCATTAATATTAATGGATAATATGTTGTCTGTAATGCTCTTTAGTCTAGAATATAAATCTAATTAGTTACCAGCATGTGGAATTAAGGTCTTTGATGAAATATTTTTTCATGCTGAAACTGCTGGGTAACTTGATCTCTGTTATCAAATAATAGAACACTTGTATATCAACATAGTTCACATCTACTCAACAGAGAAATAAAATGTGACATCCAGAAGAAAGTATTAACTCAGCTGATATGAAGTTAAAAATCACACTTTCTATCCTACCTTTATTTCATAAACTACTTTTTTGGTCAGGAGGTATTTGTATTCTTAACTTTTCCTGAAGTTTTAGCCACTAGATTGAAAATGGGGTGACTTTCAGTTTAATTTTGGTCATTACTTTGAACTCCATGACTTTACCTAGACGTTAATAGAGATATCTGTATAATGGGGTACTCATATTTGTGGAACGCTATTGCTCTGTCTTTCAATCCATAGTTTATAACCTTTAGATAAACCTCTGAGAATTAGATCGTTCTAGTTATGTGGTGCTGATTAAAATTCAAAGTTCAGTGATCCTTGCCAGGGTAGGCAGACCTGTACAACTGGAGTTCACCTGTGCCAGCAAAATGGCAACAGCAGCCACATTTGTGCACCTCCTATAGGTGTGTCTTCTTCTGCTGGCACTGGCATCCCTTGGTGGACATGTGACCCAATAAGCAAAGAGTCCTTAGTCATCTGTCATACCAGGCCCAGATAAAAGATTACAAATCTGGACATAATCAAACTTCTGGACATAATCAAATTTCTTTTGTTTCAAATATTAAAAGTTTTAATACTAATTGGTAATGAGTTCTTCCTCCCTTCACCTCAGTTGCAAAGTAGATGATATGGCAATTTTTTTTTTAGACCACTAATTCACATTTGGTGAACCTTACTACCCTGAAAGTATGGTGATCTTTTGTTGTGTCAATTTGGCTCTGATGCGACGCTCAGATATTCAATCAAACATTAATCTAAGTGTTGCTGTGAAGATTTTGTGTGTGTGTGTGTGTGATTAAATTCCACAATCAATTTCAAATAAGAGAGATTGCTGGCAGCATCTCTTCTGTTAACCATGGGACATCCTGATGAAACCATTTTCTACCTGCATTGCCCATTGTATCCAACATTGTATTCTATCTACCTGTCATCAAGAGCTACAATTACAATGTAAACATTTTTTTATCCATATTTTAGTTCATTCAGGAAGGATAGCAGATATAAAGTTTGTATGTTAGACTCAAGAGGCAAAGAGGCCAAATAAAGGAGAAACTGAAGTTGCTCAGTATTATCATAAATATAACCTACATGTATGGTCGAAATCAGTATAATGAGAAAAGTTGTTTTTAAAAAAAAGTTAAGAGGATATTATGATGTTGAAAAAGGACAAGGAACTGAGATGGCACCCTTTTTTTTTTCTTATATTAAGACATATTTCTCTGATGAAAAAGGGCACTTGACTTAACCATTTTGAATGGGACAACTCAGTTCAAGTCAAACATCTCCTTCAGGCAACAGTACTGAACTATAGAGTAACCAGGGATGTCAAGTGAGTTACAGGGCCGCTTAAGAAGTGAGTGAGTGCTTATACTCTGTTTTTAATAAGCCTTTTCTATTTATATCGAATTAAATCACATATACTCTGTGCTGGTGCAGTAATAGAGTTTTTCTTCTGTTTTTCTGTTTGTTCCTTTTTTGTTTTTATAGTTCCTAGAAACATGAAAGTAGATTTTTCCATTCAATTTTAACACATCTTATATCAATTAAATAGATTAATAAAATATCTTCATTCAGCTGTACTCAGGCAGAAATTCATTAACTCCTTTCATGAAGCATAAATTAGATGAGAACATAATCTTCCTTTTATTTAACAATATTATTATTATTTTGTTTATTATTGTGGAGTTCAAAATATTTCCAGAGCTAAAATGGAACAAGACTATATATTTTCAGGATTTTAGAGGTTAAATTCGTTTCATGTTGTACTTCAAAGTGTTCTCTTTCTATAAATTTTAATGGAAAGATATAGTATTAGTCTGCTCAGGGTGCCATACCGGAATAGTATAGGTTAAGTGGCTCAAACAAGAGAAATTTATGTTCCCACAGTTCTAGAGGCTATATTTTCAAGATCGCAGTGCCAATAAAGCTGGTCTCTAGTGATGATTCTTTTCCTGGCTTGCAGAAGGCTGCCTTCTTACTTTGTACTCACATTACCTTCTGTATGTGCACATCCACTTTGTTATCTCTCTTTTTTATAATTTTATTAATTTTAATTTTGACTGTTCACATTATTGATATTTACATATAATATTGTTATTGCTGTTATTTTCTGATTCAATCTACTTAAATCTGGTATCTTTTCTTTTTATTATGAGGACATCAATCTTATTGGAGTAGAATCCTACCATATGACATCATTTAACCTTAATAACCTCTCTAAGGCCCCATCTCCCTCAAAATTTACATTAGGCTTAGGGCTTCAGCATATGAATTTTTGAAAATTCTGCCCATAACAGATATACGTTATTGATTTTTAAAATTTTCTCATTATTCTGAAAAATAATCATTAAGATAATAGAAATAAATATCCCAAGGGCAAAGGAAGACTATTAATAACATTCTAAGAATAAAAATCTTATTTTCAACGCACAGTTTTACATTTGAGATTTGCAGAGTCATTCTGACATGAAGTATGCAATAGAATAGGAAAACAAAGTCTAACCAGATTTCATCTAAAGCAGCCAATAACTTTTTTCATTTATATTTTGAAAAAAAAATTAATTTTATTTAAATTATCATTTTGTTTTTTAGTGATCTTACAGGTATTAATATAATTAGAATGTAAAGCATAATAATAAGTGTTTTCTATTAAGAATTCAGAATTGAACACAAACAGATGTACACTCTCTTTCCCCTAATAATTCTTAAGAATGCATGAGTAACCTACACAACTGGAAGTTTGCACATATAATTGGACCAACGAGAAATAGAATGTGTTTCTTCAAAGTCAAATAATTCTGAAAGAGTGCAATATTGGAGTAGAATAGTATATGAGTTATAGCAATATAGCTGAATATTTAATCTATAGGCATATGAAGATACTGAATTGAAAATTTTAGAAAAAGAGAATACCTATTTTTGAACTATTGAGACTTAAGAGATTCCAAATAGAAATGCATAGTATGATATCTTATATTCATTCAAGCATAGGCAAGTATAAATTTATTTACCCTGCTGAAAATACATAATTTTTAAGTTCTAAATAAAACTTTAAAATGTTCTTTTGCTCTAATGCTTTTAGAATTTTGAGGTGCAGATCAAGAAAACACAGAAAGTCATGGAATATCCATAGAAACAATTTATAGAGCAGTGGATGCCTGAGAGAAAGCCCCTGTATCTCTTCACTTCCAGTGTCCCCAAATTTAGCTGGTTGTGTGCGTGTGCAAATGTGTGTGTGTTGAGGGTCAGTGTGTATATTAAACAACCTCCAGATAAATTTAGAAATCCTTGAGCAAAATGGCTGCTATTTGGTTATCAAGGATGAAGGAAAGTAGTAGCAGATTACATCGCTTTATACTTTTTATCAGAAAAGAACACGGACATAAAAATGCTGAGATAGTTGATGGAGAGCAAAGTATTAGCAGGGTTAGGGCAAGAAAGATGAATAGCACATCACTGCTGTGATCAGAGATTGTAGTTGGACCAGCAACCTCTACTTTGGTTTCTAACAAATAACAAATGCCCAAGATGAGCTAAGTACAGCTACATGTGGTCAGTGTAACCTATCCACATTCTGGGATAGCATAGAATCCCCTCTCCTTATAAAACAAACAAACAAACAAACAACAACAACAAAAAAGTTATCCATAGGGAGAAAGGAGAAGAAAATGAAAAAGGAAGAATGATCTTGAATTTATTAAGTTGAAAACTCAAATTGACTAGAAGTAACAACTTAAAATGATTAATCTAAAACTAGAAAATTACTACAAATAAGAAGAGTATATGTTGTTTTCTGTGACATAATAGTATGTGAATAGTTACTTGTATCTCTTGAAGGAGAAGATAGACTCTATTACCTAACAGTACTACCTAAAGTCATCCAAGATTAAGGAAACAGGAAATGGATGAGATAGCAGGCATGGGGTAATAGTTTGAAAAGAGGAGAGGGGATAGTTTAAAAAATTTTTGTAAAGTGTAGTTGAATGGATGGAAAAACTATAAACTACTTTTTTTTCCTTTTAGTTTGGAGCTCTAGTTATTTTGAGTTTATATGAAACTGATATATTCTATTAGATGACTTTCTCCCAGAACAGGTAATGGCTGGATATACTGGGTCAGCCTGGGATTGGGTTTACATGACACTGGTATAATAAATGATAGAAAAACAAATAGAATCTAAGGTTTATTGAAAATTCTGGCTGTGAAATTTGGTATGCGTGAGACATGAAGAAAAGAGAGAGCTCACTAATGATGCTAATTAATCCTGCCAAAGACAGAAAGTCAAAAAGGATTTAATTGTGGCCATGATGGAAGCAGTTGAACAAGTAATCTAAAGCAATGAAAGTCATCAAGGAATGAAATAAATTAATTATTGGATTTGCAGTGAAGCAGTGATAAATACTGATAATGATACATTCCATGATTAGTCCAGAAAGGAGAAGGGTAGAGGTTCAATGAAAGAGAAAATAATCAGAAATGAGTTGGTCAAGCAATTGAGTCCATGATGTAGAAACTATTTTTTTCAATAAAATAGTTGGGTTTTTAACTATTATTTTTGATAACAAGAATGGATGAAGAAGAAAATTGAATCAAGTACTAAATTTTTGAACATTTTTGAGAGATGAGCAGATAATAAATATTGACATCTTAGGGGAATAAAAAGTGTACATTAATGGCATGAATTCCATCCCAAAACAGAGTTGTTGGTATTTTTACTGGATTTTTTTTATGTGACAATAAAGAGATAACTTTTTAAAAGAAACAGGGGACAACAGGGACAGTGATCTAAAAATCTTCAATTAAGTTTTGAGAAAAGAACCACAACTCAGGAGGATAGCAGGAAAAGCACTGCTTTCTGAATAGGATTTTAAGTTCAGTAAGTAAAGGCATACAGAAATGTTGTTTGCTAAATTTACAATAATATTTGCAGAAGTCGCATTATAAGAATTTGGGAGATAAGCAAATTTTATTATTTTATATACCTATTCCTTATCACGTCCCTAGTACTTATTTCCCACCCAGGAACTATACTGGCATCTGATTCTGAGTCTGCTTTACTCACAAATATGGAAAGCAATGGTGTTTCCTTTGGAACATGTATTCTGTACCAAAAAGTCAGAGAACAAAAAATATTCTTTCTCACCAGTTGAGCTCTATTACAGTACACATTTTGTTATCCTAGACAATAGGATGAATAATAAAAAAGTTTTAATCACATATTCTAATTCTGAAAGTAATACAAATTCAGACCTAATGAACTACCAAAGTTCAAGGAATTTGAGGAAGATATTAGTGTACTGCATAAAATTCAAACTGGACAAACTTTTATCTTTTGATTAGAAAAAATCTGTGAAACCTCTAAGGGTCAAAATCTTTTAACATTTCTCATTACTAAATTGATGAAGCACACAAGTCCCATCTGTTGGCATTCATCACCAATATTTTGCTGAATATTAAGTATATTAAGAAAATTCTAATTGATACCACAACTCTGAGTAAAGAAACATTTCCTAACACAATATAGATGGTTAGAAATACTGCATGGAGAGAAGAATCTGCATTGATTTTAAAAATAATTTATGCAAACATAACAGGGTAATCATCCTAACACAGATTCATAGTCTCATGGATGATGATTTGGGTCTCTTTTAAATAAAAAGTAAGAAACATTACTGAATATTTAATTTAGTAAAATGGAATCATAATGTTTTACCAGAAATTATCTTCTAATTTTATTTAAATTTTTTGGATATGGAAACACTGGTGGTTCTTTAGTTGATGAGGCCTTATTTGTTTAGAAGTGAGCAATGGCACCCCCACAGGGTCACAGAGAAGCTTTTATCAGTAACAGCCTTTAGGCCACAGTTTGCAATCAGTGAATATTTATATTAGCAGCAATTGCACCAGACAGTAATTATCTTATCACAGAGGAAAAGGTTAAAAAGAAGCTTCTCCATTGGACACCCACTGTGTGGATAATTAAGTATCTCCATGGCTTCTTTCATTACTGCATTCAATAATAGTTAAATACTAGGGAATCTAGCTATAATCAGACAAGATTTGATGAGACATAGAGAACGATAGGAACAAACAATTTTTGTCTCTAGTTTTACTTGCTAAATTCCTTAATTTGATAGACAATGATAAACATTTTTATAATATCCTCCAGTTACCCACTGTTGTCCAATGAACAAAGTTATTAAGTAGAAGCACTTAATTGCATCTTGTGACATCCTAGAAAATATATTAGAATACCTAAAGCAATGTTTTTCTTTAAAAGTATTTTGAAAATTTATTGTGAGGATATTTTTTAAAGGCAATTTATTTCTGACACATTTAGGTGATATTTAGAATATTATTTTCTCAGATTTGGGTAATAGACTCTTCTGTATTAATTTACCCCTTTAAGCCATAAGGTCATTCAAATAAGGTTACTTACATACATTCTCTCTTTCTTTAACATAACAATATAAGCTATTAAATGTCACCTGAGAAGCATTGAAAACTAACATAGTTAATTCCACTATATTAATTTAGTAAAAATAAAATAAATGCAATAGTATATTTATATTATATGGACAAATAATGGGCTTAATGCTTCAGTTTCTTACAAAAGAAAATGCCTCTGTGGGGAAATCATATCGGTTTCTCCCTTCTCTCTTCCTAAACTCTCACCTCATAGCTCAGGTTTCTATAATCTGAGAACACAAAAGAGGAAAATAAAGTGCCTGCTTAAGCATTTTTTATTAATTTAACAATACATTGAGCAGCTGCTATACCCAAGACACTCTTTTAGGCACAAGATTTGTATTGGGCATAAAAATGGGATAAAAATGTTTCTCTGAGAGAAATTAGGGCACAATGGTTGGTAAAGACTTATTCATTCCTCTAGATAATTTGGTACACTCCATTCCAGTAGCTTAAAATATATAATTTCTCAGGTCACTACATTGCATTTTAGAAAACAATACTTTCACAGATTAGGCTTCTATTTATATTCATAAAATAACATTTTATATAATAAATATTTTTTGGTCTCCAGAATTTTGTGTTTGTATTGTTCTCTTAAGGTGAGTAACAGTGAACAATACAAACATAAATTTCTGCTTACATTTTAGTGTTTCTTGTTAGTATATAAGGAGAGGCCAAAAACAAAAAAACCCCTGAAAATTAGAGAATTTGAGAAGAGCACCCAGTGGGATAATAGCAGAGCTCAAAGCATGGGTATCAGGGAAGCCTTAACAAGAAAATGATACAAAGTCAGAATTGGAAACTAGGTAAAATGCTACTGGTAATTTGAATACGATAAGGACATAGAAATGACAAGTGAATCTGGCAGATCAAGTTTGTTGCTAATCTTGACAAGAACAATTTCAGAAAAAAAGTAAGAATTTGAATTCCTGATTGTAGTTAAAAAATAGACCCAGATTAATTTTTTCTTTTAAATAGTTTCGCAGAGATAATTTTGTAAATTATACTATACAAATTATAAATATTTTAATTTGGTAATAATTTTATATTTATGAAAAGTTTCAAAGTTTATATGTAGACACACATATACAGAAAGAAAAATACTGAAATAATTGCAATCGTATGTATATACATGAGTTAGTATACCTATGTTTATTTCCTGGCTCTGTCTACCAAGACAGTCCAGAAGCAGTGTTACCCTAATAGCAATGAGCACTTCCAAAATCCAGATCTTGGTTTCTAAGTGTCATTCTCCAACAAAAGAAATCAGGCTTTTTTTGAAAAATACCTGGTATTAAGTTGCAGCAGGAAAAACTGAAGATGAATGAGAATGATAGTGCAATGACAGAATAACATTTGACAGATGTAATTGGGAAACTTTATAGAAAATATCTGATTTGTATTTTCCAAACCATCAAAGTCATGAAAAACTGTGAAAGACTTAGAAACTATCATAGACCAGAGGAAGCTAATGAGATATGCTGACTAATATGGCCTTTGGCTTGGATCATGGAACAGAAAAGGAGCATCAGCATCAAAATAGTGAATATGGTTTAAATAAATTAATTTTAACATGCAGAAAAGATGCTATACACAAATCAACACAATATTTAATTTAAGAGGAATTACTAAATATGTAAAATATTATAAATGTATATATATATACATTCTAACATTGTCATTTCTTCAGAAAACTAAAATGTTACAATCAATATTTGTTGTTAAATATATTACATTTTATTTGATCATTTGATAAAAAAGTTAGCTTTGTATGGTATTGTGATATGTAATTTATCCTGAGGGGTTTTTTTTGTTCATATATTTTGAAGTAGCATTTTAATACAGATAATTTAAATCAACATAGATTAATGAAAAATTTTGTTAATGTATAAAAATATTATTTCATATTTTTAAGTAAGGTTTTAATTAAGATAATTTAAATGAACTCTGGTGTTTCAATAATTATTCTTCAGAGAAACATAAGCAATAAGATATTTGGGGTATCGATGAGTGTGAGTGTATTTATGCATGTGTATAAAGAGATTTATTTTAAGGAATTGGCTCAGATGATTGTGGAAGTGTGGGGGCTGGCAAACTCAAAGTTTATAGGATGAAAACTCAGGTAGGATTTCTATGTTAGAGTTGGAGTAGAATTTCCATAGACCATGTGGCTTGTAAACAACAGAAATGTATTTCTCATACTGCTGGAGGATGAGAATTCCAAGATCAAGGTGCCGGAGGATTAAGTGTCGGAGGAAAGCCTCCTTCATGATTGACAGGGGGCTGTCTTTTTGCTGTATCCTCATATAGTAAGAGAAAGGGGTGAGGGTCTCTGTCAGACTCTTTTATAAGGATGCTAATCCTATTCATGAGGGCTCTACCAAATCACCTTGCAAAGGCTCCACCTCACAGAATCTCACATTTGGCAGTAAGTTTGAACATAAGACTTTGGGTGGTGAGAGTAGGCAAACATTCAAGCTCTGGCCATAGTTTATCCAAATTGACACTTAAATTTAACCATAACAACTGGAGTCAATGAATTTCTTTAAAATTGGTTTTTAATGTTTTTTAGCCATTCTAAAATGCTTTATTCTATATGATTTGCATAATACTTGGAAGTTCTGTTATTTATTTATTTCATTGTACCTAGGTACTACAAAAGCTATGTTGACTAAAACCATATACGTCTTAAAGAGCTTACCAACATTTCTGGGCAATGGTATAATTCATACATAGTAAAGAAAGATCAAAATATCCTCACTTAGTAAGATACATATAATCTTCATCAGCATCATATCAGTCCCTCTGTTTGCTTCCTAAAAGAGGACACAACTACATAAGCGAAGTACACAAACTTTTGTGATTGATGTAAGACATTCATCACAAGATGTCCAAATATATTGTCTTAAAATATACTTTTTTATTCTGGTTTCATTTTTTAATAACTTGAACATTTAAATCACTGACTACAGAATAATATCCAACTCTGTGTTTGACATTTAACACATACTACACTCTTGCACATTACACATTCAAAATCATTTCTTCATTTCACAATACAAATGTCCACTAAAGTTAATCTCATATGCACTGTATTTCATCTATACATCATTTAAAATTTAAATTCCAAGCACTTTCCCATGTTGTATCCACTTTCTGAAATATATTTAATTCTTCTTTGAATATTTAAATTGTACCCATGCTTCAACACAGTTTAAGATGCCCACCTTGTGAAAAAGGGGAAGGGATTAAGATGTGAAAATTGCCAGTTATAAAAACAGTCACAGGCACATAAAGTACAGCATAGGGAATATAGACAATAATATTGTAATAACTATAGATGATGCCGGGTAGGTACTACATTTATCAGGGTAATCACTTTCTAAGTTATACAAATGTCAAATCACTATGTTGTATACCTGAAATTAATAAAATATTGTAAGTCAATTATAATTTAAATTATATATACATATATATGTGTGTATATATATATATATATATATATATATATATAAAATGCTCACTCTGTCCACAATTTATGATATTGGTACAGATACTTTCAATAATGTCTTTTATGAGGTTTCTTTACAACCATGATAAGCATACCATTTATTTCTAAATATGAGTACATTAAACATGAGAATAGATGCATAAAAACTGATGCGAAATAAAATTTTGTAAATGACAAATGATGTTAATTTTAGACAATAAAACTGTTGAGAAAAAATAGGCAAAATATATAGATGATAGATAGATAGATAGATAGATAGATAGATAGATAGATAGATATAGATATAAATAAAACCAGGTGGCTGAAATAGTGGAGGAGAATAAGGAAATAAAGTATAATGAGATGCAATTTTTTTCTAATTATTTTTAAAAGATATGTCCACAATGGTCAAGAAGTTTCCCGAATCAATGAACAGAAAGTGTTTTCTTATGATATTTTTCAATGTTATGCATTCTTTATATTATATTTCTAGAACTTTAAAAAATATGCATAGAGTTGTATCATACAGTTCTATTACTGAAAAAAATCTTCTGAATAAAACTAATAAGTAAGAGAAGGAAACAGGAAGAGGTAATACGACTACTAAGTTTTATTCATTTACCTGACCACATTAAATCTAAACTTATAATAGAGTTAGTGAAAAATTTCACTATTTATGAGCTTTAGCCATTCAATAGTAATTAGCACATAGGTGTAATTCACTCATCCTCATACAGAATTCCTTTTAATCTTTCCAAGAGGTCCTGCTATTTTTTGCTTTATTGCTTTGCTTTATTGAACATTAGAGGACACGGCAAGCAATTAAATATGATTGTGTAGGAAATTAAATCAGTTAAAGTGCACTAATGGTCAGGTTTAAATACATAAAAGCAACAAAATTGAAGTAAAGATTGCAGTTCTATATGTAACTTATTGTGTCCATATACTATTGTAAAATGTATTCATTGTTCATGCTTCACAGTGAATTTAGTTGATGATAAGATTTGAAGTCATGTCATGAAAGGGTCATAATTATCTCCATTTAATAACATACCCAGAGATAGTTTTAATTTACTTTCTTATTCTTGGCAGAATGGGGCTAACTTCTAAATAGGCAAAGTACCTCAATGTATACGTAATGTTCACTAGATTATCTATTTTCAAAATATAAAATAAGTATTTTTGAATATAAGTGTTTAATTTATTTTATTTTTTAGCTTTATTTCATAGAAAGACAGTTTGGATTAGTGAAAATAACACTGGAGAATGAGTCAGAACTGAAAATACAAGTTTTTAGAATTTATTTTTAACTGAAAGATAAATTATGTCTTATGATAAAAATGAATGGGTAATTTTTCAAAATATAAGTTATAAAAATTTATTCATGAAGGAGAAAATATTTGAGACTATAAATTTTTGTAAAATGATAAAATATTATTTTCATAAATGTCCCAGTCCAAATGGTTTCTTCAATATTTTCTTTCAAACTTTTTAATAAGACAGCATTATCATGCCTTAAAAAATGGATTCAGAACACATATCAAATGGAAAACTAATTAATTATTTTTTTTTATTCTGGCATATATGAATCTGATATCATAACTGGGCCAAATAAACAAACCAATACAAGAAAACTATAGACCAATTACAAGAGATCTGTGGCTTTTGTACCTGGTAAACAAAGCTTTGGACAGAGATCGACAAAGAATAAAAATAAACCTTTTTTTTTTTGGCCTGTAGGCATTAGTTCACTCTGCTTCCCACTCTCTTAAATAATAATTGCACATTTTCTCTTCTTAAACTTCCAACATGTCCTCGCACTTTCACTTAAAGCTTATGACAATTATACCCAATTTAGTGAGGAAATGGAAACAGTTAGAAGTGAATTTCCACAAACTATCTTTACTTCTTTACTATCTCAGTTTATTTCTAGAACCTCTGTATTTCTGATATCATGGATGAAATGGCATTGCTCTTTGCTAGCATAAGCTCTCTCCTTTTGCACAGATACCATTAAAGGACATTGCGTCTGCAATTTTTCCTTTTTTTCTATCATTATTTTGTTTTACTTCTTTCTAATTAAAGCCAATCTCCGGCATCCTATTTCACTAGAAAATAAAGTCCTTTTTGCATGATGGGGTCCCTTGCCCCTGCTTTACTTTGATTATTTGAACCGGACTTCTTAAATGGAAATTATTATTGCAGTTGAGCTTCTTTTTGAAGAAATAGGCAATAATGAGTTGGGGGATAAGATAAGAAAATTCTAGGTCTAGACATACAAACAATTCTCACAAGTTTGATGATTAAGAATAACAATTTCCTGAGTCATTTTACAAAGTTAGTACCATAAGGATCACACATAAGAAAATTAGTCCTTGCAATGAAATCCACTTATCAATGGATTCACATGGACTCGTAGCCAAGAAACCCTATTCTGTTATGTGTTGTACATGGCAAACAACTTAAAAGAGTAGCAATGGCCCCAACAATTAAGTAGACACATAGCTAAAAATCACAGCACTTTTCCAAATAAAAGTTTTGATTGCTTTATATAATTATTAGACTCTCCAAAAGTAACAAAGAAAAGCTTTAGTTAAAAAAAGTGACATTTAGTGAAAAGACTAAAAAAGCAAATCATTCTGGTACAGAATTTACAAAAACGTCTAGTGAGAACCTCATAATTCTAGTATGTAAAATGATAGCAAATGAATGCTGATACAAGAAGCAAAATGAAAAATTAAAGATTGCTCTCACAAACAGTTGTATACATCAGTGTATTGATGACATGTCACCGTAGGTAGAAGGTTTCATGTAATAAACTGAAAACAGCATCTTCTCAGTCCTGGTTGAGAAATCAATAGATTTCACCAATAAATGCCATGCTGTAGTATTTGTCAGATTTGTAAATGGTGGGGAAATTCAATACAACATTGTCTGCCACAAATAAGTGCCCCAAAGAAGCAAATACCGAGATATATTTAACAGTTTGTCTTCCTATCTGGAAACAAAATGTCTGTCTTGGAATTATTGTCTTTGTATTGTTGGGGAGGGGAATAGTTCACTTCTTTTCTATCATCATTCTTCTGGCTGGTCTAATAATCAAATTGACATGGGAGAAATTTGTAGAAGAAAATAATCAAATTAGTTACATGGGTGCATAACGGAGGTTCCATAAGGATGAGAGGCCAAGGACAGCTGAAGCTCATGTGCCATCTTGAGCTAAGAAGAAAGAGGTATAGTGGTTTGGGCTTTAAAAAGAAGGTAGGAAATTCACAATAGATGAGAAAGAGCAAATCCTTGGAAATAAATTCTTTCAGAGCACCAGAACCCAGAAACAATGCGACTTTGCTACTGTCCTCCCTGTCTGCCACATTTAGTTCCTATTATGATAGAGTGAGCTCTCTTTCTGAAGCAGATTTTTCTATCTGAATTCCTTTATGCAGGTAAGGGGGGAGATATAAGACTTTTCTTGAGTCTTTTGTTTCTTAAAAACAGCTGGCATAAAATATCCCAACAAAGCATATTTTGGGGTAGCAAACTGTTCCCCCTCAGTATCTACAAGGATGTTTGGTTTCTGGAGAGATTTTTGCCTCACTTATAAAAAGGAAACTCCTGACTTTATTATAATACATCCTTTCCCACCAAGATGCAGTATCTAAACTTTTTGTAGTTGAAAGGAAATAATTCTAGATAATGCCAATAAATGGTTAACTTTATTTTTAAAATATTTGACTCAAGGGTGTTTAAAAAAACTGAAAACCCAAAGAGAACCTAAGTTGTCTGCTACATGTAGACAGCAGTGGCTTCCAAGAAAGAGACCTCAAGTTCTTAAGGTGTTTAAGTTGAAAGATGAACTGTAGTAGCAATTTCACAAAAAAAAAGATAGGCCATATTTCCCAAAGGGCTTTGAAAAAGAAGAGTAGCTGGAGAAACTAGCCCAATTAACAGATATTTTTATCACTTAAACTATTTGTATAGGTCTCTGTGACACCCCGGAGAAATGTTTTTATTTCAAGTAATGATTCTTAAGTTTAAAAAGGGAAGGATATTTGAAAAAATTATCTTGGAGGCTTAAATATTTCTGTTTCCACTGATGCTTAAGCTTGAGAGTGCAAACAGATATCAGCAAGTCTCAAATTATACTGAGAACTGTCAGCAAGAAGAGAAAACAAGATATAACAGTTATTTTCTCCCTCTTTTAACACAAGTGAATGACTAGAAAAAATAAACCTTTTTCTATGAATCTCCTGCTTATTTTGAGAATTTTCCTTTCCAAGAAGAGCTATAAGTTTGTGAGATACAGACCAATTATATGCTAAAGATTATACACTGTTTTGTACCTCGTAAGCTAGGAGTTTCTGTAAAAGAAGACAATCTTACCATTATTGAACTCCCCCCTCAAAAAAAATAAAATTGCTGTAGTTTCCACCTGCAAACATTTGTGAAAAACATTTATCTTCTATATCAAGTTCTAAGAGGAAGAATACAATTCAACTTATTTAAGTGGAAAATGAATCTGTGTTCATCAATATTCAGAATCAAATGTTATACTTCAAAAATAAGTAGATGTTTCCCATTAAAGAAGTAAATATCACTCTTAATTTTTGGTTAAAAAATTACACATTTTAAATATATATAGGTTCCTGAAAATGTCAAGAAATGAATATGTTTTCAACATTAAGTTGTACTGATTTGTAGTTTTACTGCAAAGAAAACAATATGCATAAAAATCAGAGCTGAGATAAAACTTAGAATTTGGGCAGATAGTCGATCTGTATAGTAATAATGTCAGAAATGTTTATTAATAAATATCAGAGTACAATTTTTTAAAGTTATTTATTGATTAGGAGATCCTTGAACATTATTTATTTCAGTAGAATTATGTTTCTTCCCACGGGACAACTAACGGGAGCTCCGACCAGACGTGAGACTTGAGGAGACAATCTGCAAGAGAATGGGGGACAGGAGACGTGAAGAATGGAGGCAAGACAAAGTTCTGATCAAGCCTCAAAGTTTATTTTACACACAAGGGTATATATATTTTCAAAGAACAGAGGGAGGCAGGCATGGGGTGATCTGTGGCAGCCGTTAATCGTCTGCTGTTGGGTGCTTAATCAAACAGGATACCTTGGGTTGCTGGCAGCTCCAGGCACGGGCTTATCTGTGCAGGCATCTTCAGGCTTATCTTGTGTTTGCCCTTTTGGACTTTCCTAGGAGCCTAGCAAGACTTGTGAGATTTATGTTCAAAGGTTAACATCTCAGTTAAACTTTCCTATGGGTTGGCTCCAGCAGCATTAATGGCAGATATTCAGATTATCTGAATGTTTTCAGAGTTGGAATGTGCTGACAATACCCCATAATTTTTTTAATTGACTGTATTAACTATAACTTGGTGAAGATAAAATGTAGATTTGTATTAGTGGAAGTTCTTAGTAAAGCACAGACCTAAGAACATTATTATTATCAGTAAGGGAGATAGAAAAGGTAATGTCAAAAGTATAAATTTTAAACCAGAAAGCTAAAGAATAAGACAAAAAATAAAATACTCAACTGAAAATGTGACAAGATTTTTAGGCATCTAGGAGAATTTTGTTGCCTTTTCTAATCTTAGGTCAGCAGAAGACGTCTGAGTATTGTTTACTCATGAAGATGTTTCTAAAGAACTTTAATATCTTTTTAGAGGTATAATTATGTAATTCTTGTCATTTAAAAATGGGTGATATTTTTGTTGGAAAAGATTTGTCTAAAGATCAATTCCGTTTCAGCTTACTTTTGTACAGTAACATCAAGAGTACCTGATGAATTCTCTTCAGGTGATATTAAGAGGTTCAGACTTTTCCCGGTATGTTTTCTAGAGCACAAAATTGTCCAATTTTAGTTATATAGGAATGGATTAGTTAGCTGATGAGGATAGGCAGTCTATAGCTGATGCTAAAATGGAAAGTTCTAGTTTTAGTTTTCAAGTAACTAACCACGTACAAGGTGGAAATATTCCTATTACTTTTTGTCAATCACTCCCCGAGACCAGAATCTACAGCTTCCTAAGGGGACAAAGTGAAGGTCCATTAGAGATAAAGAGAGACATGTCAGCCATGAGAGTGGCAGAAAACCCGTTAGTTTAACATTTAATGTTTAGTGTTGTTTTTATTTGTTTAACTTTTCCAAAAAATTGTAGGTGATGGGCTGGTCTTTTACTGATTTATTATGTGTGATTATGGATTTATAAACTCTACTTGTAAAATCTCCTTTTTTCTTCCATTTATCTCTTTTCTATTTGGCAGGTTCTTGCAAAGTTAAAAATACTCCCATCATACAGCTCAGCAATTGGTCCCCAAGTCAATGATATGAGTAATTGACAAAAGATTTTTGGAGTGATGATCACTATATCTCTATATATGTGGTGATGAATATATTAATAATATATACAAGAATGTAAAAACTTGTCAAAACCCATAGAATTTACACTTAAAATAAGTAGATTTTATTGTACATAAATTATATATCAATAAAGTTTATTTATAAAATGATGTTTTGAAGTCAAGTAGAAACTTTTCCACTTTTTCCAATAATCAATAAAATATTGACATTGTGGGCCCAGAAGCAAGCATATTCTGGTTTCAGCTACCTTTTTCCCTAGATAATTCTCTTGATCTTTAGACTCTTTCTTCTTGGAACCTAATTAAATATTAGGAAGAAGAAAAATTGATGCCATTTTTGCAAAGCTAACTTTTCATTGTTTTACAGTGATTTGCATTATAGAGTGGTAAGTGTCAAAATATACTGGGAGAGAGAAAATTTTAATATGCCATCTATAAGTTGTTAGCTGCAAAGGAATGTGAAACATTTTGAAGAGGGCTCTCCTTTTAATGTTTAGAAACCTTTTGGTTACAACAGAATTAAACCACCTCTATTAATTATTTCATTTATATATTCAGCAAATACTTTTTAAGTCCTTAGGCAGACATGGGACCTGTATTTTATGAAGCAGGCACTCTGATGGAAAACAGATACTAAGTTAATAATACTATAATTAAAAGTTGTGATGAATGCTGATTTAAAAAGTGCTAAGAGAACATATTTCAGGAAATGTTAATATAGGTTGAGAAGCTCTACTGAGAAGTGACTTTGAAGCTAAGCCACAAATGATATGTATGGATGCATACACTGTTTTAGCACACAACATGAACTAAAAAATATGTTCATTTTGCCAAAAGATGACTTCTTTTCAGACTGGTGCATGCTGAATGTTTAAATAATTTGTATCTATTCTTATTTGAATAGGCACTTGTTTACACTGACTGAATTTTAAGATGGTTTTAAATGGCTTGTTTGGCTGAATTTCACTTCTGTGCACTGATACCGTAGCTAGTGATATTTTATAGAAGAAATGACACTAGAATTCTATTTTGAAACCTCATTCTATAAAACAGATGTTATAATGCCTTTTTGGAAATTTATTATTTTATATTAATAGCAATACTTTATGCATACTCTGTATCAGTTTCCTATATAACGATAATTTTTTTTCATAAAAGCTTTTTGTAAATAATGCAAAACTCTTCATCTCGGTGTGATAGGAGTCAAGCTTGTTTCAGTGTTGTTATCTTTGGGAAAATCTTCAGAGAGAGAAAGAAGCAGCTGATTTAGTATCAATTACTTTGAGATATCACAAACATATGGCAACTTCATTATAGAATTATCCTCATGACCCACGTCATGTGTGGAGTGAACTATGGGCCAACAATCTTTTCAGCAGAGATTGAGGTAATAATGAGAATATGATTAAGATGAGGAATTTTTTATAATGCTTTCTTTTTGATATCAAAAGAATACAGACATTAATAAATTATAAGCAAGTAAATTCTGAACCAAAATGTTTATATTTAAGATTCAATTTATCTTCTGACAAATTAAATTAAAATAATAAAGTCTAAACTTAAGTTGGTATTATAGTTAGGTTTTGTGTGGAGTGTAGAATGTTTCAGAATTGTAACAATTATATTGATTACTTTATAAAGTCCTGTAGTTGTTAATTTTCTAATCTTCTAGAATGTGTGTTCCTTAAATTCAGGGCCTTCTTATCTACCATAGTGTTGACTATAAATGATAGGTAAATATTTCTTCAATATTTTTCTGGCAAATTTTTTGAAGTATCAGCATATATGCTTCTGAGAAGTACATCTAAATTTTAATAAATAAAAAATGTGACTAGTATTTTAGTTATTATGCATCAGATACATTCTTCTCTAACCTACACCTTGGAAAGAAAGTAAAAGATAAGAGAACTGGATAGCAAGAGAGATAGAAATAAAAATGTTTTAATATATTAATGTTTAACATCCACATCATATGTCTCATCATTATCCAAGTGGTATCAAAAGTAACACATTACAGATCCTCCTACATTTTATGCTATCTCTCATTGGTTTTTAAACTAATATAGATATTACTTTAAATAAATTTTATTGGAATGGAAATAAGGAAAAGCTAAAGGAAAGAACTGTGTGGTAGTTTCAAGTCTTTGAGCACTACTGCAGCGGGGATGGGGAAGATGAGAGAACTCATATTTAAAGAAAATGAATTGTAAATTGTCATAAATCATTATTTCTTAATTTCCTCCTTTATAAATTTTTAAAAATTATATAGTATTCAAAAATTCAAATTCTTGTAAGACAGATCTATATCTGTAGCATCCTTCAAAAAATAATGCATGTTTTCATATCTCTCTTATAGAATTGTCCTAACACTATATAACACTTAGCTTAAGCCCTATTACTTTTGTGCCTCTAGTGGATATGAAAATGGAAAAGGGTCAATCAGTGGCTTCCTTGGAACACACATTCTGCAGAGATGGATCCCTTGCCTAAGAGAAAGTGCATATTACCTTGGATCCCCTGAATGTAAAATAATGAAAGCCCCACAGTATCTTCTGCCATAGGTTTTCTCGTAGGGGCTTTTCTCCCCTTCTATAATCTTAACACCCCCACGGTCTCCTCTTCTGTTCTACTTTTGATTATGTATAGAGACATTTTGAAAATTTTTGGAACTTTTTTTTTCTCTTGGTAAATTCAGAGTGTTATATCCAGAAAATTTAGAAAACAAGTGGAAATATAAAAATTATTTATGTTAATCATAATTTAGACACAAACTAATTAGAACATAATTGGAACACAAGTTGAATTTTATACTATCTCTATTAGCTGTTAGGATCAATCGATTATGTCCATTATACACACTCATCTTAAATATACTCTACCCAAAACTCACACATTCATGTTATTCCCAATGAGAATTCCAGGGAATGTCAAATTAATTAATGTTTGTATGAACATTCCAGATGGCCTTTATTTCCATGACATCTTTATTTTTTTTGCATTTATGGAAGTCATACTACGATGAATGTTAACAGTAGAAAGAAAAATACAATTGCCTCACATAAGACACTTCATTTTGCTAAGGTGGATAATTACTAATTCTAGTGTTTCCTCATTCTCTAGCTGTTTGATTTTTATTTTAGTCCAAAGAACACAACTTAACCTTCATATTCTTACATCACTTCTCTAATAATATGGGAAAAAATTAGACATTAATAAAGAAATGTCACAATTTTACCTACAAAATAAACAATTTTGACCTACATAAAGTTCTTAGAATATAACAAATTACTAAATGTGTGCAAGAATTTTTGTTATATATCAGATTCTCTGGTTATGTTATTTGTTCAGTAGAAAATGAGCACCTAGGGACAAGAATTAAACTCCGTTGTCCTACTTTTTAAGTATATAAATAATGAATCAAGGTGGCAGGCATCTCATGGGGGAGTCTGTCTGCAGCACTAACTAATTATTCTTCTATAAAACCTTTGCTGCTTAATTTACTCCATTCAATGTCAAGAGAAGGGTGAAGAGGGTCTTAATCTCTTTTTAACTGTCATGTAACACATTAGAATACTTGTATTGTCCATTTTATGAGAATCTAAAATAATACATACTGCACAGAGGTATATTCTTCTTCCCTCAGGGTAAATTCTTTTAAATCTCTCTCTCTCTCTTCTCTCTCTCTCTCTCTCTCTCTCTCTCTCTCTCTCTCTCTCTCTCTCTCTCTCACACACACACACACACACACACACACATACACACACACAAAGTATGGACTAGCCTGCCTTCTGACATTATATTTATCAAACATGCCAACTGTTTTCTTCATAATTCGGAAGATTGTGAATAGTTTTAGTTAAACAAAGATTCACAACTCCATTGAATCTGATCCATTTCATTTGGAAGGGAACCAGCTGCCATATATGACTGATATAACAAAATTTTTTAAATTTTTAACTGCAAGAGTGAAGTGACCAATTTATAGAGGTCTTCTCTTTTGTCAACAAAGTTACTAAGAAGTTTAGCAGCTTTGAGTCTGTCAGAAACATAACATTTCTTCCATAAAATCTTGTCTTTATCTATTTCAAATAGTCAATGCTCTTCATGGGCTCTTCCAAATAAAACAGTAGGAGGTAAGATCTAATGTTTATACACATTGGAATTTGGAGGCAGATGGCACATGTTAAAATGTTATTGTATCACATAACAGTGATGTGAGATAGTGAAAGTTACTTAACTCAAATCTGACTTAGTTACAATATCCATAAAAAGAAATTTTCAAAAAGAGCTGTTTTGATTGTATAATAGAGTTTATAGGAAAGGAACAACAGTTAAAGGTAACAAAATTAGGGTTAGAATCCTGAAAGCAGCTTTTCAATGGCTTTTATGTAGGAATAAAGAGTACTAATAAAATAGTCAATGTAAGGAGATAAGAGAGAACAAAAACAACAAAAAGAAAACAAGAGATCTCTACTAGAATATTCCAGAAAAAAAAAAATCAAACCTAGAGCAGGAATCCTAAATGATCAAAAGGAATCACATTATCTGACCCAGGAAAAATAAAAGGAAGGTGGAAACATTATACTGAACATCTGTACAAAAGAGACAAAAGGATGAGTGATACCTTTGAAGAAGAGTAATTCAGCAGAGGTGTGGGACAAGAGTGCATTTGTATCTCCCTATTTGTTTAATCTGTATGCAGAAAATATGAAAAACTGGGCTAGACACAGAGGAAGGAAGAGTGAAAATTGCTGGAAGAAATATCAATAACTTAAGATATGCAGATGATACCATTTTACTGGCAGAAAGCAGTAATGTTTTGAAACAAATTATGATGAAAGAAAAAATTGCCAAGCAGGACTGCATCTGAAGACCAAGAAGACAAAAATCATGACTATGGATAAAGTACACAACTTTAACATAGACAATGAAGACATGGAAATTTTTAAAGATTTTGCTTACCTTGGTTCAATCATCAATTCAAATGGAAACTGAAGCCTAAAAGAATAAGAATGAGGCTGAGACTCAGAAGGACAGCAATGGAAGAATTAGGAAAGATCACCAAACACAAAAAATGTGTCATTAGAGACCAATACCCTTGTATTCTGTTACTGTATACAAATACGAAAGTTGTACAGTGAAGAAAGGTAATAGGGAAAATATTGATTCATTTGAAATATGGTGTTGGAGGAGAGTGCTATGGATACCCTGGACAACCAGAAGATGAACAAGTGGGTGCTAGAGCAAATTAAGCCTGAAACATCACTAGAGGCAAAAATGACATAAACGAATCTTTCTTACTTCAGGAATATTATGAAAAGGCAGGGTTCTTTAGAAAAGACAATAATGATGGAAAAAATAAAAAGCAGCAGGAAAAGAAGACAAAATGAGATAGATTTATTTCATAGGCATAAGTCTATAGGAGCTGAGCAGGGCAATTGAGGAGTTCACTATGGACATCACTCATTTATAGGATTGCCAGGAGTTGAAGTCAACTG
Source organism: Macroglossus sobrinus (assembly GCA_004027375.1). Classification (NCBI taxonomy): domain Eukaryota; kingdom Metazoa; phylum Chordata; class Mammalia; order Chiroptera; family Pteropodidae; genus Macroglossus; species Macroglossus sobrinus. Next base: position 143,865 of record PVKZ01001626.1, read on the forward strand.
AACAGCATATAACACACACACAAATGGAGTTAGCTTTATTAAGAATCACTCACCCAACCCCATCAACAGAAAATGCCTGAGTCAATGTAGAAAATTTAACTATTTAAAAGATAGTGATATTTTTTCACTTTTAATTTGATATGTATAGTCATACAGCTAGTTATGAAAATATCTTTGCTGATATATTATTGTTTTGTAAAATCCTCTTTTTCCTTTTCCATAATCATTATTTTCAAAGTTGGCATACGTTGATAAAACACTTTCAGGTTAAAAAGTACTTTTGAATATAAGATTTATTAATATAGTACATATTTATTATGCACATTTTATATAACAGTTTTCTTATTAGATTCTCTGCATACAGTGTTAATAAGGTAGATGAGATTTTTACTTTGACAATAATTGCACATATTAAATAAAAACTTTTAAGCATGAGCTATAGGTTATGTATGAAAAACCTTACTATCCACTATTTGAATGGATTATAGTCTAAATTACATAATAAAATACAAATAACTCAACAAAGTTTAATTTTTATGAATTAACTAGCTGTATATTTATTTTTCATCACCTCACTAAGTCTGTAAATAAAGTAAGAAGAAAAATATGGTGCAGAAAAATAAGAAACACCTTTGTCTTCCCCATGCCATGTAATCATGCTACTAATTACGCTTTTAATATTTTCTAGAATTTCAAATTTTTTTGGTTGATATCATTCAACTCACACTGTAAGCATATTTCAAAAGTTACATATTGCTATGTTACAGTGCTTCTGACATTTACTTCAATACAATCTAAAATTTCAAGAAAAATTATGTTACCAGTTATTGTTCTTTAGCTTTAAGAAATAATGTAGGTGGGCTTGGTTTTCTACTTTCATTATTTTCTATTTATAGTGAAAAACAATTACAATGGATGTATTAACATATATTTGATATTTTTCTCTCATAAGAACAAAGGAGTTATTTTAACAGTTCTGTCTCAATTTGACTTACTTTTATACTGTTCACTATGATAAATTAAGCACTTAAAAGAGAACTAATAGATTCATATTTATATACCAAGAATTATGGATAGAATCTATAAAATTCTGGAATTATTTAAGAACTTGTTAATGTTTTCAAAAAATATAGAATAGGATCATTAAATGTGATTAAAAAGATAACATAGCCAGTGGCTAAGGTTAGTCTTGAATTCTCTTGCCACCTTATGACATGCGATTCTACTAGAATTCTCAATTTTCTAATTTGGAAAATGGGTCACGATCACAAATAAACCTAATTTGCTTGGGTTGTAAAAAGAAATGTAAGCAATATATAATTAACTCTACATCTGGCACGTTGTAGTCACTTGATAAGTAAGAATTTATACCAAACTATAATTTCAAGTGTCAATAATTATGTGTTCAGAATTCATTGGAATAAAGTTGATAAAAAGTTGCTCTTTCAAAAAACAGATCTCAATTATCCAAGAACTTTGATTTGTATATTCTTGACATAATCTGTAGCACATGATATATTTACCCAAATATAGTATTTTCTGTGAAAGAATACGTACCTATGATAAATTTAATCTGTCCTCATTTTACGTATGATGAAATGAATAGTTTTTGCTGATCTAGGGTTTGATTAAATGTAGTGTAAAATATTAAATACTAAAATCAGAATATACATTGGAAAATCAGAATATTACATGTTTTTTGAATTTTTAAAATTATTTTTCTGATTTTCTTCATTTTATATAAATAAATATATTTAAAACAGTTCATATCATTAGGAAAATAACTCAATTATATGTTCCAAGTATTAGTAACAATTCCCATCATGGTACGTGAGATCTAAATTCTAAGATTTTACTTAATTATACAATTCCCATCATGGTACGTAGATCTAAATTCTAAGATTTTGCTTAATTATACAAATTAAAATAAAAATAATAAATTGTTGGACCTATGTATTATTTTTAGATATATTTCTTCTACTGGAAATATATATGTGTGGTAGATAGAATTTACCAATAGAAAAAATGTTTGAAGTATATTGCTTCATTGAAAAATAGTTAGCACATTTGAAATCAAGCTTAAGCATAAAACAGTGAATGTTGTGGTTTAGAAACAGAAATAGAGGTTTTAGTTCATTTTTAATAAAAGCATCTAAAATGTTCTTTATATGGCTGAACACTAATGATATGGAAGGGTATGGACACAAGCACTGGACAGAGAAGGAAGAGAACAAAGAGAGATAGCAAGAATAAAAAATAGAAAAAAAAATTCTGCCAGTCAAATTGAGACAACCAAAATTCCAAGTATGAACAAATCTAATTTTAAAAACACACCAGAAAAAAGGAAAAACTATATGTACATATATAAGTTAAGGTCTACTGAAATAAATTTTACCACAAGTTTTACAAAACTTTATGTACAGTTTTACACACTAAACAACATGTTTAGGAAGTTGAATGCAATTAGGAATGAAAGTTTAGTAGTTCCCATTCTCCCTCTCTACTCCTGTCTCCCCTGAAGACAGGATAAAAACAGCAACAACAAAAATGAATGACCTGATCAAATCTCAATAAGCAAAGAGTAAGATTTTACTAAATATTTTTAGCAGGACACACTTATTCTCTCTAGGCTGTATATAGTCTATGAATCTAGAATTTATGGCTTAATGAAGCAGCTTAAAACATCAGTACCACCTATGTAATTATCAGAATATAAATAGGAGATATTCATAACTGAAATATCTCTCTTTGGGTAAAGGATGTACCACATGCATCATAAATCTTGACCAGATGCATTTTAATATAACAAGAAGGACCTGAGGGATTGTCTCTAATTACCTGTATCCTTTAAATTATTAATAAAGTTGGATACTATTTAAGATTTCTCTGATCCTTGTTCACATGATTTGATAATCAAACACTTATCACAGTAATTAATTAAAAAATATCTTCCTTTATAATTTGGAAGATACTATAAATCAAAGGTAAGTAGACAAAAAAAAAAAAAGAAGAGATAGATATTTCAAACAAAAAATTAGCAAGCTTTGAATGAAAAATAGAGCCCTGGAACTTAAAACCCCATGATGAGATAATCTCTTCCCTCCTTACAGTTGAAAAGAGAATTGAGAGTTTTAAGATGATACTCAGGTATTCAGAAAGACTACAAGACAAAGAGAAAAATAATTTATAATAAGTAGATCAATTTTGTATGAGGCATGTAGGATAAATTCGGAAGCTGCAATAAAAGAAAGTGTAGAAAGCAGTAATTAAGAAAATGGAGTAGATTCAATTTACAGTTTATTGTACCAAAAAAAGATTAAGGTAGTGCCAGTCATCATTTATAATACATGCAGAAGACAAGGGTTTAATATCTGCACCATACTAAAGAAAAATAAGTGTCTGCCCAGAATTTTATTTCCAATTGATAAATACTTTTTGTAAAAATTGAAGTAAGAGAAACATTGTCTAATGTCCTAAGGGTAATATTAAGATAATCTCTTCTAAGAGTTTTTATTTCCAAGAAATCTTGGAAAGATATTTTAATTACGTTTCAAATAGGAATCCTTCAGTGTTCATGAAAATTCTTAAGAGAAATTACTTTATCTTTAATTTTACTCAAGATAAGTTACTAAACGGCTAGACATATAATAATAATAACAATAATAATGATAATCAAGTAATAAATATACAATTTCTACTACATAGCTCACATACTTGAATGTGTTAATTACTCTAAATTTAATTCTATCAATATACACACATTTATAGACAGACATAATACAGAAGAATTGTTTATTTCTTCATTAATTTTAAGGGATAAAATATATTTTGATATAGATTATAAAAAATGTAGTTCAGCTATTACATATTGTCTGGCATATGCCTTAAGTACTGAATTGTATTAGTATATTTACAAATTGATGCTCTAAGAGAAAACAACAATGAAAAACTACCACAGTACCAAATAAATTAAGAATGTGATTGCTTAAGAGTACTATTACACTATATCACAGAGGGGTCTGAAAGATTAGAAAATATTTTACAAGTGGTCTTTTCTGATTGGATCTGGATATTCAATTTGGACTTTGAAAGAGGAAAAATTCAAGGCTGCTGTCATCAGCATGTTCTTGGCATAGTAATTTATAGGCAAAAACAGGTAGATGAGTGTGAAAGAATAGGACTTGGTTATGTATGGCCAGGTTAATATAATTTCATTAATGATAGTTCAAATCACCTGTTTAAAATTACTGGCTCTACAATTTTACAGACATTGACATCTTAGTTTTTTTTCTTAGCCCGCCCTGTGCAAAACACACACACTTCCACCCCGACCAATGGATGCCTTCCCTTTAAGAACTGAATCTCTGAAGTCAGGGCATCTCCTCCCACACGCTCAGGGGGCCTGGTGCCCACTGTGTACTGGCAGGGCCTGGCACCCCCCAGGGAGGCTGGCCCGTGGCTCCACCTGGAATGTGAACACAGGACCTTCTGCATGTAAAGCAGACGTGCTAACCACTATAGAGTCACCCAACATCTTACTTCTTAAACTAAGTGATCAAATAAAATGCACTTGGCAAAACGAAGTGTTGATTTTACCAATTGTAGATGGCCTATACATTGTCTATACTTATTATTTCTTCAAATCCTGTGATAGTTATATATAAGTTTATTTCTATAAAAATAACTGTAGTGTGTAATTATTTACTCAGTAAAAATAAATACATACACACATAAATACATATATAAATGGTCTATGTGGCAAAGATTTTCCAATTTTAGGAAAAAAATAAAAGAGTATCTCTAGTCAAAATGAGATCACATTTTTTTTAAATAACTATAATGCTATAACAAGAAATATTAGATCAATTTTGAAACTCTCACAGCTGCAAACTTTTGCAAGGTTCATCATTGTTTAGGACAGCCTGAAATTATATAAATCCTCAGATTAACCTACCTTGAGCTGTAAAAGTCTCTCAGGGAGCCAAGTTTTCAAAGTGTTTTTCAGTCAGTTAATACCAAAAAGACAGATTAGATAGCATTTACTTCTCTATGCTCAGAATCACATTGACACAGATGTAGATAATAATTCTGAGCCTGAATCTGTGCGTTGAATACAATTCACTCTTAAATGTTAGTCTCCATGATATAAATACCACCATAATGTACAAAAGAGCAGTGAATTTAATTCAAAATCACACTCAGCCCTTAAACTGTCAGAGAATCCTCTGTGCATCCATTGGCGTAGCATATGGGGATAACAGTGGTGAATCATCATAGAGTGGATGTTAATATTATAGGGAAAATGTTCAGGACTTTGCTTTATAAAATAGTTGAGAGTACAGGAATTTACACTGCAAGAGATTCAGTAAGAAGAAAATGATTTTGAACTTTACATATAAATGGCAGACTAACACTAATAAAATTTTAAATATTTTGAACTGTAAAAGCTGAAACATTTCAAGATTAATATTTAAGTTACAAACGCCGTATATGCAGCATATTGTTTCTCTTTATTGAAAACTAGGATAATCAAGCTCTCTCAGTTATGTAGGGGGAAAACAAAACAAAACAAAGAAACAAATTTTTTGTTTCTAGTTGATTTGAGTTTAGTATTTTTTCTTTCAGTTCCTATTATTGCTAGATATTAATGGTAAATGTATAGGTAGATATAAACTCCATGAATCAAATCTCATCAGAAAAGGTAGAATTTATTCTTGAATATATATGTATAATGTAAATATATATTATACATAATGTAAATATATATTTATGTGTGTGTTTAATTTTTTTAAAATTTGAATGGAAAAGTTCTAAATAGCAGGAGATTAGAAAAGCCTTTTAAGGTGTTTAATAATCACTGTAAGTGCTCTGGAAGAAAGTAACACAATTCAGTAATGGAGAATTATGACAGGGCTCCTTATTAACTAAAATGCTTAGGGAAAATGGCTTTGTAGGAATAAAATTCAAGCTGAGTCCTGAAATGTGAGAAATAATCAGCCATGCAGGAATAGCAAGAAGAGAAATTTAGACATAAAGAACAAAAGTAGTGACCCTCAGACATAAAATAACCCCTACATTGAAATGTACTAAAGTAGATAAGCTTCCAGAGGATGATAAATGACACAGAGTGGCATGAGGACAGTTTAGAAAGGCAGTCCTAGAGTCAAAATCAAGTGAAAGATGTGCCTTGTTTGGTGTGTACACTGTTTCCAAAAATTTCACTTTGAAGATTTTTAGTAAATTTTTTTTCTCCAGTTTTTCGTTATTCCACCATAGCTAAACTATTAGAACATTGCTGATTTTCTCTATTTATATTATAAGCCTTGTTCCTGTGATCATAAAGATCTGGGTAGATTGTGGTAAGAATAAAAAAAGGAAAAAGGAGAGACAGAGAGGGAGGGAGGGAGAGACAGAGACAGAGAGGGAAGGAGGGGAAGAAAAGGGGTAGAGAGAGGGAGAAAGAGAGAGAGAGAGAGAGAGAGAGAGAGAGAGAGAGAGAGAGAGAAATGAAGAAAGAGAGAGGAAGAAAGAAAGAGAGAGGGAAGGAAGGAAGGAGGGAAGGAAGGAAGGAAGGAAGGAAGGAAGGAAGGAAGGAAGGAAGGAAGGAAGGGAGGGAGGGAGGGAGGGAGGGAGGAAAGAAAAGAAAGATATGAAGTGAAAATTCTGGAAATACAAATACCAAAATTTGTCTGGGGTAGTAATTACTTTTCTATTTGTAAAGCTTAAATGTCAAAGGATAGAGCTTACTTTTAAGACTTTATTTACATGAATATTATATTATATCTATTAGATCCTATAAATGGGCTTGTCCCATTGATACCTATGTTTCGTTTCAGACTATATAAATATACACTTAAAATTGTGATATTTGGAATTTGTTCTAACAATTTTCCAGTTCCTGCCTTTTTCCCTGTTTCCATTTCATATTCATATATTCAGTATTTACCTTTTAATTCTTGATTTTTAACCTACCAAAGAATTACTTTTCTGCTTAACGTCTAGTACTAAGATGCTCTTTATGCTTCCTCAGCCTGAGTAAATGGCTTTTCCCTGACCTTTAGCCTCTGACCTCTCTTTCCTTAGAAGGATCTACTTTAGAAAACTTGAAGTGCACAGCTTTTTGCCAGTTTTACAAACTAGGAATGTTTTCCTAGGACCTGAAAGATACTTCTTTGAAATATAATCATTGACATAGAGCCACTATCTCCCAGTCTCTATGGGACAAGAGGAGGCTAACTTCAACAAGTGACAATTTGCAAGCACAAATGACTTCATCTAATACCGCTCCATTAGCTCACCTCAGCTTTTAAAAACCACCTATACAATGGGATACTATTCAGCCATAAAAAGGAAATCCTTTTATTGTGAAAATATAGAGAAACTTGAAGAACATTATCCTAAGTGAAATAAGCCAAACACAAAATGACTAGTACTGCATCATCTTACTTATATATGGAATCTCAGAAAAGTCAAATTTGTGGAAGCAGAGAGTAGAACTGTGGTTGTCAGATGCTGACGGATGGGGGAAATGGGAAGTTGCTGGTCAAAGGGCATACACTTTCAGATATAGGATTAACAGATTCTGGAAATTTCACATACAGCCTGGTAACTACAGTTGATAACACTGTATTGTACATTTGAAATTTGCTAAGAGAGTAGATCTTAACTGTCTTCACACACACACACACACACAAATTAAACTAAAAAATTAGCTATGTGATGTGATGGATATGTAAATTAGCTTGACTCTGTTAATCATTTCACATTGTAAACATATTGTAAATCATCACTTTGTATACATTAAATATATACAATTTTAATTTGTCAATTATATCTCAGTAAAGCTATTAAAAAAAAAAAAAAACTCTCAACTTTTGGTTCCAGAGTTGAGTTCAGTTTCTCTCCTCCATTGCAGTAGTTTTAGTAGTTTTGAAGTCTTCTTGCCTATTTAACCAGCTTGTTTGCTAGCTTCCAGGGCATTTTTCCTTCGATAGTACTTTATTCAGCTCATTTCACATATCCATTCCTGACAGGGATATGCTATGAAGAGGCAGTTTTGATTTCAGCTCATTCATGCTGTAGGACAAGGTGGTATGCCTACCACTATAAAAATATAATGAGACAAGTATGCTGTTGACATGCTGGGTTAATTACATAATTCTCAGAAAATAAATTCATGATTTCTTTTTTAAAATGAATAAAAACTCCTATCAAAATAGCTCTTTAATGAAGACACATATATACATATGCATATATTTTTGGTTTAAATATAAATGTTTTAAGTGATTTTTGAAAGAACCTCTAAAGTTTCTGTTATGATTCATTACTTAAAAAAATTCAATACAGTTGTCTCCCAAAACCTTGATGATTTTAACCTTTTTATCCCAGATTCTTAAATTTAGTAAACTATTAAAATAATCCCAAATATCTCAATCTGAAATTTACCTCTTATTTTTAATAGTAATAAACTCTCACCTACATAAATAAAAGACTTTAAATACCTTATGTATTTTCCATCTGGCTGTTACAATCAAATTTGAAATACATACAAATAATATTAATAAATATAAAAAGATCTTTAAAAACACCTACAATCTAAAGCTAGCATGATCACTCAAGTAACTCTGTGTTTTCTAATTCTTATATGTAAGCAAACATTTTATTCATTTTTAATATAGAATACATTCTAATATGATAAAAGAAACATAACTACAGACACAGATTTGACCTATGCTCTCAATTTTTGCCTTTTCAATCTGTTCACCCATTAGAACTTGGTATTACTTTCTCTCCCAATTTGTTCAATAATATCTCACCAAGTACCCAAAAGGATAGGCACAAATTACTATGAAACATATGTTTCTGGAGATCAGAGTGCTAATGGGTTTGGAGATTATTTCTCCTCATTACTCTGTACACAGGGAAAAATCACACAAATGAATACAAATAATGTGAATTCAAAAATAATAACAATAAAATAAAAACTCCTTCCACCACTGTATTACATAAATTTAAGTTTTATGTGTAATCAAACTAAGAAAGATGTGATAATAACTCAAAAAGGAGATTTTTTTTTTTTTTGCTGCATGGACTGATTGAATAAAAGTTATATTAAAGGCTTTTTTTTCCCCTTATCTATGTTCTGTGCTAAAGACATAGAGATTAAATCATTTGTTAAATATAAATATGAAATCTCCACTTTGAACACTTTGAGAAAATTACACTGTAATGATAGGAGATAGAAAAAGACCTAAAAAAAAAAAAAAAGCTCGTAACCTCAAATTATCTTATCACAAAAAGGCATTTTTGTATATAGTGAAAAGAGAATGTCTCTTTCAGCCACTTAAAGATTTTGCCAATTGTCAATCCAGTTTAATTTCCTGGAGCCAGAATGATTCTTCAATTTCAGAGAGAAAACAAATTTAAACCTCATGAGTTCAGAGAATATTATCTTATTTTTATGAATAGTTTTGAGGGGTTTTTTGTTCATTTGTTTGTATGTAAGTAACTTCATATTTACCTAAGTAGATGAATTTAATTTGAATCAGTGAAAGCTAGTAGACAGTATTTTACATGTTTACAGAACCATAAGTATTGAAGAAAATGATATAGTCAAAGCAGCTGGTACCATTTTTCCTTCTGGTAAAATACAATCACAAGTAAAAATTAATGCCTATTGAAATATTTACTTGAAACAATACAAATATTAATTTTAATATTTACTATTTTATACATGTATGCATAAAAAGAGAAAGGCTATTTTGACAGCAATTACTTCTACACTGCTAATCTGCTAAAATGAAACCATTTCCCAGCCAGCAGCTATGCTTCAAGATTTTCATCACCTCCTTTATATTTGGCTTCTTTTACACCTGAAAAAATGTCTTTTTCTGAAGCATTTTGTACAATTTTATATAGCAAATATTGTATGTATGTAGAATTTTTAAAATAAATTCAGATCCTCTTGATATTATGGCATGGAAATGTTTTTGAAACACTTTCCTTCCCTTTAAGTTGGTACAAATTCTCAATTATTCCTTCACTTTACTCATGTATGAATAAGTGAAATGTAGGGTCATAATAGATGATATTTCTATCACATTATTTACTAAAGAACCTTCAATTATTTCATACTCTACAAATTCACAATTAGAGGGCATAACATAGATACGAAGCTATTTGTAATTGAAAGAGCAATGGATTCGAAGTTCTGGAGTGATTTTCTGGCTTTACCATTTACAGTTTACATAAACTTGGATAACTGTTTAGTCTCTTTAGTATCTTTTCTTTTATTAAACTTGAACAACAATTACATTGCTCTTTTATATAGTAAATTAAATGGTGTAAACAACATAAAAGCACTTCAAATGTTTTGAACAAATTTAAAGTTATATTCTACTGAAATCATAAATTTTGGTGAAATGAAGATAAGCCAATGGATGATAGTACCATGAGAATAGAAAATTAAAGTAAAAATTGGATGTGGCTAAAATAAAGAATTTATGCTGAGTGTTTACTGTGCTGACAATGATACAATAATTATGAATATTGAATGAAAAAAAGAAAATAGCTTTTATTTTTTAATTTAACATAAATTTATTTATTTGCAAAAACATTTTACATATTATAATATGCATGCTATGATATTTAAGTTAAAAACAGAATATTTGCCCTCATAAAGTTCATAGATAAAACAGGAGAGGCAACTAAGTAATGATAGTTATTATTGATAAATGTGTTGATGGAATCATGGAGAAAATGCTAAGAAACAAGTATAATGTATCAATATGTATTGACAAATACAGTATTATATGAAAATCTTTCACAATCACATAGATTCTGTTAGAAATGCTTATATTGAAAAAAAGAAACTTTTTTATAGGAAGTTTAGAGTATATTCATATATGTATTAAACATTTATGTTTTCTATGACATAAATTCTTATATATTCTTCCAAATTTTCAATTGTGTTTTATTTTTCCTACTAATTTGTTCTTTATTTTAAATGCTAGTTTTTTTGGGAGAAGGTTTAAGTGTTAAAATACTTTCTGCTATTTTGTTAACTTAGTCTATAATCTTTTATTTTTAAAAATTATATTTTAGTGTTTTAGTTTCTGTTTTAGTTTGTTTTTAATCCAGATGATTTGACTTAAATCTTAGCTGTCCCACCAAATTAACTATTCTGTGCTTGAGCAAATAATTTAGCCTTTATCCCTCAGTCTCTGTATATGTTGGATGGGGAAAATAATAATATTTACCTGTTAAGTTTGTTGTGAGTATTAAACAATTTAAATTCTCCTATTGTTGACATATATTACAGTGGTACATTTCTTACAATTAATGAATCAATACTGATACATCACCACTAACCAGCTAAAACCCATACTTCATTCAAGTTTCTTTAGTTTATCTAAGATACTTTTTCTGTTCCAGGATCCCATCCAGACTACAGTACATTTAGTTGTCATGTCTCAAACTCATAGAACATTTGAACAAGGTAGGTTTCCATATACCTCGTGGGCTCACGAATACACATAGCAGCCCGCTCCCTCACAATAAACTTTCCTCACCAGAGTGGTTCGTTTATTACCATAGATAAACTAACATTGACACATTATAATCACATAAATTCCATAGTATACATACATTAGGGTTCATTATGGGTATTGTGTATTATAGGAATTTGGACAAATATATATATATATATATATATATATATATATATATATATTCAAATTATATATAATATATATATAATTTGGACAAATATATATATATTCAAAAAATATATATATATATACATATATATATATATATATCCTGTCTTAGTTGTATTCTATAAATTTTGACTTATAATAATTTTGCTGACAGTTCTAATTATTTTCTTGTTCCCATTTTCATTTCTTCTTTCACCCATCACTTACTTTGAAGTATTTCTTTTATTTTACAAAATGTGAATTTCTCATTGTTTCTGTTTTATAAATTAATTATGCTATTTAATTGAGAGAATAATATCTCTGTGATGCCAAATATTTTATACTTGTCCTTTGGCATCCTTTGCAGTCTTCAATGGTCTGTGACTAAAAATGTATTTGGATTTGTTTCTATAATTTTAATTTGTGCTATATTTTACCTTTTCTTTCTGTGTGTGTGTGTGTGTGTGTGTGTGTGTGTGTGTGTGTGTGTGTGTGCATTTCACTCACTTTTTCTTGCACTTTAAAAAAAATTATAAGGGCTTGTATTCTTTTCTTTGGTTATTTGTTTCATTAAATTTGTTCTTTCTCTCTGCCATGTTGGAAGTTTTATATTTTATTATTGCTTTAATACTGTCTTAAAATGTTTCTTTACTGTGTTTTGTAAAAATGCTAATAGTCAAGCTTATCTTAATAAAAAGTTCATCTAAAACTTTAGCTTATTTCTGAATAGTAGAGGACTTTGGAATGTATTAACTCTGACTCTCTTCACCTACATGTGTGCTAATCTAATCTTCTATTTTCGTTCTAAATCTACAACTTAAGAATCTATTGAATGAATGAGTGAATATATACTTTATTATCAGTCTTCCTTCAATACTGTGATTCCTTAGGTAAATATATTTCGTTTCATTTATCTCTATATTCTAGCAAACTCAATGCTTGTAATTATAATAAATGACTGAGAGTTTTGAAGAAAAGAATAGCATATATGGCTGATAATATGATTATTTTTCAATTTTCTCTCATTCATACTACATTAGGAAATAAACAGAGTTGACCTAGAATTATTTCTTAAGCATATAAATATATAATATTTATAAACATAATGTTTCACACCATTAAAATAGAGATGTTCCAGTTAAATTTTTAATATCCTAGAACCTTAGGCTGAGAAGGTGTCATGGTCAGAATTATTTTAGCCAATATAAGCTTCATAAGCAAATACCTTCTCTTTATTTATTTCTCACATATGACCAGGTCAAACATCTCATAACCGCTTTTTGTAATGCATTTGCCTCTTAACTTTAATGAAATTGCCTCTTATAAATGTTTAATTTGTATTTACAGTTCCTTTTCCAATTTGGGCATAGTCTCTAGGCAGACACTGGAGTTGTGACACAAAAATTTATTTTTGTATCACAACTGTAGTGTACACTTTATATAATTATTTACTGCTATATAAGTTCTGTCGATATAAACCATCATAGCAGTTATAAAGTATTGTAAGAAATGCTGGTTTACAAAGGAGAAAAGTTTGAAAATTGTCATAATCAAGAAATAATTAAAATATAGCTGAATCTGTAATAACAAATAGAAAGTAATACTCAAGGAAAATGAATTAATGCAAATAGAATAGGAAGAACATATGTCAGATTAAAGAATACCCATTAATTTTTAGAAATGATGGAAACAGAAATGGGAAAAATGAAGGTGAAACCTGACTTAGAAAAAGAAACCTAATTAAATTATGAAGAAAATGAATACAATAAAATTTTATTTTTATAAATTTACTTGCAACCTGAATTTTTGTAGACATTGGCATGAAATGAAAGATATAGCTGATCACTGAAAAAAAAATCAGTAAATACTTAAAGGTAATGTCTCAAATAGTAATATTAAAGCAAAGGGAGTAAGCATATACATTTTTCACGGGCATATTACCTTCCCATACTAGACAAATCTACCTACTTTCTCTCTCTCTTTTTCTCTCTTTCACACACACACACACACACACACACACACACTTGCATAGACTGTTATTTTTTTCTTAGTCCCTAACCAGAAATAATCTGTATATTAAAAAGAGAAAATCAAGAATTGGCAATTAGAAAATATCAATTTAAAATTATTAATCCCAATTTAGACACTGATTTTAAGCGTTAACCATCTTTTCTCTGTTTCTCCTTGATTTAGCAATATCTTTCAATGTTCAGTGATCTTTATTGAGAAAGGTCTGATACAGCATGAAGATTGTTCTCAAATAATGGAATAATTTTCTCATCCAGCCATGTTCCTTGGTTCAGTGATAATTTATCCTAAAGGAAGGAGCTCCCTTTTAGCCAATGTGCACAAAGGTGCCTATACTATATATGCTAGCAGCAGTCTTACTTGATAATGAATTAATTTTGTATAAAATAGATTTTATTTATGAAATAAAAATGTCAATATAAATTTAGAACTCTGTTTTACAGTCTTTATATATCTTTTTGTTTTAGTGGTTAATTTCACCTGTGACATTCAAATATAGCTAAGAGCCAAACAATGTTCTAGGCGCAATAGATACAGTAATGAATAAATAGGTTAAACTCTTCAGCTTCTTTGGTGTTTAAATTATCCTGTCTAGGGGGAGAAACACATTTTTATAGTGTGTACCATTGCTGAACACTTTTTAAAGTACTTCATGTGTATTAAATATTTAATCACACTCTAACCCTGTGAGGCTGGCACTCTATTGTCCCCATTTTGCAGAGAAGAAGCTGAAGAAGCACAGAGAGATCAAGTTAACTTGGCAAAAGTCCTGCAGATAGTAAATACCAATGCCAAGACTTGAGTCCAAACATCCAAACATTCTGATTTGAAAGTCTACATTCTAAATTTGTATTCCATGCTGCCTCTGCAGTGTTATGTTATCTCAGGGATGCTCATTATTTCTAAACATGATGGATCTTAAAAATGAAACACTCAAAATCACACGATCATATTAATAGTTACAGAAAAAGAATTTGACAAAATCCAACATCCTTTTAGGATAAAATTTTTGGTAAACCAGGAATTAAGAGAAAATTCTTCGACTTGGTAAAGAATATCTATAAAATATCTACAGGTAACATCATACTTAATAGTGGAAAGCTGAAAGCTTTTCCATTAAGATCAGGAAAAAGACAAATATTTTCCATCACTGCTTTTCAGCATCCTACTGGAAGTCCTAAATTAACGCCAAAAGACAATTGTGAAAAGAAAAGAAAAATTATACAAGTCACAGGTCAGGAGAAAATTTTTACGAAAGATTATCTGATAAAAGATTCATCCCCAGTATTTTTTTTTCTTAAGACTTAAAACTTAACAATAAGAAAACAAATAACCTTATTTAAAAATGGACCTAAGACCTTAACAGACACCTCACCAAAGAAGATATACAGGTGACATATCCACATATAAAAAAGATTCTCCACATCATTTCTCATCAGAAAATTGTATATCAAAACAACAGTGAGTTACCTTCACACACTCATTAGAATGGCCAAAATCCAGAACTCTGGCAATACCCAATACTGCAAAGGATGTGGAGCAACAGGAACTCTCATTTATTGTTCATGGAAATGCAAAATCATTCAGCTACTTTGAAAGAAGTGTGGCACTTTCACTACTTACTATGTGTAAGAGCCAGTAATTAATGCTTTTTGGTAATTACCCAAAAGAGTTGAAACTTATGTCCATACACAGACTAGCATGTAGAAGTTTATATCAGCTTTATTCATAATTGTGAAAATATAGAATTAATAAAGATGTCCCTTATTAGGTGAATGGAAAAACTGTGGTACATCAGATAATGGAATAGTATACACTGTTAAAAATAAATAAACCAACAAGTCAAAAGAAGACATAAAGGAATCTTAAATTCATATTACCATGTGAAAGAAAGCAATCAGAAAAGGCTATATACCATATGATGCCAACTATATGACATTCTGGAAAAGACAAAAGTATGAAGACAATAAAAAGATTCTTTCAGTGGTTGCATGGAGTTAGCGGGAAGGAAGAGATAAATAGGCAAGAGCTCATTATATATTTGCCAAAACCCATAGCAGGTACAGCATTAGAGGTGAATTATAATGTAAACTATGGAATTTGTGTCAATTCAGGTTCATCAGTGTAACGGGTGGGGGAGGCTGTGAATACATGCAGGAGGAGGCGGGTGGGAATCTCTGATCAACTTTGCTGTGAACTTAAAACTGCTGTAAAAAGTAAAGTCTGTTAACAAAATTTTCAAGAGGGAAGCATTCGTATTTGTTTTATCATGAGGAAAAGAATTGGAGACTTTTTTTGTTATTTTGTTGCTGCTATTTTTGTTGCTTTGCTGTTATTTTCACTTTTTAAATTTCTTTTTTATGTCGTATCTGAAAAGGAAGAAAAAAAAACCAGAAGCAGAGATATTTCATTGACTAGCCACATCAATATTTTACAATGTTAATGTTTAAAGAAAGTTTATATTTCTAAGAATTTGGAATACAATGATAATCAGAGACTATTACCGATTATAGGAGAAAATAATGGCAATGAAGTCATTAGTGGGGAATAAAAATAGGACTTTTTTATTCAGAGCACAAGATGATTCTACAGGTATAAAATTTCTCTCCTTCATGTAGTGCTAAAAGTGTCGACTTTTGAAAGGTCTAATTTTATTAAAATGTTTTATGTTAACTTGTCTTATGAAGAGAGTTTTATAGATCAATTTATTCTAGTAAAAAACTGTAACTGAAAACCAAACACTACACTAATTACTGTCCATTATGAATTCTATTGTTCAATTTCACTATACAGAAATTTTTTTGCAGGCCAGGTTTTTATTTTGCTTATATTCATTGCAATTCACAGCCACCTTCACACATACTTATCTTCAGGAAATGTTATTGAGCATCTGCAGAGTTTATGTTGCTTGTCTACTGCTTTAAGGGTTAAAACTACAGTTTCTACTTCAGGGACACTGATTCTGCATGAGTTGTGTATGATAGAATCACTAGAAAAAAATGTATTTTTCTTCTGTATGTTTTTAATTGTGAAAAAATACTGATAATTTAAATAAGAGCATTTAGCATTCTGTGATGGATTATGTGTTAGGAGAGACTACGGGCACTATTAATTCTCGAGGCAAGAAGCTGGGAGAACCTAGTAGAGGAGGTGGGTATTGAAAATAGACTGAAGGGTGGGAGAAGAGAAATAGTCTAACATTTATTGTCCACTGATTACATTCTAGACACTTGATTCCTTAATCACACTGGATATTCATAACAATACTAATAAGTTAATAGCTATTATTTTTCATTTGAGAGGTGTTTAAACGGAGGCTCAGTAAAACAAATTGACTTGCCCATGGGACTCATTCATAAAGAAGAGAGCCAAAGTTCAAACGTAGGCTGATTATAAACAACATTCATGTTTTTTTTCCCCCTTCCCATAGATATTATAGCTCATAGTTATTTGGGAAATGAGGGTGATGAGAAATTTTCAAGCAGCAATGAAATAATTAGAAAACCAATCTACCCATTAATGTCTCTGGACGCCGCTGAAAGGAGACATAGAATCTCGACACTTAAAGGAATTGCTTGCCTCTTGGGTACCACCTCCCCTCCTCTCACTGTCACGTCTTATGTGAGCCACTGAAGCAAAGAGGAATTTAAAAAGGCACTGGCCATTTTAATGACCCAAGAGCTTGGAATCCTGTCTGACATTCAGAAATCGAGGTGGGAGTGGCCTGGGATCTGAGGGAATCCTAGGCAGGAACACAGGTAACTGCCTAGGAACTCATGCCTTTAAGGACAACATTTGATCAGGGCAGATTGGGACTAGTGGATAGATTCTGTATTCTTTCTTTACTCAGGCTCACATTTCATAGGAATTCTTAGAAGGTTTGGAGGATGAAGGAAATAATAGCCTAAATAGGTGGCTAACTCCATATTCTACCTGATCCTTAGTCCCATATCCTGGGGTCATAATTTCAAATAAACTGCTTAGGCATAAACTTTTTTTTCTCAGGCTCTCCTTTCAAAGAGAGCAAAATAGAATAGAATAAAAAATTAGCCTATCTTCTAGACAGCTGTTCTAGCTAGCTACAGTATAATTCTAAAATTTCTATTATGTGATAGAGATATCTTCAAACTTTTGCTCTATTATATTTAATTATTCATCATTTCAACAAGAACACTGTATTTGGTAAATAAAAGATTCTAATGCTACACAATATGACAGATACAGAATTTCTCTGCAGGGAACTAACAATATGAGAAATGGATAACATAACTGAGACACACAATATTAAAGAGTAATTATAATAGAACACACTGAAAGTCCTGTGAGAATTTTCAGAAAGATATGAACGACTTCATAAAGTCGTGAAAAGCAAGGCAAAGAAAATGGAAGGAAGGAATGAATGAATAAGGGAAAGAGGGATGGAGGGAGGAAGGAAGAGAGAGAGAGGGGCAAGGAGGAAGGAAGAAAGAAGGGAGAAAATGGAAGACAAAGAAGGATTGGAGGATAAAGTGTGGAAAGAAAAGGTCAAGAGCATCAGAAGAAAATCCAAGTGGAAGAGAATGGAGAAAAGTAGGAAGATAATGGAGAATGAAAAAAAATGGGCATATCATGGAATATCATTAATTATTTTGGATGCTATTTATATCTTGAATGTGATCGCTTCATTAATGAGAGCTGCAGTTAAAATGATACTGGTTTTGGAGAAGAGGGGAGATACTACAATACAAATCTAGAGGGATGGACTCCTCAAAAGCTTTCTGCTTTTAAAAACACAAGGTTAAATGCATGGTAGAGATAAAGTACAAATAATGACTTGCTTTGGTTATTTTTGATGGTTTTTGCTTAAGTGTTTTAATTTATTATTATTGTTTTTAATAAACTACACATGACTATGCAGAGAATATCTCAGAAGTAAAAATAAGAAAGGGAGTGCACAAGAAATAGTTGCCTGTGTAGAGGGCAAATAGCAGACTAGAGACAACAGGAGGAAAAGACATTTTCACAAAATAATTTTTTAAACTTTTTGGTATTGACTCATGAAAATGACAGATAAGTTTGTTAAATAGTGCTTTTTTTAGTGTTTTGAATAGAGATAGATAATGAGTACAGTTTGTTTTTAGACACTTGTTTTTTGAATGAGCTTGTTTACTTTCTTAGCTGCTGGATCTTTGAAACCGTTTTCCTGTTGCTGTGTCAAGTGACTTGATATGTCAGTGACAACAAATAACTTTATCTACTCCCACGTCAGAACAGCAAGAAGCATTTTAGCATTTGAAGTTAAACTCAAGCAGAATGTGTGTTTGAATGCCATTGTTATCTTTCTCATGCTCTTTCTGCAAGCAGTTCTTTAGATCATTAAGAAGAATACGAAATTCTATAAACAGCCATCTGGATTTCACAGTCTTGATTGGAATTACTCCTAGTCATTGCTAACATACATACATTTATATATTCTAAAACTCTTGGAAACTATTTTGCCTCTTCTCCATAGAAGCTAATTAATCTTCTTTGCTATAAAACTAATCCATCAAATTGGGGTATTATTATTTTAATCTCTTCAGTTTTGTCAAGATCCCTGGAAAATTACTCTGCCTAATAACTTTTCCACTTACTGAATTAAAACCTGAAGCTGACTATCACGTATCCCACACTCCACATTTTGCATAAGCTTTTGATGTGCAGAGAAGCAGAGAACACAGAGCCCTACATAAGTCCCTTTACCTCAGGGAGGGTTTCCCCGTGTCGAGGCACCTTTACAATAGAGTGGACTATTGTTTTAGTCTCAGAATAAACATCTCTTTTGCAATCGCCAATACCTCAGTCACTTTCATAAAAAATTAGATCGATAAAATATATCTATTCAATATGAGCATCTACAAAGCTGCTGCTCAGCTAACAGTTCTTAAAATAAATTTTAATAGTAATCTACATGCGATAGTGCTAAAACAGTACAGACACTAAAGCTTCAAGTTTATTATTTTCTAATCTGTTTTTTTTATTATTGTTAAGATATGCACTTTGAAGACAGAGTCTACATTTCTTATCTTTACCTTCTCAAATTTTATGAAAGACAGTAAACTCTTTGAGATGCATTACGTCCTAGCATTTGTCAAGAGTCTATGGTTGTATTGACAGTCTTAATTCTTGTCAGTAAGACTTAAGTCAGGTTTGTTCATGCACAAAGGGCACATTCAATCAAGCAATTTAAGTTTTCAGTGATCTTTGATTAAAATATAACCTAAAAATCCTAATTATCATAAAATTACACTCTGACAAAAAGCTAACTAACAAGTAACATTTTATACATGACAGTAGACAGAATGTTTTAGTAGCCTAACTAGTGTTCCTCCAATTGCCCTTTCTTCATTTTGGAACAAATTATTATATGATTATCAAATGTGACTGCATTTAACATGAATCCTTTGTGTAATAGAAATAGCACACTTTTTTACATATAATAAAGTTTTCTCTAAAACATTTAGTATTATAATCTTTCTGTAACATGTTGACATGTCTTTTTAGCTAGTGCATTTTTGTGCAGTTGATATTTAGGAAACAACTTAAAGCAACTTATGACATTCGAAAATAAAACTTCAAGTTATATACATTGATGCTAAGCAAAATAAATAATCTTGACCATTTTTCTTGGTTCTGTAGATTCTTATCCTGAATAAAATACTGCTGATATTTATGCAGGTTAGCTAAATTTAAATTCAGTAAATGTATATAAGTCAAATACATTTTTAAAAATCACAAAAATTATAAAGAAGTAGAGATCAAGGGTGTTAGGTATAAATGGCTATAAAAAATAGTCCAGTATATTATATTTCTGTTAGGAATATAATACTGTAGATATTTCAATCTCTAGCTAAAATATATAAATAACATATTTTTCATTAATATTTTTCATTAATTTTCATAGTTATTCAAATTTCATTAATAGAAACAGTTTACTTTTGTGTTCATGTGTACATGTACATACGCACTTCTTTTAACCATTTATTTTAATAACAAAAGAATTAGAAATGTTAACCAAAAATTTGTTTTACTACTTTGAATTAGCAATCTTTAATCAAGACAGAGAGTATTAGAAATGTACTAACATATACATTTTCAAATTTTGACATAGTAAACATTCTACAATACAAGAGATGTTATGTGGACTTTTTCAGTGTAACAAACTGTTTGTAAATTTGTAATTTCTAATATATAATTTGCAACTACCATTTAATGTCTAGACTAAATTTGTAAAGATATAGAAAAAATATTTTATAGATCCCTTTGTAAACTTGATGTTTGATGTTTTGTGATTATATACAAGTATTTGACTATAAATGTCAATATTAAATTTTATTGCAGTCAATAAAGAAAGCAGACAAAAAATAAAACATGTTATGCCCCTGAATGATTTTAACATTTATGCATATGTATGACTAGAAATTTCTATAAAAGAATTGGAATTTGATGGACCAAACACATGAAATAGAAGAGATTATTAAAATATTACTAAATTATAATTTATTATTTATATTTGATATTATTAAATAAAATTAATTAGGTATACTACATTAATTTTTGAAGTAAAGTATGAGAATTTTTTAGGCTAAACTATAAGGTGCATTAAGGTGATATGGAAATATAATCTTCATAGTTTTGCAATGGTCAACTATATTTCTAATTGGAATTGCTCCACTGTAGTGAGACTGGCTAGATTCAAAGTTCTTTTCTTCTCTCTGCATCCCATAACAGATTGGCCTAATCAATAAGGCAGTTGTGCATCCCAATGAGAGACTGATTAGAATGACTCTGTTCATTTGTAATTACTAGAACCAGCTGCTATTCATTGAGGAAATAAAAAAGAAATCAGAGAGAACTCAACAACCTTCTATTGTTTGTGTATACTAAAATCAAATAAATAATATAATCGCTTATTCTGTGTATCTACTGGGGCTTGATCATATGTTATGATCTTTGTAAAGATTCTGATTTATTAGATATATAAATAACTGATCTCTATGCTTCTGCCAAAAGCCATGGCTCAGCATCTATCGCAGAAATTTCTAAAGTTAGAACAGGTAGTCTTTATCTTGCAATTGATTCAGCCACTTTCCTTTTGGATAGTTTATTAGAAACTCTGAACTGGAAAAAAGTATACCGCCATCACCATCATATAATGCATCATTGTGTATTGTGAAAAATCGGTACTATTATCTTCATTGTTAAAAATTACTATCTATATCTTGTCTTGTATATAGTTTACAAAGCTCAATTCTAACCTTAAGCTTATATTTAAGTTAATAATAAGATAAGCCTATGTAATATATAAATAGTTACTTTAGTGGAAGATAATATTTACATAAAGTTTTTAAAAATTTTTTGCATATGCAATTATAATAATATTATAAATGCAAATAATTGATTATATCTTTTATTTATGGTATACATATAAGTTATTACTTATTTATATAAATACTGAGTCCATACTATTTTGGTATAGTACTCTATGTTTCTATATTTTGGATTTTTAATAGTAAACTACAAGTCCATAATGCCACAAGATGAAAGTTGGTGGGGTGTTACAGTAACTACTTCTGTGTAACAAGTGCTATAAAACTAAGGATTTTAAAATAACCATTTTATCTTGCTCACAATGTTGCAGATTAGGAATTTGGAGAAAGCTCATCTCTTTGTGCTTGCTTAGGTCTTTTGTGAAGTTGTAATTAAGTCTTAGTGGAGGCAGCATTCATGTGAAGGCTCACCTAGACTAGATCTCCAAGATGGCTCGTTCACGTGGCCAGCAGTTCATGCCAGTTGTTGGCCACGAGCAAATCTGGGGCCCTTCATAGGAGTGTCTTCATGAGGTCTCACCATGAGCCTTGGGCTTCTTTGCAACATGGTGGCTTTTCAATAGTCAAACTTTCTATAGGGCAGCTTTGAGCTCCAGGAAGTTTTCCAGTGAACAAAGTGAGAACCCATTGCATTTTCTAACCAAGCCTTTAAAGTTATCTAGTGCAAATTCCACAGTACTCTAATGGTTAAGAACTCATAAGTTCACCCAAACTCAAGAATAGTAGGTATTGACCGTACCTCTCAATGAGAAGAGTCAAAGACAAACATTTTGTGCCTATTTGTTTTTTAATTGTCACATAGAAGAAAGAATATTTAAGAACAATAATTTTGCAGAATTTACATTTAGAGTAGAGCTTATGTATTCACTTTTAAATATAGAGTGAAGTCTAAATATCAACATTTAGAAAAAAAACAGCATTTAACAAGAGTAATGATCATGTAATGACTTTGTCAAACATGCCTCAAAAATAGATGAAAAAGTTAGAAAAAAAATTAGTTTAAATTGGAATTTATGTGATATTTGGAAACCACCATATTAAAATAGCCAAAAAAGATCAGTGATTAAGCAAGATCACCAAAATCAGAGAATGACTTTTTTCCCTTGAAACTTTAAACTTTGAAAAAAGAAATGTGAAAGATATCTGCAAGATAAAGAAAGGTGAATTGACATTGATATTGAATAAAACAGCTGGGTAAAAATAAGAAAAAAGGAAATCTCGAATTTAGTCAGCCCAGTTCTCCTTTAGGAGGAAAAGATAAGAGAAATATCATTGTTACCTTTTGGGGAATTTCAAAAAAATCTCTAGGAAGGCATAAATAATTCTTTATTGCCTCACTCTGAGGAAAGATTATAAAATCTAAATATTTGTTTATGTTTTTTGTTGATTTCTCTCAAAGTTCCAATTCTTATTTTAGGGATATAGTGAACTATAAGATTTATAGAAATTAAGAAGCATTTATATTTGACTATTATAGTGACTATTATAGTCAATATTCAAAACTAAATATCAATAAATTTGAAAAATATTTTATTCATAGTATTGCTAAATATGCAATTCCTTGAACTATATTATAAAATTAGGCAAATGCAGTTATTTATTTCTAAAGAAAAATCTCATCATTTATTTTCTACCATTTAAAATCCTTCCTTCTTGACAAAATATTCATATTTCTCAAAAAAAAAAAACTCATAAAAACCTCTATGATTTTACCCCACCCAGCCTTACATCACAGTTTACAGGAAATTTTGTGGTTTTGCCTGTTTCTGGATTTTGAACAGTTCCGTCTGGTGCTTTTCCTCGTGTTCCTTCTCTGAATGATCACTACTTGTTGCTGAGGTCATAAATTACCCTTTACATCATTCTTAAATTTTTTTTTTTACCCTTAAAGGTATAAGGAAATGCTACTTCAGATTGTTCCCATGACAACTTGTACAAGTGCTGATGGTAACACCAAGCTTTTCTAAACCTTACTAGCTTGGTTAAAATAGGAAAACATATATCAGAGCTCTCTGACACATGCAGCTAGTACAAAATAGCTAGTCATTTCCAATGTTTGTTTGATTTTTATTGTCTTTGGAATGCCATATTTTAGAAAAACTGTTCTGAAAATGTCATAATCAATATTCTAAGTCCTTGCTTGTGCTCATCCAAGTAAACGATATACTTATGAATCCTTTCATTTTACGTTGTATGTACATTGCATGCTTACTTGCATATTCTCCAAACTCTTTTTTCTTTTACAACATATATTACATTTCATTTTATCATATACCTAAATGCATGTCATGTTATTGAGCATCTTATTCACCAGAGTAACACCCAAAGTGACTAGTAAAATACCTTGCACTTGGTACTCAATGAATATTTGTTGAACTGAATCAAACAGAATTGAATATGGGTCCGTCATCAGAATTTATAATATCACTCTCATCCACAGCAAGTTAAGTTTTGGGTCAAAGATTCATCCAGTTTGTTCTCCAAGTGGAATGAAGAAGAGAAGATAATGTGTTTTTTTTAAGATAATGATATTTTTATGGAATTGCAGATTTTTGTTTTGTTTTGTTTTGCTCTAGTTGTTTTGCAGTCAGGCAATTTTTCACCCAGAAGAATATTTCGAGCTTTTAATCTCAGTCTATTCTTTATTGTCTTCATCTTCTTCTGCTTGGCAACGTGCACATTATGTAGTCCTTTGTCATGGCAATCAAATCTCCAGTTGCCTTTAATAATTATGTAGCTCAGAGCAGCAGAATGATACACCCACAGAAGAGTCAACTACATGGAAAGGCTTAAAACAAGAAGCTCTGAAACAAAGTACTCTGCCTGGACGAATAAATTTTAGGAAAGTCAATAGTCTAGAACAGCTTGTAGACATTATTCTATATATAAAATTTATTCTTCAGACTATGAAGATTTAATATAAAGACTCACTAGTGGAAATTTTTATTTTCTTTGATATTTAAATACTATCTCTAAATATGCCAGAGCTATCACAAGTTAATATTCCAGAATAAATTACTATTTTTTCAATTTCAGTAAATGTATAAGGCAGCATAGTAAAATGATTTCACTTTGTTCACAACTCCCGATGGCCCACCCACTGGTTACTATAATATCGTCAGGGGTTTCTTCAGTGTTTTTTTGGTAAATGAATTGTACAAAAGGGGTATTTTCATATCAAAATACAGTTTAGTAGGTTAACCAATTATTTATTCTTTGTGATGTCATTACAATATATTAATATTATTTATATGTTATGCGATTTAATAGCAAATATGTAAACTGCCATATGATATGCATATAGTTCACTGGGTGAAGACCGTTCACTTAAAAAACTTAATTTTGACATAAATTCACTAAAGCTTTTTACACTCCTTTATCAAATATACAGCAAATTTCCTTTTAAAAAGTTTTTAACATTATAAATTCTGGTCATTAACAAGTTGAGTAATGTTATGCATGCCAATTAGTTATTTTTTTCTGTGATAGTTTGTATAAAATATAGAAATTTAATGAATGTTAAGAAATATTGGTTAAGGCAGAGGGCTCTCTGGCAGCCGCATGGGCAGTCCGCACCATGAGCAGTATCCCGCTGATATTCATTGAGTACCAAGTGATGACCGAGATCCAGTGTTGGGAGCCATTTCTGCTGCCTGTCTTGAGAAAAGGTTAAAGTTGCCTGCAAGCTATAAGTTTGCAGGGTGGGTGGGCTCTATGCAGAAGGAGGAAATTTGGCTTAATGTAAAGAGTTGAACGTCCCTTACCCCAGGGAATTGGAGACAGAGAATAAGATAAAAGAGGTTGTGAAAGATCTTATGTAAATGTCAGCAATTGTTAAGATATCTGTGGATTTTGCTTCCCATGCATTTCCAAGAGTATAAATATGCTGTGATTAATAAACTCGGGGCACAGTGTTTACTGTTAGCCCTCCCGACTCTTATCTCTTTGTCTCTCTGTCTCTCTCTTTTCTCTTTATTTTCTCAATCCTCACTTCCCCTCTCAGGAACTGTTCAATCTTAGCCGGCGGGCTCCGGCAATCCAGACCATCACTGACTAGGTGAAGTCCCAGCTGGAGAAGGCAAACAAGAAGTAGTACGCTTTTAAGGCTGTGGAATTCAAGAGCCAGCTAGTTGCGGGGACTAACTACTTCATCAAGGTTCAAGTTGATGATGATGATTTCTTACACATTTGAGTGCTTGAGAGTCTCCCTCACGCAAAAATGCCCTTGGCCTTGCATGTCTCTCAGATGGACAAGAGCAGGCATGATGAGCTGACGTATTTCTTGTTCCCGATTTTGAACCGAGCCTGTCGTCTGTGCGATTCTCTGTCCTCTGCAGTCACACGGCTGGGCCATGAATGAACATCTCTACGTTGTGCCACTGGGGGGTGGAGGGTTGCCGTGCACCCCTCTGTGCCTCTGTCCGACTTTTCTAGTGTTGGTTTTCCTCTCAATCAATGATCTTAACCAAATCTCTTTCAAAAAGGCTTATATTATTTTTCAATACATATGTTTTTAAGTCTTTGAAAAAATAAAAATAAATAAGATTAATCTTAGACATCTATTTTGACATTTTATTATTTTTTTTAAATTTACTTTTAAACTTATGAATAATAATTTAAAAATTAGAAATTACATGGAAATCGAGGCTGGTTATACTGGACTAAAAAACTGTGGAATTGGAGAGAAAGAACTATAAAACTGCAGCACTGAGGCTCGAATCTGACTCATAATTAATAAGAGACCAGAAATTAATAATTTGGTGGAAGCTAACTAATGTGATACTGACATGATGAATAGAATGTCAGATTTTATTTCCTTCTTGAGTAACTACTTCTCAAAGGCGATACTTGCTACTGAGAACTTTGTAGCAATATTTGAACCAACAGAAGAAATAGAACAGATTCAATGGGTGACATGGAATTAATCTATTTACCAGTTGCCAATAGCAAAATAATATCTGGTGTTGTGGACATTTACTGGAGGTGGAGACTATACTTTCAGTGTAGGAAATGTTACATGGAATTCTGGAAACTGGCTTCCAAAAGTTAAATGATTAATTCATAATATTTATAGTAGATATTGTATAGAAAATTTTCTTTAAGTATTTAAATATTCAACTTTGTACGATAATCTGGGAGTGACGAGAGATAAAAAGTTGTGTTATTTGGAAAGTGATATTGGTCTTCTAAATCAAAAGTATGTCCTCTACAATATAGCTTTGTATGTTTTGCTTATAGAAAGAAATATTAAAGTGGGGAGTAGTAGTGTCTAAATTTACATGAAGCAAGAGAAGGGTAAAATGAGGACATGTTATGTGCACAAAAAAAGAAATAAATGAATCAACTCAATAGAAGCAGAAAAAACATTTGAAAAAAATCATAATAAAAATGCTCAATGGAGGATAAAAGGAATTTACTTCAATATAATAAAGGCCATATGTGAAAAGCCCACAGAAAACTTTATACTTGATGGTAAAAACTGAAAGCTTTTCCTCCAAGGTTGGGAAGAAAGCAAGAATACCCACTCACACTACTTTTATCCCAACACATTACTGGAAATTCTAGCCAGAATAATTAAGCAAGACAAAAAAATAAAAGACATTCAATTTGGAAAAGAAGTAAAATTATCTCTTGCAGATGACATAATCTTAAATGTAGAAAACCTAAAGACATTTCACACACACACACACACACACACACACACAGAGACAGAGATAGATAGAGAGAGAGAGAGAGAGAGAGAGAGAGAGAGAGAAACCTGTCAGAACCAATGAACAGATTTAGTAAAGTTGCAGGATACAAAATCATAAAAAACTCAGTTTTGTTTATATACACTAAAGTGAATATACACTAACAATCTGAAAAGAAAATTAGAAAAACAATTTCATTTATAATAGCACCAAAAAAAAGATCCAGTATTTAAAAATTAACCAAGAAAGTGAATGATGTAAACTAAAAACTACAAAACACTGATGACAGAAATTAAAGATACATCCTATGTTCATGGATTGAAAGATTTAATATTGTTACAATATCCATAGTACTCAAAGTACGGATTCAATGCATCTGCTATAAAAATTCCATTGGCACTTTGTACAGAAATAGAAAAAAGCAATTGGAAGACTAATTAGTCATTGTACTTTTCTTACCCTGAATGATAGCAGCCAAGAGGCTGGCTTCCAGAAAGAAGACAGCTAGACTCACAAAGCAGAGAACACAACTGTACTTGCTGATGTTTGGAGGTTCCTTGGCAGAGAATCTCACTCTCATCACCTTAACCTGGAAGTACTTGGGGATTTCCTCTGAAAGCAGACTTTTAGACAAACTTTTATTTTTGACTTTTGAATATGAAATAGCTTAAATGACAGCAAATATCACCAGTATTTCAGAAAGTTCTCTAATAAGGGAAAAAAAAAGAAAGAAAATTACCATAACAGAACAAATGTGAAGGGAACAGAGATGCTGCTGAGAGTAAAAAAATATAGCATATATATATACACTGTACAATACTGAGCAAAATGCTATATTATTACCCTATATATATGTATATATATAGGGTAATAATAATATAAACATATATTAATGATTAATTAAAATTGGAATGCAATTACAGAATCCAGGAACAAGTAAATGATGAGCTGAAACAGTAATGATCTGCATTTACCATAAAATAATGGCAATAAATGAGGTCTAAAATTTCTAAATTAAACATTTTTTAAATAGAAGTTTATTGTTTAAAAACTTAGAACCCACAAGAAACCAGTAAAAATTAGAAAAATTTTGTTCTGAGAGTAAGACTAAGTAGCAGACACTTGTTAACTTTAATAACTTTTTAGTATTATTTATTCATAATGTTAGATTCATTCATCCCATTGATAAAAATATAGACTTATTTTTCTAATACAATATTTTATAAATTGAGTTACCTAATGTATGACTAGCATTGAAGTTAGAAAATATATAAAATAGAAATTGTTATTGATATTTATCAATAAAATGACATTATCAAAGTCACAAAACCTGTAACTGTTGTCATATAATTTTTGATTCTGGCAGATCACACTGATCACAATCCAGACTTGTCTTTCGGTGATGGGATGGGGTAGGGAGGAGGGAGGAGAAAAAAGTAAAAATTTAACGGATATGCACTTTTTGTCAAAATAGAGTAGCTCATCTTGTTATGGAAAGGATCATTAATATTATTAACATAATTCTAGGGGACCTTTCCAAAAGCTTTCTTCACAATTGATGAGCTGTCATGGTAGTGTAATAAAGATTAAAAAGTCACAAACTGAAGATAGAAACCTTTTTCTGCTTGAATAAAATGTCAAAGATCATTGAGGTTTTTAACCTCCTTATGTGTCCCTGGTTCACTTCAGGTTTTATCTTTAATATTTTCTTGGCTATCTCTTACTCAGCATTCTTTGGGGTAGAAAAGTTAAGGAGAATAAATTTTTTTTTAAAGATTATCTTTTTAAAATGTGTTCAAAGCATAAGAAATAGGCACACCAGTGAAATTCTGCTGAGCAAAAATATAACCTATTAATTTCCTGAAATGTCTGAAATTTACCTGATACCACTCCTTTATTTTTCATTTTGAAATGAGTGTCTGTATAGAATAAGTATAATAAATTTAGGCAAAACAATATTTATCTATAGGAACTAACCCTAAATGAAAGAATAGTCTCAGTGATGAAAAAAATCTCAGTTTTCATGAAGATCATTTTAAGAGCAGATCATCTTTTTTTTTTTTTTTTTGTATAATGTCACTGTCCTAGAAAATGCATCCAGCCTCTCTGTGGACTCTCTGAGGATGAAGCTAATGACTTTAGGCAGCCTTGCATTCGTTTTGTAATGTAGTTTTGATAGACATTTTTTAAAAATCTAAGGACATGAGTATTATTGATTATGCCCTCCCTTCTTACTTTCGTCTCTGATGAAATATAGAAAGTGGATTTTATCATTCAAATGATAGTTTCCAAAAAATTTAAAAAGAGTTATTTGGCCCCTCTTAAATATTCCATGTCAACTCTACCCAATTCTTTCAATCATTTATCTGTGAAATAATTTCTTTAAGATAGCTTAATATATTGTATATATTCCATAGCAAGAAACCTAGTTTATCAATGTTCATTTCAAACATAGTGTCCAAAACTAAATAATCCTGTTTCAACTAACTTCAGAATCACCATTGAGTGTGCTAGGGATGTTTCAACTTTTAACCCTTAGTGACACATGTATATTTCAACTATTAGATGTTATGATTGTGTTAGATATTTATCAAAATTAATCTCTATAATTTTTAATAAGAATTTAGATTTAATTTCAAATTTTTAACTTTTATTTTCTACATTGTAATAGTGTGTTAGATGATTTTAGCTTCTGTTTTATGTGCTATTTTTTCAAAATTTTTAAAAGTTTTGAAAAGGATTAACATTAATCTCTACTGGTAAGTATTTCCACTCTCTGCCCTGATTTACTGATGGTCCTAACCAAGTTATCAGTTTTAACATATTGTTTGAGTATTTATATGAAATATAAATACCATGGTACTGGTGATGATAATGAACATTGTTTTTTTGATGTTCTCTCTTAATCTAAATGTTGAGCTTTTAGTAAGGTCAAGTTTCATTATGTATTCCCAGGTATTTATCCTCTAATTAAAAAAAAATAATTGCTAACCAAATAAATGAAGAGATATATAAATGAATGAATGAAATTATCTGGCAAACCATGCACAAAACTGTCTTAATCATTTATAAATAAGCTTTTATTTAATTTATTTTCTATTCAAGTTAAGATTACTTTTTTTCTTGTGCTCTTGAATTCAATATGTTATTTATTAAGTAACTTGACTAATAATTGAGTTGTCCAATACATGTTTATTTAAACATAAATACATCCTTAGGAATATAGACTCAGACAATATGTTAAAACTGATAACTTGGTTAGGACCATCAGTAAGTAATGTTGGGGAAGTAGAGAAGATAAAGAATGCAAACAGAAGCAGGTCTAATAATGCCATATGTCTTATGGGGCATTTTCTTGCCTTTTCTAGCTTCTAAAGACTGTCATTTCTTTGCTTGTGACTCCTTTCCTCCAGCAAGGTACTGTCTTTTTATCGCCATCTTGGTCCTCATGGCTCTTTCTGACCACAGCTGGGAAATGGTCTCCCCTTACAATGATTTGCGTGGTTAGATTGGATCCACTTAGATAACACAGGATTATCTCCCCACCTCAAAGTTCTTAACTGAAAGCCCATCTGCAAAGTTGTTTGTGCAGATAAGGATACATAGTCACAATTTCCCAGGAGTAGAGTAGGGATAACTTCAGAAAATTCATTATTCTTTCTACTATGTATAATATAGTAGAAATAGTCTACTATAGTCTCTTTCTTTCCATTTAATATTGCATTCTTTTTAGGGCAATAATCATAATGAGAAATGCATACTTTCTTTAAATTGCCAATAAGTGAATCATATAATCTTAATATTAGCAGGTGGTATATAAGAAAAGCCCCAGGGAGCAGATACAGAAAAAAAAATGGTTATTTCAAGAGAAATAGTTTTGTATATTTGAGGACTTTTAATAACTTCAGATTAAATCTCTTTAGGCTTAATAACAGAGGAGTCGTAACTGAAAAAATAAACAATAAAACTAATAAATAACATTTCTGAGAGCCTGCAATAAAATAAACATTACATTGGAAACTATATAACCCAGGGGACACAAGTATTTATTTATTCGCATATATAGGAAACATTTTTTTATCTTTGATGTTGACACCATGTGTCCACCACTGATAGTTTCTAGGAATGCATGTATAATAAGTCAAGTTTCTTATTTTTAGAATGTTTATAATAATGGGATGTACAGAGACATTGATACATGTTTTCCAAATAATATATTACATGTAACCTAAGTATGCGTAATTTGCTATCTGAAAACTGAGCACAATTGGTCACTATCCTTGGGTAGCAGAGAAAATAGAGATATTTCTCAAGGCTATGTGCTCTTTTGCTAGGAAAAGACTAGGTCTTGTTAAGATTTGTGTCCCCCTAGCCTATCACAGTGCTTAATACATAGATGTTCAAATTGTGTTTGTTGTTAAAGAAGCTTAAGATTCCAGTTGTAGAGAAGAAATTAACATTAAGTGATTATTTTCCAAGAGTTGAAATCATCTCACACATTGCTGAAAACAATAACCATATATGGAAAAGAAAATGATGTTCTTTATTTCAACAAAAATTTAGAAGCTCAGAAATTAAGTAACTTGCCCCCCAAAAAGCAGTAAAAGGCAGATTCAGTATATTTTAATTGTGTGACAAATCAATATTTATCTAATTTCAAAAATATTTCTATGTCTATTGTATTCAAGTGTAATAATTTTTAAAATTCAAATTTCTTTATAATAATTTAAAATGTTTAACTTCCTCAGAAAACTTATATATTTATTTTTCTCTTTATATAGAGAAAATATCTATACTGGAAAATCAATTTCAAGTTTAAAATTGATATTTTATATTCAGCATATTATCATCAACTACAAGAAATCTGTCAGTTTACATGAAATGACATTTTTATTTTAAAAATATAATATTAAATTTCTTTCCAAAGATACATGTTACCTGAAAAGTTTGATTTATCTTTTCTTGGCATGTACTCTATTATAATAATAAACACTGAAAAGTACCTACATATTTACTACATTGAATCTCTAGAATTAATAATTTGTGTAGCATTTAGAAATAGGGCAAATTGGGGAAAATTATCTAAAATGAAAAACAAGAATTAAAAAAAAGTGAAAATCTCAAGATTGTGAGAAATAACATACTTTGAGAACTGGGTATTAATACACCTTAAGGTAAAAAAAAAAGATTAAGGAATGATGCCAATTGATAATTATTTATCGGCTCCTACTATACGGCAGACAATCTGAGTACTATAGTTCTAATCATGCAATAGACTACATATAACGTGTGTGTGTGTGTGTGTGTTTATACATACATATATATGTATAAATGTATATGTGTACATATAAAATATCGGTTGTCACTCAAAGCAAATTGAAATTTATTTTAGAATTATTTAGAAACACTATGAAAGAGTGTCCTTGGAACAAAACACTAAGATGTTGATAAAAATAAATGATGTGTTTCAGAGAAGGCTCCCAAGATATATCAGTGTAGAGCTTGGCTTATTTGTTGTCATGATTATGAAGTGGATAAGGAATTGAAAGATCAAGACTAGTGGTATGATATCAGGTGTAAAAGTAAGGTAAAATTATATATCAGGAGAAATATCATGAACTAACTAGCCTAGTTAGCCATATTTCAAGGTATGAAATGAATTTGGAAATACATGTATGTGAAACAAAGATATTTTCTTCCCTTCACTCACCTGTCTATGTAATTTTTAATGAAAAAAAATATATAATGTTTTTACTAAAGAGCAACTAAATACTTTTAGTAATAAATAATAAACATTTACCATAGTAAATATAAAATGATATCATTATCTTTTTGTTCATCATGATCTTTATGTTACATAATATTAACCTTCACAGCAGGGTCTATAAAGCCTAAGTAACAACTTGGTGATATAAGTTTTCTAAAATTCATAGATTAATTAATTCATAGATTACACTATGCAAACATATATGCTTACATTTATAATGTATTTCAACATAGAAATTTTAAACAGATTATTGTTATATTTTAAAAGATTACATAATAAATTTACAACATCATAAATAAGAATATTATACTTTCTCTTTTTATAATTCTCTGTATATATACTTCCCTGTTTCAATATTTTTTACTCTGATTTTAATGCATAAATAATGCCTGAGGCGCTTTCTGCTTTACTTTTTATATCTTTAGTCATGCTTCAATCAATTTGATCTTATCAAAATTATTGCCATTTAGAATGCTTAGTTTTTTCATAGCATTTTTTTATGTGATTTCTATTAGTGATTCAAAATTATTGGCTTTGTTATAAAAGTTCATAATATAATTTTCTATAACTGTGTGATTAATGCTTTTTTGGTGGAAAATCATTGATTTCTATATAAAAATTTACTTTAGCAGTTGAGTATAGTTATGCAATTGTATTGTAATAACTTTATGTATATGAAATAAAAACAAACAACACCTTTTTACTTTTAATTCATTTTAAATAGTTAAAAGTATCTTTGTAATTTTTAGAGAAAAATAATGTTTAGTGCATTTCTGTGTCAAGGTACAGAACTAATTCTATGTTCCTTGCTGTTAAATTTCTTTCCAAGTTTAATTAATTATTTTAAAACTAAATGTTATTTCTCAGTATACGCTATTATTAAGAACTTCTGTTGCAAAATATGTACTTGTGCTCTTTCAAGGTCCTGATAGAAATATATTATTATTTTTGAATCTTGGTGGAAGAGTACAATGTATACTACAAGAACTTTGAAAGAATTCTCCTTTTTTAAAAATACACCATAATTCTTTCATTGAATTATCATACACTGAGCCTATACCATAATGAAATTTAACTGATTTTCTCACCTTAGTGAAGGGAACTGTGAAAATAACACTTCACAATCTTTAAGTTGAACTTAAGAGAGAAACAGCATTATTATACATTCTCTTATGGAAGCATAATGGCTCTTCAGCTTCAGTAATATAAGGGAAAATCTACATTTAGATGCCACGAATATAGTGCCATAGACTAGTTATATGATTTTGTGTGCCTGCTTCAAAAATTAATTGATAAATGAAATTTACATGGAACTTAATAAGTAATACATGAATAGTATTTCCTCCCTCACTCATTATAGGAGAACAAAATTCTATAATGTTTATGTAATACTTATATGTACCAGAAAATGTGCTGAGATTTTCACATTTGTAAAAAGTTAAAAGAATTCCAAGTCTATCCTACATTCACTGAAAAATCCTGCAATGCTTTGTTTGGGAAAGTTCTGTTCCCAAATAATATTGCACAAACTGATGAGATTCTTAATAAAGTTTGTGTTTTGTTTTTTAAATTAGCCATTGGAAAATTAAATCAAAAACAAGCTACACATGCACACATAATCAAATGTGTGCAATTTTCAGAACTGTGATCTATTCACAGGTTAGTTGTTCTTCCTATAATACTATAATATATATTGGTATAATAACTTAAAATCTATGATGCTTTTAGATGGTATATTGTTGTTGTTATTTTTAATATTCTCACATAAGAAACAAGTTGATAAATATATTAGTCCCCTTCTTTTATTTCTTTCTTTTTTTATTCATTTATTATAACATTCATTCCTTTAGAACCAATCACTGTTCTGCATGCTGTGGATAAAGCAATGCACAGTTTTTATGAAGCTAGCCTTCTTCCAGAAAGTTGGTTTACTTTCCACTCAGCTGTCAGATAGGAAAAAGGAACATGGGGAACGCACAGCAGCCTCTTCATTTCAGCTGGAAAGAAACGAATCACTTCTGTTCACATTCCATTGGCAAGGACAGGCTCAGGGCACCACCTAGGATGTAGGGAGCGGCAAGGTGAAGTGTGACTCCTGACTTTGCAACTGATTCCAAGCGAAATTAGGCCCCGTGGAGAGAGAGCAAGGCGTGTACAATCAGCTAACTGTCATTGCAACTGTCCATGAGGGTGATGAGCAAATCTCTCTTCCACTTTTCTTCTCAAACACAGAACATCTTGTCCTTTCCTCAAAGAATACAGTACAATTACCTCTAATAACTGTCAAGTTTAAAGTCCAGGCCTAAGGAGTCATTTCCATAAGATCTGAATGCAGCTTCTCTCGGGGCAGCAAACTGCGAGCTAAAATAAATAAGTGTCTGTCGCCCTCAAATTCCAAATATATAGGAGTGAGGCTGGGACAAGGTAAAACAAAAACAAACTGTGATAACACACTTGATGAAAGCAAGGAATTGGGGCTACACGCATTGACTTACTTCATAGACATAATGAAGTCTGAGTTACATGTCATTGTGAGGATAACAGCTCTCCTTTTTAGCTTAGGTCTGGTTTCTGGCAGAAATTTTTTTTTTAATCCATATTCTCTGTGACTCCTTGTTTTGCTATGTCAAGGCGAACAGTTCTTCATTCAATATTTTCCTCCTTGACAACGTCTGAAGGTGAAGTGGGAAAGGGTGCTTTCAAGAGGCGCTGCAAACATTTCCAGTCAGCTTCCAGCCTTAGCAAATTGAATGCCTGAGAATTGTTTTACTGCTCAAAACTCAAAGGTTTATTTTTAACGAGGATAAACAAGAGACATCACTAGCATTCTAGTTTCCAACTTCTTCACCTAGATCTACAGTTTCAGTGAGTGCATGTTCAGCCTTGAATCTTATGTTGGAAACTTTGTCTCATTTCATCTTCCATGCCACTGACTAAGCCCAAGGATATAACTCATCTTTACTTTAGGAAACACACTTCATTATTATTCCTAAGAATGTAAGGTAATTCTAGATATAGTAAAATAGACATTCTAAATTCTCAGCACCTTAATATAATCAAACTTATTTTGTTCTTACATCACAGTCTATAAAGAGTGCTCCCAATGAAGTGGTCTTCTGCTTGGCTACTTTTGGAAAATAAGTATTTCATATTGTGGATCAGTCTTCATTTTGGTCCTTAGAGTTAAGTGAAAGGTAGGAAAAGAGCCTCTTGGGAGAACACACAC
Source organism: Macroglossus sobrinus (assembly GCA_004027375.1). Taxonomy (NCBI): domain Eukaryota; kingdom Metazoa; phylum Chordata; class Mammalia; order Chiroptera; family Pteropodidae; genus Macroglossus; species Macroglossus sobrinus. The sequence continues at coordinate 180,620 of PVKZ01001626.1, forward strand.
GTTTATTAATTCAGAAGAGATAAAACACTTGTGCTTCATTTACTACAAATAGCTATGTGGCTGCACTTAGATACAACAGGAGTTTAGGAATGTTCTCATGAGCTGGCATTCTCTTTCAAGCAACAGTCTTATTTAATGAGAGTAGAGTCTGCATCCTGGATCAATTTGATTGCTTTTAACACATGAGTAAAAACAAAAAAATTAAACAAATAAATAAAGATGACAAAATGTCAAGGCACGGTATGTACTATGAGGCAAAACAAGTTCGTTAAATGAATAGTGATAATGGGGGTGCTATTTTATTTTATAAGGTATGATAACTTGAAGGAAGGGAGAGAGAGAGTGATCCATTTGAGTATTTGAGGAAATGACTTCCAGACAGAGAACATAGCAAATTCAAAGATCTTCGGACTAGACATGCCTAGAATTTTGAAAGAGAAACAAGAAAGATATCTTAGTTAAAACAGTCATCAAGATGAGTATGGAAAAGGATTGATCAGACATAGTTAGGTCTGGATCATTTAGCATCTTGTAGACCACAGTAAAGAATTTTGGATTTTGCTCTGAGTGAGGGGGGACCGTTATCAGATGGTTAAGGAGGAAAACAACATGATCTAAAAGTTGCAAAAATTGTATCCAAGAACCTATACATATCTTTCACTGTTTCCCCAGATGTTTACATTTTAAATAATTGTAGTGTACTTCTCAAACCAAGAAATTAACATTGATACTATATTATTAACTAATTTATAGAGTTTACTCAAACTTGAACTATTGCCCCAGTACTGTTCTTTCTCTGGTCTGAGATGTAATCCAGGATTGCTCATTGCTCTTAGTTGTCATTTTCTTAGTTTCCTTCCATCTGGGACAGCTCTTCAATTTTACCTGTCTTTCATAGCCTTGATATAAATCTATGTGATGTTTCCTCAGGTTAGATCGAGTTTCTGCAATTTTGGCAGGAATATAAGCTTTATTCTTTCCGGAGAATTATATTAACAAGAATATAGTGTTGATATGTTCTTACCGGTAATGGTAACTTAGAGCATTTTATTGAGGTGTTACGCGCCCGGCTTCTTCACTATAAATTTTCATTTCTTTCATTTGTAATTAATCATCACCTGAAGGGAAGTATTTTGAGACTATGAAAATATCTTGGATAGCATTATGCTTTTACATACCCAACTTAACATCTCACAATTATTCTTGCCTATAATAATTATTACCATAGTATTTGGCAAATAGTGATTTTCTGTGTCCATTATTCTTTCTACATTTATTAATTTGAATTCTACTCTATGGAAAAACATTTCTTTATTCTCCATTAATTCCCTTTCCTGATCATTTATAGCAGTTGCAAGTATTTTATTTTATGTGTTATAATCCAGAACAATGTTTACTTTGTTGTACAGAGTAACTCTTATTCGGCCATTGTGAACTCATTCTTAGTGACTCCTGTAATCTTTCGATATCCCCTTATCATTTTTTTAAAGCGTTTCCTACTTTCTGGCACTGCACAAAATCCCAGGCTCATCTTGTACTTTCCCAGCCACAGCTCTAAAATCAACAATTTATCCAAGAAGCTTCTTTGTTTTATTGGGAATTGGTATTTAGAAAGCAATATCTAGGTGCTAGATATTCTAGTTAATGTCAGAATGTCATTTTTTGTAAGGCCTCTTAACGGACAAAGGTTGAAAACATACACATACACAAACACACAGAGACATGCATAAAACTGCTTCTATTTTTAAATCTATTTATAGAAAGAAAGCTAGTGTAACTGATGTGTCATCTGTGGACACAGAGTAAAATGAAATGAGTTAAATATATCAAGGGGCTAGGTACCCATGGTCTTGTTCATCATGACAAGTCTAAATTTTATTGTAAAAGCAATGAGAAGCCAAATGAAACAAGTGTAACACACGATGTGATTCATGATAACAAAAGATGGTTCTGCCTCCTGTGAAAAGAGGATTAAAGCTAAGATCGACTGGAATGTGATATTTAAAATAAATAAAGGGCAAAAAAAGAAAATAGATAAGAAAAAAATTGTAAGGAAATGCATGGGGGGTTGCTGAAGCATAGTTATCTCTGTCTAAAAGTTTACATTAATATTATGACCAAAATCCATAAGCCTTTATTTTTTTTTTACCATGGCAAGGGAAAAAATAAAAATGTTCATATAGAGATGAGTTAATCTGCAGAAATAAATGCTTAAAGAGGTTTTTGTCATTTTGAGTAAAATGTTCATGACTGACCTTGTATTGGAAAAGTAGTTCAAATGTCTCCTTGTATAAATTAGAGATGTCTCTGTGGAGTAAAGCCTAGCTTGGGAATGGTAGAGGGCTTTTAATCAAATCACACACACACAAAACAGCTGAGACAAATCCTATGAATCATGACTTTCACTGTCCCAGCTGAGCCCTCTACTTGAACTTCAGGAGATGACAATGATAGAAGACCAGGCCACAATGCACAGACCTCAAAATACTGTTTGAGGATTAATGGATAGTCTCAGATAAGCAGATATGAAAAAAAATAGAATGCATCCACATTTTACCTGAGAAAATGAAGTCAGTTTGCTAAATATATATGAGACCAAACATACATAGTTATTTTGTAAAAATGTAAAATAAAAGGTTTCAATAGAAAAGTTCAAATGGAAAAGAAAGAATTTTTTTACACATACACAAAAATCTTTCAAAAATATACTTTTTCACAATAAATACATAGTGTCCTAGATGAAAGGGGAAAATAGATTGTTAAAAAAAAAGAATCAGATGCACAATTATTAATGACATAATAAAACATTGTGTGATATTGATAAATTTGGTAAATACATGAAAAATATATTTAAAGAAATATAACAACAAAGAAGAAAAATAAACACTTTATACCTAATTTTGTATTTCTTATATTATACTTTGTATTTCTAAATTCAATTATGAAAATAAAATCACACAAAGTATAGGTAAGAGTATGAATTTCTATGCTCTTTCATGTCCTATTTTCCCAGAAAACATCCACAAGAACTTCTCACATAGTCCATGTGTAGATGTGACTCTTTCTACTAGGATAGTAGCAGGAGTTGAGAGACAGACTAGAGTCTATCAGTGTAGGTTCTGTGACTATATTGTGGTTGTGTTGGCAAATTGTGGAATACCATGTCACCAAAAAAAAAAAAAATTCGTGAAATTGTTCTACCTATAGCAACTTGAATAGGACTTTAAAAATGATGAAATGAAAGTTAAACATATATATATATGTATATATATATACACATATATATACATATATATACATATAGATAACATAAAAGCATTAAAATAATGCACATTCATAAATAATAAGTGTGTAAATCTATTATTTTAAGAATACATACTGATCTATGTTCACATTTTAAATATTTCAGAGTGGGAGCTGGATGTGTAGGAGTAGATAATGGGAAGTAGAAAAGAAAGATAAAAATAAAGCAATGTGAAAAAAGTAAGTTATGCTTCAGATGGATCAGTAAAGCAATTGTGATATGACCTGAGAAGATGATCAACTTAATATTGTGCACCTGCCACTCAAAGGAAATAAAAAGAAAGAAAAAGTAAATATCTATACGATGGATATTATCTTTTTATATTCAATGAGGTAACTTCTATAGCTATTGGTGTTTAAGTGAATATTTACTGTTTGGATTTTTAAAAATTTTTAATTAAATTTATTGGAGTGAGATTGATTAATAAAATTATATAGGTCTCAAGTGTACATACATCACCTTCATATTGCATTGTGTGTTCACTATCCAAAGTTGAATCTTTTATCACCATATATTTGACTCCCTTTATCCTTACTACCTCCCTACTCCCCCTTTTCTTTATTTCTAACCACTAACTGTTGTCTGTGTCTATGGGTTTATGTTTGTCTTCTTCATTTGTTGCTTTCAGTTTTATATCCCACCTGTGTGTGAAATTCTGTTTCTCAACTTTTTCTGTCTGACTTATTTCTCTCAGCATGATAATCTCAAGATCCATCCATGTTGTGGCAAATGGCAGTATTTCATCTTTTCTTATGGGTGACTAATTTTGCATTATATATATGTACCACATCTGCCACAATGGAAGAAAATTATAAACGTTTCTCAAAAGAATTAAGAATAGAAATGCATATGACCTAGCAACCCTTCTTCTGGGTATCTACCCTCAATTTTGAAAATATGTATCTGTACATGCACTCCTACGTTCATTGCAGCATTATTCATGGTGTCTAAGATGTGGAAACAACCAAAGTGTCCTTTGATAGAAGATTGGATAAATAAGATGTGGCACCCTTTGGATTTTCAACACTAAACAACCCAACAACACTGTCCCTCATCATACATGCGTGCATGCACACACAAACACACACACACACACACACACACACACACACACGTATTTGCACACCAATAATTACAGAAAAAAAATTTTTTAGCATTTTTCTCATCACACAATATATGTCCATAGACAATGGTTAGGTACTGATGTAACCTTAAATTTTGCATCTTAATTTAATTTTATTTTTGAAGGTGCTATACCATGTGTGAGATATGTTGAAATATAGTCATAGAATACTTTGTTAAATTTATTGTCAATTAATTTTCTGATTTACAGAGGATTATTTTGAAAAAAAATTAACATTAAATTTTCTAGAAATGATTTCTCTCTTGGTTATTTTTAACTTCAGTAACCTCCAGTTATTTTTTTCCCCTTTTGGCATATATTTTATCATGAAATTAAATGTGTTTTTATTAAAACAACAATCATTTTAAAAGCCCCAAGAGATACAAACCAGTCACATTTCTATTTCAGGAACTTCACATTCACTGTTCTGTCAACTGAGTACTATTTTCACAGTTTTCCACATGGATCATTCTTAAGCTTTTCTTTAATTGTTGCTTCAATGGTGTGTTCTCAGCAAGGTCTTCCCTGTTCACCTCATTCAAAATGAACTTGCCTCAGAACTTTATTCTCCTTACTTACTATATGTTTGTTTTTGCTTATTTGTTTATGAATTTTTCTGCCATATTACACTGTAAGTAAATTCCTAGAAGGTAATTTTTTTCCTCAATATTTCAAACCTAGATGTGTACCTATTATAAATAAGGTACATAAAAAAGCACTTGCTAAATGAATAAATAAAAGCTGTTTTTTAAGATAAAAAAGTAACATACAACATTTTGTTTATATATATATATATATATATATATTTAATGTAATATATATGTATACAAATAAATAAATAAATAAATGAATAAATAAATAAATAATATTTTTGGCTTACTGAGTCCATTGTAAGAATTTTCACTTTTATTTTACTGCTCATAGTGTCTTAGTATTTATCATTTAAAGCAATAGGAATATAATTTTATAACTACTTTTGATGGAATGCATCAATAACAGATGAAATGACTACTATATGGAATTTTCTTTTGAGAGAAATTGCTTTCTTGAGAGACTTGATCGACTTGACCTTTGACAATCAGCAGCAGACTGCTTCAAATAAATGATTATGTTTGACTTATCAATATGTTTTAAAATCTTTGTTATACTATTTCACTTCAAATTTTTTACATTTTTAAGGAAAACAAAGAGGTTAAGCTCCAAAAATCATGATTAGCATAATACCCTCCAAATCTTGAGTCACTAATGCAGACTTCCTAGAAGTTTGGCTCTACTAATTAACTCCAACTTCTTTTACATACCAATCTGCAGCCCTTTCACATTGAGGAAATAAAAATATGAATCTGTTAAAGGCCAAGAAATGACATTATAGAAATGCTTTGGGAGTAATAAAAATAACTTGCAAAATAATTCTGATGTAATTATAGCTTCTGAAAGTATCATCCAAAGTTCTTACTGACTCATGTGGTCTGATAAGCTTCAAAGTTGAGGATTGATATGCAGCCTCTCATCCCTAATGTGCCTAAGGAGTCTCTCAATTACCGAAGTAAATGTGGAGTTTAAGTAGTCTGAGTGACTGTTTAAAATATTTATTACTTACCCTGGATTCTTACAGCCTCACGTATAGGACATTTTTATAATAATTTGTATAAACTTCAAAATAATATGTCATCTGAATTTTTAAAATGTGACTAATTGATGAAATAGTTTATTACAATTGCAAAGGCACCAAACATAAAGAATATAAGGCTAATTTACTACCATTATATACTCATAAAGTCATGAAATTGACATTTTAAATGGGAACAGTGGCATTTTTGCAAATATTCTGCACCGATAACAGTTTTGATATGAAAGGTTAAGAGTAGAGAATGTTGTTGTGTCAATTATATTGGAAAAACTAGTAGTGGAATACTTTCAAATTAATAATAGATTGCAATCCATGAGATAGTGTGAAAGTTTTTGTAATTTATATGGCATGTTAACTTTTTTTCTTAATTTAAAAAAATTATGATGGTTGTATTTCAATAATTGAAAATAAAGAATTGAATCTTTCTCATATATATGCCTGGTCCCTCAAAATATTTGTAATGTAGTAACCTCACACAGTTTAAAAACTAATCACAAATTGCCTGAAGATTTTCTTAACTTTCAAAGGAACATTAAGGTAATATTTTAAAAATTGTCTCTTGAAGAGAAACAGGATCTTTCAAAGTGCTTATTTCCTATTTATGACTAAACAGTTTCCACTTAAAAATGTTTCTGATTTTCCGAGTATCTCACTAAAACATTTAATGATATAATTATTTATATTGAAATATATTCATGTGCAAACCAGACTTATGGAACATCCAGTCTCACATTGACACAAACGAATAATAACCAAAGTTGTCACGAGTCATTCTTCATATATTTCCTCTCTTCTCAGTAAGTCCACTCCAATGTCTTCACCCCAAGAGAGGCTTTGAGCGTAATGCAATTCAAATTTGTACTTATGATTTTAAACGGCCATTTAGTCTGGTGGTAACTATTAATCAAGGACATGGTTTTTGTATGCCAGTGATGTCAAAGCAGACTCCCTGATGTTACAGAAGTCATGTTCAGACAGCAGCTGGGAGACAAGCAGTCATGGAGCATATTTAAAAATCCACCCCATGTACTGAACAGATTTCAATGTCTGCTGTGTTTAAGGTCCATTGGATTGTGAAATGGCTGCTTCATTCACACAGATGTTAATATCTCCAGGCTCTTCTCTAGCTTTGTAGTTTCTCATTTGCATATCTACAGTAAGTTCGGTGTTCATGAAGTGAAATACAGCTCCTTGTCACTACCCTTTGTTATAATAAAGCATGTTTGAGACAAAATACTGAGTGACTGTAATTACAGCTCATTAAGGTTTAAGAAGAAAAATAATAAGGAACATAGCAATAGGTGTTCAGTCACCAGTGTTTCATTAGTTCGTCTACCGTTTAAATACCTGAAGCTGATGAATATAAATTACTCATGCAAATGCAGTTAAAAAGTTTTATATTCTTTTTTTTAACTTTCATGTATAAACTGCATCATATAAAGATACTTTTAGAAAGTGCATATTTATTTTTCATATGCTTAGAATATTTTTTCATATATACGTATGTTGAAGAATTCCCAAGCTATTTAAAAATCATTTGATCAAATAAAATTTAAAAATACATGGATTCTAGATCAGGAGTTAAAAAGCCATAACAGCTCATTTTGTTTCACTTTAAGGGACAACGTTGCCTGTTCTGATGAGGTTGAACATATTAATGCCCAAATGGCATTACCCACCACACAGCTGGCATCCTTCAATTAAATCTACTCTCTTTATGTACATCCCCACTTATTTTACTGCAAAGCCTCTGCTCCAGAAAACTAAACACGCCTTGACAGTGAGCTGTTCAATCCTGGCATTCATCAAGATACACAATTATTTTCTCATCTCAAATACTAATAATAGTGCTACTTTTGATTTTGGCTTTGCAGAAATATACTCTTGAAGGATATTCTATAGTCCACCTTGCATTCCCATTGGTCTTTAATTTCCTTGAGAGTATTTTGCCAATTCGTTTGTATATTCCCGTTTAAAGAACAATTCTTATACATATAATTTAGATGTTCTTGATTTTGATATGAAGTGTCATTTAAATTATCCTTCCTTATTTGTTCTCAGTGGAAATACTCTTTTATTAGGTTTCAAAGAAAATATAGAGAAAACACTTCCGACCTTGAGAAGTTCATAGAAAAATAGAAAATGATAATATAAAAATTATCTTAAATTGGTCATCTGTGACTCTAGCTCTATATGTGTATATATTTTGAATATATGTAGATATATAAACACATTACATATATAAGAGAAGAACGATTATATTTTCTTTTCATAAAATTACCAACTTAGAAAATACTTCTATCATATTTAATCTTTCTATTATATCAATATTAATAGTTTAATTTTTTCAAGTGTGGACTCATGTGTATATAATTAAAATACTCATGTACTTAAAATGCATATAATATATAAATTAATTTAATTATATATTATTATTACAAATGTACACAAATGTATAAATTTAAAACATATGCATACACTTTAAAATGCATATACATAACGGGTAGACTTCAAATGCATTTACTTAAAAAAGATATTATTTATTACAAAATTTACCATTTGTCATGTAATACGAACTTAATTTATATTCAGTATTGATGAAATATTTGTGATAGTAGTTTTACAGCATTGTCTTATGTAAAGGACAGTATAAGAAAAAAATTTTTTGTCAATTTTCAGTAGACTATTCTATAAGCCAACTTTCTAGTTTTCAATAAAATTAAATTTTCATTGGATTTTCACTCTTTGAAACCCAGGTCTGGTAACTGGGCATTCAATTTCTCTGAGCTTGTCTTTTTTCATCTGATGCCACAGCTCAGGATTGTTCTTGATAATTACAAAGTAGTTTAACCAAACTGCAAAGTCTGAGAGAAAAATTCCCAAAAGCTGCTCTCATTTCAGATGCCACCTGCAATTCTGGGGATCCCTAGTCTAATTTCAGACTAGCTAGCTACAAACTTGGGGGTTTCACAACTACTCTCATGTTCAATAATTCACTAGAGAGACTCACAGAACTCAGAAAAGCAGGAAGCCTAATGACTACCGTTTGTTATAGCAAAAAGATGCAATTATAACCAGTCAAAGAAGGAAATCTACAAGGTGAGGTCTGGGAATTTCCATTGTTCTCAGGGATGCTTTATTCTAAGCATCAACATGGGGGCAATATGTATTGTAACCTAAAAATAAATGACTAAAGTGAAAGACAACAATTATTTATTTGAGATCTAAAAGAACAGCTATTCTGGAAGCACTGATTCAGGCAGAAACCTAAATAGTGTTCCCATGAGGAGGTCAAAGTAAGGAGTATTTATGAGAAAGCAATGGGGAATAATTGCATGAATAAAAAGGAAGAAATTTCAATGTGTGCAGAGAAATTAACAGGGATGTTAATTCTAAAAAAATGTTTTAAATTTTCTGTCCCATAGTCTTAGAGTCTGCTTTCCTATTAGCTTTGCAAATAGTTGTTTGGAATTCAATGATGTCTGAGGCCCAATTTAAAAGACAGTTTGCCCAGATTTAACATTTCAAGTTTTTGAGGAGTAAGAGGTGCAAGACAATTCCTTTGGGATGGCAGCTCCTATTCTAACTTTAAGTAACTCCATTTATATTATTTTTTACAGTATGAACTATTGCCGAACCAAGAAGCTCAATAGACCTTCAACTTGAGAATTTTTATTGAGGCTTCATAAAGGTGGTATATTCAATTTTTGTCCACATGGTTGAATTCAATCTATCTCCTTCTCTCCCCTCCCCAGAGGTCTCATGTGGCAGAAAACACAATCTTTAAGTCACAAGTTTGGTCTGTCTTGTATAGTCAGACCTACCTCTTGTCATCTCAGTAGCATGACATGATGAGTTACCTTATGAACTATCAGATGTGGTCATAGGAGCCCACTGTTAATAACAAACAGATACTCCCATCATTTCAGAAACTCAAAGGGTTTAGAGCTTATCTCCCAGGATCTAGGACAATAGTTAGACTTTTTTTAAGAGGTCAAATTCCTTAGTACAAAATCATAGACTAGGAACCAAAGTCAGAGCCCAATCTTCACCTTAACTAAACTCCTGCTATCCAGTGTTGCAGCCAACCACAATGCTAGCCCCAGGTTAGTCTGTTTATCCAGATCTCAAACACTTGCCCATGTTTGCCTTTTGTGGGAGTGTGTTCCATTACACTCAGCACTCTATGAAAAGTCAAGCTCTTCTTCTGATAATCTAAATAATAAGAATAGATGATAGGTAGATGGTAGATTAGATAGATAGATAATTCCTCCTATATGAACTAAAACAAAAGGAGCAGACACAAAAACAAAAATCCACTTCAAAGTCCATGTAAATGACATTATAATGGTAATTTTTAATATTTTTATAATTATTTGAAGTGCTGCAGATTTCATCTTTGTTATTATCTTATAGTTGGATTAATCTACAAATAATTTATAATTTTTAAATGTTTTTAATTGAATAATCACAATTTGATAAAGAAATTAATTATTCTTGGCTGATAGGCCTTCTTTCGTTATGTCAAGAACATTATACATCCCTTTCTTTTTCAATAATTGGAGGGCTTATTGTATTCACAACTAGTCTTTCCTTATGAATAATGTCTGAATTTACCAATGAAACCAGATATAAAGATTTATAGCCCTATGTATTGTTTACACTGTAATAAAATTGAGTTTAAAATAAAACAAATGGTTTAAATCTTGTCAAAAACAGAATTCAGGTCTACACCAGGGTAGATAGTTACTCTAAGATTTTCACAGTTAATGGCTAATGTTTGTGGTCACTGTGTACATACATTCTAGTTACATAAAGTCTTAGACCCAGCAATTATATTCACAGTGGTTCCTTGCTTATATTTAAAATAAAAGTTTAATTATAAGCATCATGGGGATAATTTATTTTGGAAATACTGATTACATCATTAAAAGATAACTAATAAAATCTGTCTCTCTTTGAAATATTCTATCTTTAAAGATTATTCAATATAACGTGTATGTATTCATATAAATATAAAATATACAAATTTAAAAAGTCTTAAATATGAAAAAAGTCTTAAGACACATTTTAATTTAAAGCTGAGAAATTTGAAATCTGAAACATTCACTGCCTACCTGGAGTATAAATATGACAGACTGAGATGTAGCTTTCTGAACTAAGTCAGGTGAGAGAGGAAACACGTATAGTCTAAATCAAATTTGCCTGTAAACAATAGCATAGGCCTGGTGAAGCTCTGAGATATATATATATATATATACAATCTTTTTTTGTTGTGGTTTGTTGAATAATAGATACTAACTTCTCTATATACCTTATTTAGCATCTGACTTCTTTATATCTATGCAATACTTTAAATGCATTCATCTGATATCACTCGCTGGCTTCCCATAAGCTCCATGATAAAGCCTAAAGACCCAGCACATGGTGGATTGAATCACTGTTGGCTTATTTCAATTCACTTTTCTGCAGTGCCTCTCCTTGATAATATTTCCTTGCTCCATTAATGTCAGAGTTGACTTTCTGACCTGCTGAATAAAATATGAAAGGAAGAGGCATATGTCACTTTGGAGCAGAAGCTTTAAGAGCCAACATGTCCTCTGACAATTTCCTTCTGTGAGAACTCCCAGCAGAGGTGTAGATAAAGGCTGCTCCATAAACTAGGACCTAAAGTTAAGATGCAAGAGACAGTTGTAGCTGACCTGCAATAGACATGTAACATGAATAGCAATTTAACCGCTGCTGTGATAAGCTAAAAAAATGTTGGCATTGTTTGTTTCTGCAGCATAATCTAGCTGACTCTGAGAGACATATTTTGGTCATGATCTGGTTCTCTTCTTCTCCAGCCACACTATCATGTATCATCACTAGTTCTTTCTACATTGTTAATCGATAATATGTGACTCAAACCATCCTAAAAATACTGTAGTAAGTGAAATCGTTTTGAAAGACAAGTTTGATCATTCTGTACCTTTAATTAAAATAATTTTAAAACTGCCCATTGTTCTGAGGCTAGAGGATCTCTCATGGTCTATCCTCACTTACCTAAATCTGCCACTTGATCATTCATCAGTATCCCCCAGATTTTCCTCTGCTCCAATAACAGCCCTCTTAATTCCTTGGTTACTCCTAATGCGCTCCTGTCTGCCACAGAAACGTTGTCCAATTTCTGCCTTGAATGAATCTCCACTTCTGCTTGGCATTCTACTACTCTACTTTTAGATCTACACAGAGTAATCATTCTCAGGGAAGCACTCCACCTTCCTGAACAGGATAAGAAATCTTAATCACTTCTGAAGTCACCAAACTGGATAATAGAATTGATAGAACAATATGGGCTGTAGCTAGTTACAAAAAGTAGAAATAAAGATTATCATTTATATTTCTGATTAGTCTCACTCTTTGTGTGCGTGTGTGTCTGTTTATTTATCAGGTCACATTTGTGTATTGCATGTTGTGCTGAATAATTTGCATACCCTGGCTCTAATCCTTAACAAAAAAGTATACAGATATTTTTTTATTATCACAGATGAGGACAATGGGTTTCAGGGATGTTGTTATTCGCCAAGTGTCAATTAGCATTCAGAGCTAGCGTTCACATTTCTGTTTGTTCAAAATTTTTTTCCCAGTATAACATATGTTTGAAGAAAACAAACAGAGCTCATGTAATGGATAAAGTTAATGTTTCATTTTCCTCTATGAAAGCCAGAGAAAATTTGCGAAGTTTATAATTATTCTGTCACTTGCTGAATTAGTTAGATCTTAAATGTTGAATACTGTTTTGTTTGTTTGTTTGTTTGTTTTTGCTCTGAATCTTTAATCTCTGGTTTGAGTCTTTGTGATATTTTATGCCTTAGTTTAGAAGATGTCATCAGACTGGCCAGCCTCAGTTTTCTACATGAGTTTATTTCTTATTAAATCCACTATGCTGCCTTGATTTGCGTTCTACTAAGGATTCATCTCATCCCAAAAGTACATTCTGCAGATGTATCATAATGTTTCAAGTGGTATAGCACCTCAATTAAAATAAACTATGAGCCTAAAAAAGACCAATCTGTGACATCTTTGTTGAGAATTCAATCTTGACATTTTAATACTTATTTTACATCATTTAAATAATATGATCTAGCAACCCCTCTAATGGTTATTTGCCCCAAACACTTGAAAACCATATCCTAAAAGATGTTTGCATATACTGATGTTCACAGCAGCATTATTCATGGTGGCCAGGACATGGAAGAGACCGAAATGTCTTATGGTAGATGATTGGATAAAGAAGCTGTGGTACATATATACAATAGAATATTACTCAGCCATAAGAAGAGCTCAAATACTGCCATTTGCAACAATGTGGATGGAACTTGAGATAATCATGCTAAGCAAAATAAGTCAGACAGACAAAGTTGAAAACCACATGATATCACCTATATATGAGATATAAACTAAAAGCAACAAATGAACAGGGCAAACAAACAGAGACTCATGGACATGGACAATGGACTAGTGGTTATCAGAGGGTAGGGGGGATAGGGGGGCAGTAGATGGGGTAAAAGGGGCCAAAAATGTGATGACAGAAATAAATTTAACTGTGAGTAGGGAACATACAATGCTATATATATATATATATATATATATATATATATATATATATATATATATATGCCTTACCGCTAAATTGTATAATAAATAAATAAATGACAAAATAAAAATAGTTCATTTATTTAAATAATTCAACTGAAAATTTATTTATTTTTTAATTACCAGATCAAACAATATAAATCAGTGTCTCACAGTGACTTGGCTAGCTATCTGTCTCTTTATAGATCTTATTGATAATTCCAAATGATAACTTTCCTATTTTAGTACTGAGAAAGTACTCTTCTTTTAGCAGTTTGACATGAATATAAGGTTACCAAAGATATGTGAAAAAATATGAACAGGCTCCGATATAATTTGTAAACATTAATGAAGAAAAGACTGAGAAATTATTTATTCTCTTATATCCAAGGCTATAGGCTCCATGAAAGCAGTAATTCTATCTGTTTTAAAATGTCATTATTAAAAAAATATAAATATATGAGGTAAAATATATGTTTATTTGGTAGATTGTGGTAATTATTTGACAATATATATCAAATCATCACATGATACATCATAAATATATATAATTTCTATTCATTTCTATCTCAATAAAGCTGGAAAAAAATTCTCTTGCAAATCCAGAGTTTAGCATCATGCCTCATATAGTAGTAAATCAGTAAATACTTGTTTAATAAATAACAAAATATTTGTAAAACCTAATATATTGACTTGCTTAAAGAACTAAACTATGAACTAAAGAATCCATTATATTTTATATTATATCTTGTTGATATATAGATGAAAATACTATAAATATGAAAATTCAATATATATATATATATATAAAATGCACTTCAATTATATACAGAAGCTTTTTATAGTGAATTATAAGTGATTTATTTATAAACAATTCTAATTTTCAATAATCAGTATTTAAAAGTTCTGTTTCTTAGAATGATTTGGTCCCATATAAGTTCTTTTAATTACTTAGTAAAATATTTAAATGTGAGTTTTTTGGTTACTATTTTCACTTGTAATCCCGGGCTTCCTTCCAAATCCTGAAACATTGTCATAATAAACTAAGAATAAAAATTAAGACAAAGAAACTACAGAAATATACTTTCATTACAATTTCTAAGGTACAGAACATTTTTTATGCATTTTGAAAAATAATGACATTTAATTTTTTTCCTAACCTCAAATATGTTAGGTAATTCCTACATATAATTCTTTCTACACAGAAATATCAGGAACAAAATACCCATGCAGGCTCCACAATTACTATAAACAATTTGTTTATTTCATATATCTACAAGAAATTCATATATGAATGTCATAGCTTTTTCTTTCTCCTTCAACTCGAACCACATTTTCATAAATTTAAAATGATAGAAAGCATGCTAGATAATTCCATTTTAGATAATAAAAACAAATATTAGATTTGGATTACTTATTAAAATAAACTGATTATCTTACCTTAGAGTTTTAAAGCAAAGTGAGAAAATTTACTGCTGACTTAAATACGAACACACACACACACACACACACGCATGCACACACACACTCACACACGCATTTCCTTTCAGTGATAGATTTCATTTTCTCTCTATTTTTACCTGAAATCTTTCTTGCTGAGGTTATTCTAAATTTTTTCTATCAGAAAAATTCTGGTATAGGCATTATAAAGAGTGGCCTGGATTTCCATCACGGGGACAAGATTGATTAATGGAGTCAAATATATCTAAGGTATGGACTTTATTATGTGGCAACAATGCACAAATGATATGTGTATAATGAAAACATAAATTATAGAGATGTATATTATATGGTATTTCTTAAATTTATTTTCTAAATAGAAGATTTTACTTGAAAATGATAACATGAATATCTTATTACATTTTGAGGCAAAAGTCTAATCAAACTTATTTTTAAAAAAGCAAAATGGAAAATCTAGCTTATGCTAATATTTAAATAGTGCCCTACCTATTTCTGGAAATGAGATATCCATATTTTAACTTAACTGTTTTTTTATCTTTATTCATCATAATAGCTCTACTTTCTGCTTGTAAATAACAGATGTTTTACATGTTATTATTTTGGTAATAACATATTGAACCTGTATGAAAAGCTTAATTTTTTTTCATCACTTCTCTTTAATCATTTCATCATATATGTGCCTATTTATCTATCTCTGTGTATAAACAAATAAAAACCACTATGGGAAACCCATCTTCACTTTCATACAAAGCTATTTATTTATATTTAACATTTGCAATATAATCTCCTTGCATAGTATTGTAGAAAATTTTTAACACAAAGAAAATATTTCAAAATTATTTTAAACTTTTTTAGTGATGCAGCAAATAAAGCATCACAAAATAACCAAAATTCCCTCTGCGTTTTCTTGTTTTTCCCTGGCTGGATATTTAGTTAGACAAATAAAATGGCAAAGCTTTCTGAAGGAAATGTGTCCCTAATTCTTTATGTCTTCATTGTTATACATTTATTCCTTCAATAAGTATGTATATTTAGCTGTGTACTACAATCCAGTTCCTGAAAAATTAAATAGCCATAGAGTAGCATGATTGAGTTTCTTGCAAACAGACCCAGAGAAAGAGAGTGCACATAATTTATATTGGAGTCGCATAAAACAAATAGAGAGGTGAGAGAGTGGGAAGTAAAACTGGTGAAGGAAGAAATCAAAAAAAGAATGTTTTTTATTTCATAAGTAAATTCTGAGAAATGCTATAAAACACTGTTGTGATGTGAGGGATTTGAGGGATTCAGATTGAAGCTACTTGTATAAACTAGGACATAAGAGATTGGGAGGGTATGGGGTCGGGGAAGAACTTGGGGAGAGGGTAGAAGGTGGTATTTTACGGGCACATTTTGCCTTTCTGGCCTCTGAGCAGAGCAACCATCTACGTTCTAGAAAAAATAGAGAGAGATAAATGCAGAAACTGGTTTCCTGAAGTGAGCTAGAGGGCCATGAGCAGGTCACGGGCATCGTCTCCCACAGGCTGACTTGTGTCTTTAATATGTGTATTTTTATTAGAAGTGCTCCTCTGCGTAATGAAAAAGAACCTGAAATATGGAAACAGTAATCTGAGAGTTAAGACATCCAAATTCTGGTTCCACACCGATGACTGCAAGGGACTTCGATACCCTTGTTTATATGAAATCTATGTTTTGGAGATACTGTTAATATTGATCCACAGTTATATTCTTAAATGGAAAACAAACAGGATTTATCTCACTTTGCCTGCATTGTGAGAACTCAAGCTCCCTCTGCACCTATTCCAAATAATTCTTTAATCACCTGAGTGGTGTTTCACAACATGGCATTCTCTAATAATCTCCTCCTTTCCAGCTCCATTTCACAAGGATAAATATCTTGTATTATAATGCAATCTAACACCAAAGGTCACGGAAAGAATGACAATGCTTCTGACAGCTTCGTGCCCTTTAATGACCTCTGTAAAGTCAGTCGTTGAAGGCCTACACTAAAGTTGCAACCATGTGCCATATGTTGCTGTTGACTTAAATTTAATAATAAGAGTCTGTAATTTGAAGTGTCCCAAAATACACTTTTTAAAACTCTTCTTGCTGACCTCTTGCTTTGTTATATAAGTGCTGGGTTAGAGAGTAACCTAGGAAAGATACCATGTTTTATTTAACGTCTGTTAGCCATTCTTCATTTTCTTGAAAGGTGGATGTGCTTCTCTTAAAATATAAAGGTTGACTTATCATAGAGCCTCTTATACAGGTTTCCTGAACTTCCCAAATGGTCATGTGGTAATACACAAGCATGCTGCTATCCCAGGGTAAACAAAGTTCAACCAGCTTTCTTTGATTGCACTGTGAAATTAAAATTTTGTGACCCTCTAAGTGTTTCTGTCCCTGCTTGTACTGCACCATGAAGTGTATGCTGGCTTGTGAGACTGTGGGAAAAAAAATTATATATATATATATATATATATATATATATATATATATATATATATGGTACTGAAAACATCTAAATAGAATATAGTGAATTAAAATTCATTAGTCTCTGATATAAAGGTATTATATGTTTTGCAAATGTCAAAACCAAAGTGATGTGTGTGTCAGTTTAATGACTCTACAGAAAGAACAAACTGGAAAATATTTTTCTGTAAATTTGCTGCTGACAGTTTATCATGATAGAAATAGATTGTCTCCTGTTCATGAATTTTGAACATGGATAAATAGTGTGTCCTTATGTTCTCCTTCAACTAAGATGGTGCTGCTGACCTCCCACATTTCATATCCATCATACGATGAAACCCCATTAGCAAGGTTCACATCAGAATTTGTCCTCGTCGATGGAAATTTGTCATAAATGATTCCCTGTTCTCCCTCGTAAGATCGTGAAGGAGTCATTAGAGAGAGATGTGTTGGATATATTTAAAGCAATAGCACAGTGTTATGATAAATTTGTTAGCATTGCCACTACTTCAGGAATTTTTTATATCATCTATAATATGGGACATACACATACAAAACCTCATTAAAATCTCAACAGTTATCCAATATTCAGCAATTTATTTCTCTTTGTGCACAGGAGGGCATCACACGTGCATTTTGTTTCTGACGAAGAAGATGAATTATTCTGTATATTTATTTTCCCCACACTTTCCCTTATTTCTGGACCATGCTTATCTGAATGGAAGATCCCAGGTTCAGATGCACTGAAACAGCATGAGGTGCTTCCAAAAGATAAAATGAATACCCTCTTTGGGCCCTGAAGGTGTTTATTTTTTAATACCAGGAAAACAGGCCAAAGTGTAACTGACAGATGGAAGCTGGAGTCTTAGAAGGTAAGGTACTAGCTCCATTTAATTTGATGCCACACAGAACCAAGCACAATGCCAAGTATAATGCTTTCTGATGGATTTTGATTAGCTCTGCTTGGCTAGCTCCTCTTTACATTATTTCAGTTCACACTCATTTTAAAGACTAGATGGAATTTCTTCATAACAGTGGCATGTCCATTTAGGGAACGGGACAATCAAGTCCAGCCACTGTTTCTCTTGCTCACTCACATACATAATAAACCTGCTTTCCCCTGCTGCTTCACAAGAATTATTAAAACATTCTTCCCATTTGCCAGCTCGATCAGTCTCTGTGCCTTCCTCACATTTTTATTTTAAATATTATTTCAAAATAAATGCATTATTCCTTAGAACACACAAATAGAACTGGAAGTCACCTTGAGTTTCACTTTGTGTTCCTTTTGTCTTCAGCATAAAGCACATCTGAAACCTCTCCAAGAATGAGAATCCTATTCCTAATGACCTCAAGAAAAGAAGATTCCATAACCTTTCAAAATTCTATCTGCTATTTATCAAGCTGCAATATTGACTTTTTAAACCTGTTTCTGAAGATTAAGCTTATCTCACCTATTTTTTTCCCTTACAGTGAAGATGGGAAAATATGTCTGTGTCTGGGATTTTCTTTATCAAACTGGTGTATTTTATTAATGTTTAGATGACTTTTAGATAGATGGTATTTAGCCTATTTAATCTTTTCCTTTCTCATTAAATTATTGTTCTATTCTTATGGCAACTAAAATAGCCATTTTTGAATAGCAAGAAAATGAAGTCATTACATTTAACCTAATAAATCTAAGTGAAAATTATATTTCCAAGGTTAAGATCACATAAAAATGTAAACAATCTAAACTATGCAATGATTGATGCTTAATTTTTTTCTATATTGATGTGCATATTTTCTCATAATTTTCTCAAACTAAGAGATATGGGGAGAAGTCACTTATTCTCAGAAAAGTAATTTATTTTTATTTAAATACTTAAATCAATTACTTCATTTCAATGTCTAGTCCTTTATATAAAAAGTCCTCAGGGAGAATGAACATTAATATTGATTTGCAAATAGAAGTTTGGAGCTGAAGAGAGAGGTTTTATCTAGAAATGTACGTTTAGTACCTTTCACACAGATATGAAATAGCAACTCTGCACGTGGATGAAATTGAGTGTCCACAATGGAGGTTGAAGTCTAATGATATGTTGACATCATTTGATGATGAAACATCCAGGTTCTTCTTTTGACTAATCCCTTCTCTCTCTCTCTTTCTCTCTCTCTCTCTTTCTCTATCATGTACACGTGCACGCGCACGCACACACACACACACACACACACACACACAATTAATTTTCCAGCCATCAAGAACTTTTATGGATGTGGGGCAATCTGGCCCAAGTTTTCTGTCTGCTGATTTAGTCCTTGGTGACTTAAACTGCATGCAGCAGACTATTCTCATCTTGTACATAGTATGACCCCTGGTTCTTTCTTCTTTGCTTCAGAAGTTCTCAATTGACTAAGACTCAGTCCTCTGAGTTTTACTACTATGAATTACGCAATAAAATAATTGCTATTTGCTCACTTAAATTCTGGTTTAACATTCTGCTTTTCAAGTTGTTCTTGCCTACAAAGCTAAAATTGCTTATGCTTTTGTTTAACTTTGATGAGAAAGAGCATTTGTTTACTAACGTAGTATGTTTGCCTTTACATAACTGTTTTCTCCAGATGGAATCTCAGAGTGTAAAATGTCATATGTTCTTTAGGTTGTGAAAATAAAACTAAAACAATTTGATAAAACCATTTTAGAAGATACATGAAGGACAACCTAGAAGCTTTATAATTTATATTAATTGCACAGGTTTAGGAGTTATAATAGTCAGGGTTTAAATACCAACTTAATGCCATTGTGACTTTATATCCATCTCCTAAACTCTAAACCTCATTTCACTCATCTATTTAATAGATTAAAAATGTCATGCCTCATTGATTAGCAGAGACATTTACAAGAAACATGCAATCCCTGATACACAGTGTGTGTTCGATAAATGTGTTTTACCTTCTATGTTACTGTTTCCATATTCAAACTCTAGCCTCAGCCCCATTTGTATAACTTTTCTCAATAAAGGAAACACTCATCAAAGATGACAACATAGGTATAACTTTTATGTATATGTGTGTGTGTTTGTGTATTTATTTGGAAAAGTTTCAAAGTTGAATTTCATACATAGAGTTATATTATCTATACCTAAAGAGAATTTAATAAGCTCAATAAAATATGGAAAGTAATTTGGCCTTATGATATGATGATCTTAATGTTTTGTAACCTACCCATAATGGATTTCTTTTTGAATTGATGAATTATGTTAATCAGAAATCATCATTAAGGACTAATTAAATCTACTTTTTAAATATAAATATCTCAGTTACTACATCAAATCTATTTTAAAAGCCTCTTTTTCTAAAACAATGTTCATTGTCTAAATTTAACTATAACAAAATGCAAGTAAACAAACTTCATGACAGTTTTGCCAAAAATCTGTCCTCAAATGATAAAATGCAATAGCACTCTGAGTCTAATATAACAGTATAGTAAGAAAGCTACCAAATATATTTGTCTCCATAACAAATACCATTTTAATTTTAGTGGGACAGAGAAAACATAAGGATGATCTGATTATAGCATCTGTTAAGTTTAATATTTTCCTAGAGTTGTGGACATAGGTGCCCTCCAACATGCCAAGAAGCAACACTGAGACCTTGACATTGTCTCTGTGGCTATCCTGACAGTGACACACGTACATTGCTCTCTTCTTTATTACACTCTATAAGCAATGATTAAAGTTAGTATTACTATTTTCTTGCAGGACAAGACCTTACCCTGATATTTGTTTGCATCACATAATTCTTTTTGTTATTAGTGCTCTTGTTTCTATACACACTGTATTTTCTAATATACCTTACTCCCAACTTTTTAAAAATCTACTTTATTCTTAATTTTTTTTGTCTATTTGCTTAACTTTCCATTATGTGTGTTGCTCCCTCGTTACTATAAAGTATGTGTTACTTTTTCCAATGGGTTTCTTTACCTGAAAAATTAATTAAGAGTCTCACTCTCTCACTCCACTCAGCCTGACTAATCTCATTACGTACAAATGAGATGATGGTTTGATTGGCTAAAATGGCAGAACTTGTCTTTTCTTTGTCAGGCAAGATTCTGATCAATCAAAATTATAAGAAGCAATAATGATTATGGGCATCACTGCTTAATGCATAGAAGTACTTGAAGTAATGCCACAAGAAATTGTCCTGACTTGAACGTTTGAACTCAGATATGGGCTTACCTGCAGTGATAATGGCTTAAGGAAAAAGTAGTAACAATTTTGTGCCTGTGTTTCTAAATAAACATCTTTAAATATTTTGAAACACATCCTTTAAGTAAAATGGTAACATTTTGCTTTATTAAAGTAGTAAGAAAAATAAGAGTATATTCCATGTCCAAGTGACTTTCCACGCACTAAGATAGAAACCTACGCACATTGTGAAATATGAAGTACCCCAAATCTCCTCCATCTTACTAACATCTCTCTTTTCGATTTCTATAATATATACTATGTAAATGTACTTTTTAAATTTTTAGCCATTGAAGATCTTATGAAATGCAAATTTGTTATCTGAGAGAATATATAACTAACAAACATTAATTTTTTGGACTGAGTATAATAAATAAAGTAATGCGTTAACTCTGTGTCCTGATATCAAGAAAACTAGATTTGTACAATTTTACATTTTGCGAAGCAGAAAGAGTAGGAAAAAGAAGAAAATTCTGAAATACTGCTGCATTTTTGAGAACTATATTACAGACCAAATAGGAAGTCAGACAATAACACATGAGATACAAATAATAATAATGGTTTAATCATTAAATATTGTTTCTCACTGTGTGCTTTATGAATAGCAAACCTTAATTTAATTCTCACGACTTCCCTAGATAGTAAGTATATCATTGTCACTGATTTTACAAATAAAACTAATAAAATTTGTCTCAGAAAAATAAAAATAATGTGCTAAAGAGCTTAACTTTACTCTTTGTAATATGAGAAGCACTGGGGACATCAAAATGAAGGAGTGACATCATCTCATCTGTTTTATGCAGGGGACACTTCGGCAACTAGGTTAAGAATGGAGTAAAAGGGCAAGGGAAGAAGCCAGACATCATTAGGAGGCTATTGTAATTATTCACAGGAGAGATGAGGGTGGCTTGAATTAAGATAATAGGCTTTGTACTGGTGAAAATGGTCGCATTCAGAATGTGCCTTGAAGATAAAACGTGTGAGAAATGTTGATAGAATGAATGTGGACTCTGAGAGAAAGAGAAATATCTAGGGTTGTCTGAGGCTTTTATTTAAAACATCTGGAAGTCTGACCTTGTGAATAACTGAGAAAAGGAAGATTGTAGAAAGAGCAGCTTTAACAGGGCAAGGAGAATAGGAGTTGAATTCTGGATATGTCATGTTTGAGATGTCTATTAGACAATAAGTGTGTATGTTAAATAGACAATTTTATTCTTAAGACTGGAGTAGTTAGGGCAGAATTTAATGCTGGTGATCTCAAATTGTTATAAGGATATAAATGTCATTTAAAACCATGAAAATAGAAGACATTTTCAAAGAAGAATTTTGAGGAAATAGAAAAATCCAAAAGGAGGACAAAGATACGTGGTCCTTGGTAAAGAAGAACACAAAGAAAGCATGTGTCTTCAAAGCTATTCAAAGGCATGACTTCAGGGAGAGGGAGTTATTGAGTATTCCTAAGTCATTAAGGCAAACAGAGAGAGAATCAACTACTGTATTTGACAACATGAAGATCAAGGAACCCCTGACGAGAACATTTTCGGCAAAGTAATGAAAATGAGAGTTTGATTCCATTTGATTTGATTTGAAAGAGAATTGGTGGGGCGGAGATATTTAGAGCGTAAGTATACAAAGCAAAGCAATTTCTAGAAGTTTTTCTGTAATAATAAGAGAAAAGGTTTAGTAGCTAAACAGGGAAATAAGGTTGGAGAGACTTTTTAAGAGATAGTGGAGATGTAACAGAATGTTTTTGTGATGCTGGAAAAGCTGTAGACGCTGCTGAGAATTCCTTGAGTCATGTCCTTCAATTGGCACGAGCAGATGGAGTCCCTCGTGTACGAGTAAGAGGCTGTCTTTTGCCAATGCTCGGAAAGTTAAGCCTCAGTGGTCGAAAACGCAGAGAAATGAATGTGACAATAAAAGGTTGTCATCAGATTGTTTTGATTTTTCTCAGCAAAATCGAAATAAAAGTCATTATCTAAGAATGAGAATGGGAGAGGGTTTTGGAGGTTTGAAAATTGAAGACAAAGTTTTATGTTCTTCTCAATAGTGATCATGAGTTTAAAATGAGACTAGTTAACATGATTACATGTGTTTTTCTCATAGCATGTCCAGCCATTATGAAGTTAATACAATGTTGTGTTAGGGTTGGAGCAGGCAGAGATTTGTGCTGAACCAGTCAGTCTTAGTGTCTGGCTTAGGAACTATGATACATGGAAGAGGGTCAGGAGAGTTGAAAGCGTTTTACTGAAATGGGGATTTAATCTGTTTACAGAGAGAACAAAGGACATGAATGATATGACTGAAGGGAAATAGCAAGTTAATAGAAACAATAAATTATAACTCCTAGTGTGGTTAAACTATCACTGCAGTAATATCTGTCTCTTTTTTCATTGAAATCAGTTTGAAACAAAGAAATGTGACATATGTTTGGCAACCAAATTTTTGTTAAATATACAGACACACACACACATACACACACACACACACACACACACACATATAATATAAATAAATGAGTCTATCATATAACTAAATAAGTTATTTTACATTATTTTCTCAATTTCTAAATTATTCATTGATTATTTATGGAGGAAAAGCTATTTCTCTATTAATACAAGTTTTCACTTAATTAGATGAATAAATGCTATTATATACAAACAAATATAAAAGATATAATAAATAAAAATAAATAAATAATGCCTCTCTTAGACTATAATATATTAGGCCACGAGATTTGGGGATAAAAGTGTGACAGAATTTATTGTACCTAGTAGAAACATCTTGCCTAGTTCTGAATTGTTCGGACATTACATATGGAAGTAAGAGACTCTTTCTCAAGTTTGAAGGCTTATTGTCATTTGTAGAGTGATATTGATGCCAATGCCTTACATTTGTTTTAAAATTTATGAAGTACTTTCCTACTTATTTTTATAAGAATTCTATATTTTAAGCAGCACCGTCATATAACCCTTTCTTAAAGTTTGCCTTTTAGATTCAGAGACACTAAATTACTACTCAAAATTACATAGATAAAATTATTAAAAAATTTAAATCTAGGGTTTAGAAATGTAGTTTCTGAAGAAATAATGCCTGTTTAGCAATATTTGAGAGTAGATCCATTAAAACATACTTTCCACCACAAAATGATCTAAATGGTCCAAATTATCAATACTGTACACACACATGCACTCATATACAGACACACACAACATCTTTGATGAATATGTTTTAGAATAGATCATTGAATTTTAAAATTCTTCTAGAGATTAATACATTATTAAAACACTTTTTCTGAACTAGAAAAATTGTGTTTTGAAATTATAAATTCTTCTCCATTATAAAGACCTAAACAATGATATAGACACTGACTATAGCAGAAAGAAGAAACTGGCCCTTCCACACATCATTTGCTGATATATAGAAACAGTACAAATGAATGCAATCAATAAGTGTCATTATATTAGTTGCACTATATTGCTTGTAAGTAAAAGAGAAACAACCATTCTAACTAAAAAATTTGCATATATATTTAAATAATATGTGTGATCATCATGAATATAAACTCTTGTAAAGAACAGTAATAGCAATAAAATTTGGCTTGTAGAGACAGTGACATATCTTTGGGAATGGAAATGTTTAATATCAGTTTACATTATGTCATTTCTTTGTCATTAGTAATCTTCAAATCTCTATCAATGTTGGCATTTCTCTCCTCCTATTCTTCTTTTACTACATCTGTCGCTGATACTCTCTCTAGATCCCTGACCTATGGCTTTTGCTTACTTGTAGTTTCTGCTTACTCACAACTTAGACCTACTTACTGCCAATAATTGCCTCTCCTGCTTCATACCTCACATCTACACCCAGTTTAATTGTCTGTTCTGACTAGAAATTACTTGGTTCTTTAATATATCTAGATATTATTGCTCAAAGAGAGGATGTCCTGTGTTCAACATTGTCTTTCTTTAAGGACATAATTCTTTTCATGGCAGATCATGTCCTATGATGTTAACCAGCTTGTGAATTGTGACTTCTGGGTCCACTGACCTTCTTTGGTTCACTCAGTTGTGGCCAAAGAATATGTGAAGAAATGTGGCCCTAGGTGTCTCTTAAGGAGGAAAGTTAGTATGGAGCCCCATCTTTGCTAAGGGAATAGGTGTATAGTAGTTTTCTTGATTGACCTATATATGATATTCAAGATCTGAGAAAGATTTATAAACAATGATTTCATACATCATAATTAATTTACTATTTGACCACATTTTACCCAGTTTCTACCTGATATGCAGCAGATGGATTTTCACTTTTAGGTATCATTTGCTTTTGCTGACATCCTATAAAAGTCCTTTTTGAATTTCTTAAAGAACTCATAAAATAATAAAACCTAGATGTTAGAAACTAGATAGCAACAATTTATTTAAATAAGTTGTTCAATTACATTAGGTCATATTAATTTAAAAAAGTAAGTGACCAGTTTTTTAAGTCTACCTAATGTTTACATGTAGTTTCTATAAATTACTTGTATTGATGAAAGTGGAGATTTGTGTATAGAAGTTAAAAACCATATGTCACATTTGAGGAGAAAAAAGTAACCAACATAGAAAAGATGAATTATATTATAAATGCTAATTTTTTTGAATCAGTAGATCTTTAAATCATTCTTTTCAGGTTTTATCTTTATATAATATGTCAGTGCAAATGAGAAGTCACAAGCAGCCTTTTTAAGGAATAGTGGCCAAATGAGGTAGAACAATAGATATTGTGATTATGTAGAATATAGTATTTATCCCTTGTAAATACTGTATAGCCCCAAACATAGTCCTTAAAACGACAAACTTTGGCTATCTCTTAGACTCTTTTGGTCAGAATTTCAAAAGTAGATTAGAGGAGTTTACTTTTTATCTGTCCCCTCCACTGTTTTGGAACTCTTCAGAGGTGGCAATCAAACTGTCAGATGGGGCTGTTGCCATTTATATGCCCTTATGTGCTAAAGACTCTCTTTTCAAGAACACTCACCACAAGGGTTTTGGCAGGAGGTCTGAGTTCCTTGTTACATGGGCCTTTTGCCATATATGGGTAACCTCACAAGTAGCATCTGGCTTTCTCTAGAACATGTGATCCAAAAGAAATGGCAAACAGGAAGCTGTGATGTCTTTTATGACCTAATCTCCAAAATTGTACACTATCACTTCTACTTTATTATTAATTTTTTAATATATTTATTTGTTAGAAGTGAGTCACCAAATCCATCTCACACTCAAGGGGATTGAACTTTCTTCCTTTTGAAGGGAATTTTTAAAGTGTGTGGACATGTTTCAAACTACTGTAAGGAATGGGAATAAATTTATTCAGGAAGTTTCTGCTAAGCAGAATATAAAATCCTTGGTGATTGTAAAGTTAATGACCTTTTTTCTGAACAGAATGGTTAAGATATTTTCATGCATCTATTACACTGTGTTTTGGCCTGTGGCTTTGCCTCCATGGCCACAACTTAATGGAGCAAGAATTAGTGCCTGTGTAAAGGCAGCCAGCTCTAAGCCAGATAATGACACATTGCATGGATGCTTTGGAACATTTTACCAGTTAAAGACACCATATGTAGAGTATATGCAATCATACCAATTCTCTCCCCTCCTTCAGGGATATGACAATTAAACTATATTAGTTTTCTCTTGCTTTTGTTAAAAATCACTACACATTTATCAGCTTACAACAATACAAAATTTGTTATGTCATAGTTCTGTAGTTCAGAAGTCTGGATAAATTTGGCTGGTTTCTTTGCTCGGGGTCTCACAGGTCAAAACCAATGTGTCAGCTATCCAAAGCTCTTATGTAGAGGCCCTGGGGAAGAACTGCCTCCAATCTTAAATTGTTGGCAGAATCTAATTCTTTGCAGTTGCAGAATTGAAGTTCCTATTTCCTTGGCCGGCTGTCACTTGGGATTCACTTTTAATTTCTAGAGGCCTCTCTCTGATTCTTGTACCTGGGTCTCTATATATCAGAGGTAACAAAGAGGCATTGAATTATTCTCATGCTTAAAATCTCTCTAAATTTTCTTTTTGACACAATTCTCTGACTCTAGATGAAGAAATATCTTTGCTTTAAATTTATAATTAGATTGGGCCCAACTGGAAAACCCAAGATAATCTAGGACTATGGTCTTAACTAGATTCACAAAGCCCTTTTTGAGATGTAACATAACATATTCACAAGTTTCAGAGGTGAAGGTTTAGATATCTTTGGGTAGAAAATTCTGCCTACTGTCAAAGAAAAATTACAGTGGACAGATTAAACAGACAAGGAAATCTTTATTCAGGATTATTGCAATGGAGGAGGAGATTGAACTAAACTCCAATGAAACAAAAAGCAAGAGCATTTTTAAATGCTGGGGTAAGCTAATGGAAAATTACTGGAGGACATTAAGTGCACATTGGTCGATGTGATGAGGCTATCTGTATTTGCTAATTGACATTTAGTGAAGTTAGGCTCCTATCCTCTCACAGAGACTGAGATATAGGACTCTATCTTGATGATTATACATCAAAGAGGTGGCTCTCAGGTCCTAGAGAAAGACATTCCTGGGTTGCAAAAATGGCAAGAGGCTGAGAGAAAGGACAGAGAGAGCATGCACAGTTACAAGTTTTCTAAAGAAAATGCTCTAAAATAAGATCGGTCAGGCATCCATGGTCAGGAAGCCTACCTAAATTTCAGTCGAGCTGAGAACTTTAAGGCCTACTTGGCCATGACCACAGAGGCACAGAAGGTATCATAGCTGTAGACACAAGAAGCAGACAGAATATGAAAAGCAGATGCAGTGAGTCAGGAAAAGTCACAGGTAGGAAGACAGGAGATATTAGTAAGGAAGAGGCAGGGAGATGATAAAGAAGAGACAGGGCAGAGCAGCTGAGGCCTTGACACTGCAAGCTGGAATTGCTCTTGTATCTTGTAAAGCTTTTAGCATTACCAGGAGGTATGTTTTAGCACAAGAAAGTGCTTTCATGATTCTAATTTTTATGTGCATCTTTATTGTAATCTTTGATCCTGGGGGTAATCTGGGCATATTTCTGATCCCAGAGTCCAAGAAGAGCTTTACAAAAATTTCAGAATAAAGTGTGTGTGTGTGTGTTTGTGTGTGTGTGTGTGTGTGTGTGTATTTTGTGTATCTGAGGCATATGAAACATAGTTCTGTTTTATGTACATCCACATGTAGTAGTAAGAGGAAAAAATGACATTTGTCTACCTTAAATATTTTTCTTTTAATTTGTCACCTTTCCGCCTCTTTAAGTAAAAAGCATCAGTTTTATGAGGCTTAAAAAAAAACAAAACTAATTATTTGAAAACCGTGGTAAATATAACAGAAAAAAAAGTATAAGAATTCTTAAAGACCCATTAATAACTGCCACCCTACTTTCCATTGCAATATAAACAGAATTAGATCTGCCCTCCTTAGTTGCCCTCCTTGTCCTGTACTCATTTGCCTCCTCTCATTCTTGTCTGGGGATTTCCTCCCGCCAACCCTTCCTCTCAACATACTACTCTGTGTGCATGACAGCATTTATCATTCTTTCTAATGATCCTGACTTCTTATCTCTCTTTCCGCTGTTTACTTCACGGTTTTAAAGGCCATGAACTGTGTCTAATTCATTTCTAAATTTCCAGAGCCTACCATTGTGACAGAAAAAAACTAGGAATGTGTATGTGTGAGTGAATGAATGAATGACTGAATAAATGAATAAATTTTTGGTTTTCCCTTCTCTCTTTGTTAGGTCAGTCTCGGTCTGAATACAGTAGCAATAGCCTAAGGAGGTGCAGTGGATAATGTGCGTCAAATGTTCTGAAGATAGACTCAGACACATCAAGAAAAGTAATTTACATCTCACAACAAACTTCCTATGATTTCGAAACTGTACTATATAGTACAGCAGGTTATCTTATGCATTTCTTCATCTGCTGCCTGAAATTTTATTTTTAACATATTGATAAATTTTTGCTGAAAAGTCATTGCTACATAGAAGCATAAAAATGACCCTTAGCTTAGGCATAAATCAAAAATTTTATTTCACTCTCCTTTTTATTATCAAAATGGTCACTTTTTCCTTTAAGCTCTTGGTAGGGTCATTCAGCTTTGACCTATCAGGCTTTCATTTCCTGCTGTCTGAAATGAAACCTCTCTCCCACCTATAACTGACAAGAGTCACATTTCTTGTGGGATTGATTTCTTTCATCTCATTCTTTCTTGTGCCCTTATCTTTTACTTTCTTCCTTCCCTTCTGGTGATAAGGTCTCTATATTTTCTTGTTGTGTTCATCTCCTATTTTCTGTCCTTCATTTATCAGTTTCTAGCTCCTTAATTTATATAATCTTCTTTCATTTTTCTCCATTTATCTATGGTTTTATCTTGCTCTTTTCTCCTAACATTTTGGATTTTTCTCCATTTAGCATGCTGACATTTTTTCACCTTTTATCGCCATCATTGAAACTTAGGTTATTATTTTTATTTATTAGTATCTTTTCTTATATAACTTCTTGTCAAGTTTCCTACCTTTTTGCCTATTTTTATCTTTTCCTCTTTCTAGCTTCATCATTTGCCCTTACTATTCATTTAAGCTTAACATGAGCTTATCTGAGTATTTATATCTAACCATGTTTTTTTTCTTCTCCTTACGCTAACTACACATATCCATTTTCCCTACATCATAGCCATAAGCATATTTCTACGGCTTTTTATTGGAGCTCAGTGTACCGAAGTCTGATATATTCACATATAAAGTATATTTGCCATCTATAAAAAAATTATGTAGTACTGAAATATTAATTCTGGAAGTTATTTTTTCTCATAATAAATAAGAAGAGATGTAGAAACTCATTAATTAAAAAAACACATAAAATTCCTATGTATCTATCTGTGGCCAAATATGTTTAAATTGAATAAGGAAAGATATATTATATCCACTTACTCTAACCTAATTCTTTTCTAATAGTTGTCTTTAAAAGCCTTCCCAGCTTTTAAAATCATATGATGTAATTTAAAATGTTGCAATACCATACTTTATTTCCAAATATATTTATCTTATTCCAAATATGCAAGTATATCACATTGCAAATTTTGATTTGAATAATACAAGAAAACTGAATATTGTCACCTTAAAATATTTTCTCCAAAAGGAAACTGTCTTTTGAATAATTCTATATAGAGTCATTCCACAATGTTCTCTCACTTACTGTCTATTGCCTTTTGATGAGCAAAAAGCAAAAGAATACCCTTCCTCCTCTGACAGATTTGCCTGTGAACTACATCCTATGCAGTTGAGCTAACTTAGAAAACTAACGGAGTCCTCCAATTCTGAAAATCAGTGAAATGTTTTCTGTGGAAAAAAAGATAATCTTGACTTATGGCAACTCACACAGTGTCACAGGGAAGGACTCAGTGCACACTGAGGCATCCTAGACACATTTCATAGAAGCAGTTGGTTCTCTGAAATGTGCTTTTTAATAACTGATATCAAACTCTGGTTTATAGTGTAAGCTGAAGACATTTATAATGTCTAATTTCTATTTTATCTTATCCAAACCACCTTAGTTGTAAAACAAACTGGTATTTTATGTATCTCTAAGAAAGAAACAAAACAACTGCCCATTAAAGTATGATTAAGTCATCAATTGTCAGACATATTACAACTTTACAGATTTTTAAATATAAAGAAACCATGACTCTTAGAACTGATAAAATGCAATATAAATCTTTCAGATACATAGATTCTAAAAACAACATGTCTTGCATATTTAAAACTTGTAATCATTTTTTGTTTTTACCTCATATATAATGGAAGATATTTTCCTTTGATGATCTTGTACTGATAAGCTGATCTAGAAAAATGCTTGGCACACATCGATAACAACAGTTTTGTAGAATTATTTAAAATCTAAACAGATGAATACGAGAATAGCATTAAGCACAGTAAATCTCAATGTATAAACTCAAACTTAATTTCTAAACTTAAAATTAATATAAACCAGATTAAAAGACTCACATATAACAATAAGAAAATAATCCATATTATAGATTCTTGAAACCACTCCCATTTTTCTTCCTAGAATATGGGATGACTAAGTGGTGCTTGATTAGTGCAAGCCATTTTATTCCATCAAATACGGTCACAGCTAAAACGTTGTTTGTTCAAAGTCTAGGTGCTCCTTTGATGTCAAGCAATTCTCGGCTTATTTACTAGCCATCAGAAACTGCTGAGTGTGAACTCCTCTGCCAGGCACACACCTTTCCCAAGGTCACAGATGTCTTTTGTGCCGTACCATGGAGCAGCGCTCAACTCCTTCGTTCACAAAACCGTTGAAAGGTCAGGGTTTTCTTCATTTTACAAAGGCACTTTTGCTTTCTTCAATCCATCCAAATCATCAGGCATAATCTCTTCAGTGAGTTCAGGCCTGTTTATAAAATACAAAAGATAAATAGGGTTATATATTTAAGGCAGCATTCTTACTAACCTTTCAGAGTCCTCTAAGCAAGAATGAAATACTGCTTGAAATGAAGAATCAGGGGATAATGCATGCTAGCTATTATAATGATGCTTACTCTTTGGATTCCCCTGCAAAGTTTAACTAGAGACAAAGTCTTGCATGCATGAATTTGCTTTGGGAGGTAAAACAAAACAAAACAAAAGTATAGAAATGGAACAGGTAGGTTAGAGACAGTAGGATATATAAAATGTTAATTAATGCTGTTTTAAAGGTCACTGCCATAGGGCTTCTTGGCTATCTGCAAAGTTCCTTCTTGATCTTCTCCCCTCCCCCAAAGGATGAAAAGGCAAGAGTTATATGCTTTTGCTCCCCTCTTCTATTTTTTGAAGATCACCCTTGGAGTAAACTTTCTCAAGTTTCTGGGTTTGGCCTGCTCAAAACGAACAGCACCTTAGGCTTCAAAGTCGAGCTTTAAGGCAGGAAACTAGTCTATTCTGTGAGTGTTTGATGTGTCACTTGATCGTATGCACTGGCTGTCCTCCATATCTGAGGATGAAATGAGAGGTGGTCCATAAAGGTGGAACAGGCATACCAAAACACCTGCTAGAGTTCATCTCTTACTCTGTGCAGATGGTCTCATGATCCATATTAAATCCACTCTGTTGCTAATTTTTTCCAGTTGTTGGCTAGCTGCAACTTCTAAATATACACAATACTGAAGTGCAAAAGGAATCAATGAATCTTCATTTATGCAATTACTCCTGAATTGATATTCATTTTTTTCTTTACCTACCCAATCAATATTTCTCTCATCATCAGCCATCCAAATCAAGAATGGAATGTAGAAGAGGAAATTCAATTAATTAATGACACAAGATCAGCTATAGAACTAGAGCCTGTAGCTTATTCCAACCTAGTTTTCATGGCTAGCCTACTATAGCCATGAAGCCAAAAGACCAAGCTGAGGGATAGCGGTAAGTGTGACAAAGGCAAGTGATAAAAGGTGCTGGGTTAGGCATTGAGATAACTTACATGTTTTGTCTTCCAATTTGGGCTTCCATCCCAAACGCATCATTTCCATGGTAGACTAGGTTGCTGCAGTGATTGCCTGAAAATTGCAATTAAGTGGATCAGAAAATACTTATGCATCTCGTTTTTGACAGCTCCATTCCCAAAATCATTTGCTGTCCCACGGGAAGGCATGATCTCTGTTATAAACTCAAAAGATCTTTTACAAGCATTAAGCTTTTCTCTGTAGTAAAAGGCATGTCTTTGCTCTAGATCCTGAGTGGTAGTCGTCGCAACCCTTCTATTGAGATTTTTCCAGAAACTCCATCCAATGAACTTACCTACATGAAGCAAAGTTATTTATCCATCATCACTCATATCTTATTTATTAAAGTTTCCATTAGAGACATTTAACTCTTCTCCCACTCAACGTTGTAGCTATGTATGCTGAACGAGCTTCTGCATAACTTTGGAGAAAAGCCTTGAGACAGAAAAACTGATTTCTTGTCCTGTGCAAGTTAGTGTGTGTTGAGTGATCCACTACAGTTATGCAGCCAAAATCAAGGAATATATTGCAGTTAATAAAGCTTCCCAAAACAGAAAAGAAACCTGCTCATTTTTTTTTTATGTTTATGTTTTTCAATGAACTGAAAAGAATTTGTCTCAACATTTCCTAATTAAATTAAAGTTGACTTATTAGGTATTTTGGACATATTTTCTTGATCCGTTAGCCCTTTTTTGGAATACATGGCAGATTATATTACTCCTTAGAATCTTAATATCAGTACTGAAGTGTAATCTACCATTTAAAATGAAATTTTTTATTGTTTGTGTTACATTCTATAAAAGGTATGGCAAGAGAATAAAAAATGTCTCAATAAATTATAAACAGATCCTCATAAGGATGAGGGATAAAACTGGCAGCACCTTTATTTCTATCTTAAACCGTGGGCCAGGGGTATTTTAATTAACACTTTAATTCTCTTTAGCTTACCTAGCTTAGGAAATTTGGATCAAATAAAAAATTATTTATTCTTTAATTTAACCTTTAATTTACAATTCCTAACTAGAGAATTTTACACTTGTGAATCAAACGGTGAGAAGAAAAGAAAAAATTTGACATAAAAACTTAATGTTCATCACACTAAATTTAGTCAGTGTTGGCACCCAACTTAATAAAGAAGGGCCAAAGTGGATTTTTAGCCAACATTATGTAGATAATTTTTTTAATGTGTGGATAAACTTAGAATGTTAATAGCATGTTGGACTCTGAGGTAGAATTCTGATTTTTTTTATCCTGCATCTATTTTGTAGTAGACAACTTGCAATTCCTTCACTTTCAGTCTATGCAGTTTGGAGTGGGATAACTTTTATACCTTCCTCCAGGAGAGGGCATGTGGCTATAGTCTGATCATTGAAAATACAACACCCACTTGCCATAGTATTGGTTCCATTAAACACAAAACCATATTTGCTGACACTATCAGGGATAACATGATCCCTATCATTTACTTTGCTAAGCAATAGGATGTACCAAAGAGGTAGCTATTATGCATAAGTCTTTGCAATTTTGCATAAGTCTTTGCAACTATGCATAGGCATCAGGGGTAAAAAAAATTTATTTCAAGTTAAAATCAACACATCAGAAATAGAACGACAAGATGGTTAGATAGCAAAATGGTTGAATTCCTGAATTAATGCACGCCTAATCTAAATCAGTATTTTTTATAGTTAGGCAAGTCAATAAATTCTCTTCCATACACTAGTTTTAAAGCTTTAAGCCATTTTGAGGTGGAATTCTCTCTTTTAACCCAATAAATCCTCCCTGTCCGCCATTACAAAGAAAAGCTTTGTGATAACTGATCATTGTCCTCCTATTTCCTAAAACTTGATCAAGTCCTATTTTTGGTGAGTCAGATGAGAGGCATTTGTCTTTTCAAATTAAAAACAAATTTCAGTAATATAGACGTCATCAAGAGCATGGTATGTAATAAGTGCAGCAAGCAAATGGATGTTTATTTCACCAAATTCACTTTGATGTCAGTATATCAAATGTAGTTCACTTAAGTATTAACTTACTAAATGGTACCTGACTCATCTGAATTAATGCAGTATGAAAATGTACATTACTTACTCTATTTTATAAAATGGAAAGAATCTGGGTCATTAAGTGCCTAAACATTCATAATGAGATGATATCTATCAAATGTGTGAATAAAATTTTTTAAGTATATAATTTTTTGGTTGTTTAAACATCCATCTTTTCAGCAATTAAAATTTCTAAAGATTTTTTAAAAATGTTTTTTAATGTTCTCCAAGGCAAAGGCAAGGAATGATAATAGCATATTAACAACTCTTTGCTAAAAGCTCTTGAAATCCTGGCAAAAGTGATGAATTGTGTGCACTCT
Source organism: Macroglossus sobrinus (assembly GCA_004027375.1). Classification (NCBI taxonomy): domain Eukaryota; kingdom Metazoa; phylum Chordata; class Mammalia; order Chiroptera; family Pteropodidae; genus Macroglossus; species Macroglossus sobrinus. The sequence goes on from PVKZ01001626.1 coordinate 216,345, forward strand.
TTAATGACGAGCTGTGTTAATATTTCAAAAGTGGACCATCAAACCTCTTGATAGCACAAGAGTCATCTCTATGCAAAAAGTGACTCGTGACTCACAGAGCTATTGACGTAGATAATGACATTAAATCAAGAAACTAAGTCAACAAATGTTTTATAAGTATGTACTATATGGAGATTCCTGTCCTCATGTGAGCATATGTAGCTGCTCTATATTTCCTGATAGAATCTTACATCATAGGGGTTCACTTTAGAAATGTCCTCTTCATCCATCAAGTCTTAGCTTTGCAAGACTTGCAAGTATTGCATTCCTTTGCATAAATAATCAACTAAATTATTTATAGCATGAAATACGGTATGATTTTTTAAAAGTAGAAGATACTATCAATTTACCTAAGGAAAATCATAGTCTGAATTTAGTGGTAGCGGTAGTGTTGGAGGCAATGGTGGAGAAGAGGTTTGGGGACATATTTCACTTTCTGGATAAAGTACTATCCAAGAATTATCTATGTTTAGAAGATAGTAAATTCTGTAGAGAGAATTTATTTTTAAAAATTTTAAAATTCATTAGCTGCTATATCATCATGGTCTAAATTAATGTCTGATATGACAGGTACACAAAAAATGTTGCCTAAATGAATAATTATAAAATAGAAGAGTTAACATTTGAGGTTTAGGTAGGGATATTGAGGGGAAGAGGAGGATGTACATCTTAGAAGCAGGTAAAAAGAAACATGCAGATACACTGTCATGAAACACTCAACAATGATTGTGTCAGGGTTTGTGGGAAGATATTGACAAGGCAGGGGTTTGGGAACTGCTGGAGCTTGAGAGGTAGTAAACATGGGTGAAGTACTTTAAGGTCACATCAAGTGAAGACTTTAAGTTATTTTGAGAAGAAATCATAAACTTCCTAAGAGTGTCAATTAAACCCAATAAATAATAGTTTTGGATTTAGATAATAAAATATGAATAGTATATTTATTTTACTGGTTTTATGGTCAACATTTTGAGGAACTATCAAACTGGTATTCTAAGTGGCTGTACTACATTATATTTCTACCAACAATAAATAAGAATTATAACTTTTCTACATCCTGACCAACACTTTTTATTATCTATTTTTTATTATTACAGCCTCTCTAGTGGGGGTGAAGTGATACCTCGTTTTGATTTGCATTTTCATATTAATTAATAATGTTAAGCATATTGCCAGGTGCTTATCAGCCATTGATATATCTTCTTTGGAGATATGTCTTTTCAAATCATGTGTTTATCTTTTAAATTGGGTTGTGGTTTTCTTTTCATTATTGAGTTAAAAGCATTCTTGACTCTTTTTTTCTGGATACAGGTCTTTATCAGACATATGATGTAAAAACATTTTCTTACATCTTGTGGTTACCTTTCATTTTTTTGATGGTGTCTTATGATGTCCCAAATGTTTTCATTTTGATTATGTACAACCTGACTTATCCATCTTCTCTTTTATATTGTCTAACATATGATTTACAGGATTAATCCCTATGTTATTTTTCTGAGATGTTTATAGATTAACAAAATATCACATATTTATACCATAAATAATATTATGAATTAATAAATACCAGTATAGTCTACAACAGAAATGGCCCTTGAAAATAATATGTTTAAAAAAAAAGCTAGACACAAAAAAACAAATATTGCATGATCTCATTTAACTGAAATGTTCAGAATAAGAAAATCTATAGAAAGTTTATTAGTGTTTACTAATTTAGGGCAGAAGAGGGAGAATGAAAAATGACTAATAAAGAATTCAAGATTTCTTTGGGGGATGATGATTATGTTCCAAAAGTAGATTATTGTCATGGTAGCACAACTCTAAATATAGTTAAAACTATTTTACTATACACTTTAAATGAGTGGACTTTATGTTATGTAAATAATATTTCAAAATGCTGAAAAACATTTTGATTAGTAAAAGGTCAACCATTTTTATTCATAGAAAGTAAATTCTTATGAAAAATAAAAATTCAGGAAAACAAAACTTTTCAATTCAAAACAGATTTTATCATTTAATCTTTTATCACCTTGGTTTATAAACATAATGACAATGGTCTTGAAGTCAAACGATTGTCCTTAACTCAGGAAAATATTCCAATGCATAAATATTCATATGAGTAGAGTTAAATATTAAATTGAGCATCTTAAAATGTCTATTTTTCCCAACAATAAGAATGTTGTAATTGCAAACTTTGTTCAAACCACCAGTCTTGATAGAAGAAACTTAATTCAGAGTGACTAAGTAATTTCTAAACTGGATAAGAGGGATAGAAAATTACTTTTTTCTAAAGATAAAATTTCCACAAAATTTTGAATGATATGCTTGAGAATAAAGAGATTTGCTGAAAGCAATTGGCAAACAAGGAACTCTTTAGGGTGTGATTTATGAGAAAACTGAGAAAAAAAATATGCAGCCATTCAGAACTATTACTGTGGTTATGAGTGAGATGTTTTTAATGTTCTTTGACAGATGTGAGTTAAGAATGGAATTTTTCTTTAAGTATCCCTGCATGGTGAACTGTGTATAATGCTCAGATTCAGAGCCCTGACGTTTGTCAATGCATTTGCTTTAAGCAATTAATTATATAGCTGATAACCAAGGAAGTGAAGAATAAACATTAATATCTTGTATTTAATAAAGCTCTAAAGATTTAAATATAATCTATTAGTGAACTCTGGTTTTGTTTTTTGAATTTGCCTGAAAAAAAATAAAAAAAACAAGGGAGTTTCATTCAACATTTAAATTCATCCCTGCTAACTTTCCATAAAGTTTTCTTGGAAAATTAATAAACTGCAGTGTCTCCTGAATAAAATGCTCACAATATAATATTTTAAGCCACAGCTAGCCATTAACACTCTGGAAGATGAACTGCACACATGTTTCATGAAGATTTATAAGAAGGGCTGATCTGAAAAATAAGAGATGCTGATAGAGAATTCACCAAGCTTGTAAATGAGGCAATACTTTCTGTGAATTTATTTATCACCAATGTATTGCAATTGCGAGAGAAGGTATAGGAACTTGGAAGCCATAAGCATCTGGATAGAAATATGAAGATGGCTTGACCTTGTAGGTGAGTTATTTGCCACTGTTCTTGAGAATTATTCCATCTGCTGTAGGTAAGCAGCATGATATTGCCAACAGGGGGAGCTACAGACAGAAGACAAATGAAGCCGATTTTGTTTAGGACTGTAATTTAGCTGAACTGACAATATATTATACCTTAATGGCCCCTCAGAGTGAATTTAATTGATGACCCAACTTAGATATTCTCTTAGAGTATCTTTATACTGGATTGGATGCAAGCTAGATGCTTAAATTTGCTTTCTTGCTGTTAAGAGAGTCATTGCCATCTGGAGTATATATCTGCTAATATGTTACTGGAATTTTTTTCTATTGTTGCAGCATCTGTAAAGAACTCAAAAAGCTTCTGATAAGTCAAAAGAAAAGACAAAACTAATGTTTTTCTCAGTGAAAACTAAGAAGGTTTAGCAGATAAACAGAAATAACTAACACTTTAAATGTGTTTTTAGCTTCATTTTCAGTCAGGTAAAAATAAAGTTGGTATTGAATAGCAAAATTTATATTTTCAGTATGTCTATTATATACTTGTATAGATAAACGCCAAATAAATCAGGAAAGAAAATATTTATAATAAGGAAATTACAATGGAGTACTCTTGCTTGATGTCATAACTTTAAAAGTTAATGGAAGATTTAAAAATTAGATTTCTATAATTAAGAACTGTCATAAAATCAGTGGTCATTCTTAATTTTAACAATCTTGTTTCTGATACAACAGTGTAAGAACAGAAGTTAGGACTAATCAGTTTTATCAACTTATGCTTACACTAGAGAATCTGGGCATTTTATATTGTGTCAATATACAAGAATGCTAATTTAAAAAGGGGTGCAATTTCCCAGGTCAAATTTACTATAAGACCTTAGGATTTTTTTCTTATATGGAATTCATTCACTCATTTGTGTATTCACCAAGCGTTGTTCATTAAGCACATTTTATGGGTCAAGCATTAAGTTATGAGTAAGAAAAATAACGATTCAGAAATGTCCTCTGCCTTCAAATTATGTATAGCTTAGTAAGAAGAGATGGTTATTTAAATATATGATTGCAATAAGATTACAGATGATAAGTTAAAAATATGCATAATATGTATAGTACATAAAGGAAGCAGTTGTGTTTGTCAGTTGTGATCTGTCTAGAATCTATGCTGTAAAAGGCACATTAGGCACATATCACTTTGAGTCTCTCATGGTTGTTTAGAATACAGAAAGGCAATGCCTTTCGAGAACTCACACATTTATGGAATCACAACATCTTAGCACGTTTCCAAGTCTTTCCTGATTGTTCTTTTGGATGGTCCACTAACATCTTGAAGTCAATATGTGCCAAACTAAATTTGTCTTTTTCCTAAATATTTTCCTACACTTGTGTCATCTTCATTTTTCTGCTCTCCAAAGCATAAAGTCTTAGATCTATCTATCTATCTATCTATCTATCTATCTATCTATCTATCTATCTTTTTTTTTTAAGGCGAGGTGGCCCTTGGTTGACCTCACAGATTGCAAGAACCTAATCAGTTTATAATCCTTTGTTTTTTGGTTTTTTTTTTACACCTATAGCACCTCGTCTTTCTAAGTGGTCTCCTATCCAAGTATTAACCAGGCCAAACCCTACTTAGCTTCTGAGATCAGATGGGATTGGGCTTGTTCAGGGTGGCATGGCTGTAGACCATTTTCTTTTGACTAATTAATCTCATGTACCTATTCCATGATCTTCTATTTGTTATCACTACACATAATTCAGGTGTTTTTGTGCTGTTACCTAAATTTATCAACATCTCTAGTCTTTGTCCTTTCCCATTCAAATTTATATTAAAATCACTTTCTAATAAATTATAAAAAGCTCTACTCTGAACATACTATTTTCATGCAGTCTCAAATAATGTTAATCATTTCCTTAATTATTTACAAAAAGAGATTCTCAACCTATTTAAGGTATTTCATACTCATATTCCATACCTAGCTTAGTCTTCTAATAGAGCTCTCATTATTTCCTGATATTTTTTAATATTCCATTTAATAGAAATTAGATAGTTTTTTCTCTCTCTACACTATGATGTCCTTATCCTCTGCTCTCCTTCCCTTTTGTCATTCACTCTGTGATGAATTCATTAAGAAAAAAAAACAAAACAAAACATTTCTCCTTGTTAGATCAAAAATGCTACTGCACCTATGAGATTTTCCTCAATACAGTCCCAAGGATAGGCTTCTTCATAAGTTCACAATATTTTATGTGCACCTGTTACATAAAAGTAATCATTTGAGGCTTCTGTGGTAAAATAGAGAAATTATTAGATTTAAAGTTAGACCTTGAAGTTCAACAGATGTAAACTTTGTCACTGTTGCTATTGCTTCTATAATATAACCAAATCCTATGCTGTCAGTCCTCATCATGGCAGAAATAAACATAGCTATCAATAATAATATCATTAAAATTGATAATGAAACAAAATAATTACACACTTTAGATACCATTAAACGTAAACAGGAGTTAAATAGACAGGTTTTAAACTTTGATTTTCATATTCTACATAAAAATGATTCTTTTAATGTTTATGTTCTATTACCATCAGGACTATTTAATAGTCACTTTAGGTTAAAGCAAGAATAAAGGTAAATATGAAGAATTGGTCTTTATATTTAATATTAAGAAATATTTGTTTATTGAATAAATAAATGACCAAATAAATAAATGAACTTCAGTAAAAAATACTGCATTTCTCCTAGCATTAGATTATATGTAAAAATCACTCACTGTGTATGTTTTAAACGCCTTTAAGAAGAATGCATGATTTGGCAGTTAGCATGTTTAAAAGCATCATTGATGAATTTGATTTTTTTTCAAACAAAAGCTTTGGCTAGGTTGAGAAGAATAAAATTAATTTTGTTATCTCAACACCTCTCATAATAAAGATCAAATATCTAATTGAGAAAAACATACTGGAAAAAAGGAACACAAACAAAATTACAGAGAAATATGAAGCCAAGTTTTAAAAGGCCACAGGTAACTTTTAAAATATATATTGTTTCTATTATAACCTAGACAATATGGTAAAAGTTAACTTTACACTTCTTAAGCTGATGGGTGCTTAATTATTTTACTCTTATGCCAATCTATTATCACAAAAGTATACAAAAACAAAACAAAACAAACACATAAATGAAGCCTAGCTCATTGCTGTCATTTCTTCAGCCTTCAACTCACACTGCCAAGGATTATAAGAAATATAAAATATAAAATATTATGGGAAATCCCATTAAATGGGAATTGGGAGAATCAATTTTCACTGAGAAGAACTTTCAAGTGATCGAAAAATTTTGAAGAAATAGCTTTTTGCTTTAAAAATAAAAAAGTAATCTAAATCATAGAACAATGTTTCAATTTCTCAAATAATTCACAGGTCTACCTATAGGTTATTATTATTATTTTTTTTAATTCAAGTGGAGTCACTTTCTTTAAAAAGTTTTGTGCAGTTAAAGCTAAAGAACTTTAGTCTGAATTTTTATGCAGCCCTGTTTGATAGAACGATTCAGAGCTGAAGTGTCCTCTGCATGAATGCCAAAAATATGTTTTGATTGAATACACTTCCTGGAACCCATGCAAGGCATGCACTCACTGAACTAACTTCAGAGCAGTGGGGATTTCAATGAGTTTTTTTTCTTATTCTATTAATCTTCAATACTTATTACACAGAATTATAGAATTTAGAGCCTAAAGAGACCTTTCTCTAGTTCAACCCTGTCAATTTACAGATATATAAACTGAGGTCCACACAGATTGAAGAACTTGCTGAAGGTTAAATAGCTTTCTATTAAAAGCAGAGTGAAAACTAGGACAATCTCTCACTCTCTCACTTTAATTTTAGAATAAATATATAGTCATTTTTTAGTCCTATCCGCTGGCAATATATGATCTTTTGTATGTAAAAGTCATAAGATATAAAGTGCTCTCCATAAAACTATGAAATAATTCCATAACTCTAAATGTATCCATAAATCTTATTTTGAGTTTAATCATGTACCATAGTCATGGACATAAATATGGATTTTTTCAGAACATGCAACACTAACAAAAAAAGCGAACATTCTAAATAAGCCAAATTTTATTCTAGCTAGAAGACATTTCTCTCTATATTCCTTGGAGTTTCTCAGCTTTTTTAAAGATGACAACTCTTTAAAAAAGTTAGAACCATTGGACAATAATTGGTGAAGATGTGCATGTGACACATACTCTGATTTTTTTATTTTATTTTGTTTTGGCAAATTGGTACATAACGGTAAAATCCCCTTAAAATGATAATATTTTAATTTAAATTTAAAAACAGAATCATGCACAGAAAAGTAAAATGAGCTGTAAGCACATCAGAAATCTTTTAATTAAAGCAATTTTATTTGACAAAAAAAGACTTTCATGAGTAAGTATCTATGATATCTGACTTTTGAGATACAAATTTAAAACATGATTATATTTTTTATTCTAAATGTAAATTCCATCCATGGCATTATGAAATCAAATATCTTTAGAAAAATAAGAGAATTTTAAAAATCCATTAAAGTTAACTGAGCAATAATATACAGCAACTTTCTATTTTAAAGTCACTTTATTTTTTTTCTGATAATCAAGATACATACAGTTTAAAATGTTTTAGAGAAAACACCAAGAAGCAAAAAAATATGACTATCATTTTAGTATTGTTACTTAAATATAAGGATAATTAAGAATAATTAAATCATATAAAATTGAATGCAAATAATTTTATCAGTGAACAAATAATTTAAAACATTTATAATGCATCTGAAGGCCAGTTGCTAGATATCAAATGTATATTCATCAAGTGTAACAATGCATTGTATGTATATGAACTTTTGATAAGCATGTTTCAAATTTCTCTCTTTTGATCTTTACAAAAATAGTAAAGACAAATATCAAGCAGTATTATTACCTCAAATATATAAAAAAGGGAATGAAATTGAATGAGTGCTAATTTTTATTCTTGGATTGTAATCTCACCACACGTCATGCAGCCTCTATTTATTATTACCTAATAAATCTATTCTAGTCCTCTCCATCCTTTTCATTTTAAATTTTGAATTCCTTTATTTAACTTGTTCTATTTTTAAAGAAATTAAGCTCTGGACAAATATTCAAATTTTATAGAAAATATCTATTAGTATGGAACCTTCAGCTTAATCTAGAAATGAAATCAAATGGTGAGAGTATCACATTCAGGGTATTGCAAATTGTATTTCACAATCTTTAGACCTCTTTTTTCAACAAGTAAAACTAAAAAAAAATGACTGTTTGAAGTACTTGGGGTACTTGGCACTATATGGTTTGAAAACCATTGATTTAGTTTAATCCAGTAGAACAGTGCTCCTCAAACTATCTGTGGTGAAACACTACGTTTTTGCTTTAACTTTATTTTGTTTGCTTTCCAGTCTAATGCTTTTGTAAAATAAAACATAAATGAATAACCAAAAAAATTTAGTAAAAAAGATACAAAATTTAAGTCTTCAATTTTTTAAATATTAGATTTAATAAAGCTTATATAATATGTAAATTAATAAAGCAGAAAAACATCACAGCATGGAAAGTATAATTTTAAAAAATTATATACATAGATTATAGACAGTATGTCAATAGATAAATAATTTAGAAAACCATTATATATATATATATATATATATATATATAACAGTTTGCTGTCAGGAGTGAAATGAGAATTCTGATTATTGAGTGTTTATATGCTTACACTGAACAAACTGTGTGTATCAATATTGATGTTTGACACCATAATTGAGATTTTTTTGTTAATTGTTTTATATCTAGGAGTAATTACAATGTTATTCACAAGGCAAAACATATTGAAACTGTTTCTGTATTTTCTTCTAGTAATTCTCATAGTAATGAAACCCACCTTTTGGAACTGGAAGAAGAAATTTTAAAGCAATGCAAACAAAATAAAGATATTCACTTTAAATGTTATCCAAAATGATGTAAGTGATATAATTTCAAACATTTCTTTAATTCTTAACCAGTAGTCAGTGCTATAAATTTACTCTAGTATATTTAAAGTTAAATAATTTTTTCAGTGAAAAAAAGGGTCACAATTCACAAATAATCTTAAAATACCACATTTTAACATGATTTTGTTGCATATAGCTAGTAATGTACTTACCACCTATGATTCATCTGGCAACTTCAAAACCACCTGAGCTTATCTGTACTTTGTCTAATTAAACACATCCCTCATCACAGGCTTGCATGTTTTAGCAATGTCAAATTGCTCTAAAGTTTAAAAATGCACATTTCCAATTTACCTAACATCATATTTAGAAACAAGTAATGGACTGCCACCAGTCAGCAGAGCATACTTGCTTGGAATAACACCAAAGCAAAAAGCAGTTATTTGTAGTATCTAGCTTTCATTCTCCCCTCCCATTTTTCCATTGAAACTTCCTGTAGAGAACAATCATTCATTAAAATAAATTTACAGTCTGGTTAGAATCAACTCATTCCCCAAACATTTATTTAGTCTAAGGCAAGCAGTGTGATTCCATCACCTACACAGCAGTGTTGGTTCAAGTTTAGGTGTTTGACTTAAGTTGGTCCATCCAAATAAAATTAATATCTTTCTTTTGTGTGTTTGATGGTTAAAAAATAAATATTAGCATAAACACAAAAATGTGTCTCTAAAAGTTATGGTACCAGAAAGAGAAGTGGACTTAGAATGAAGCTGTGTTTGTCAAAGGTAGAAGAATGAGATAGAAAGACATTGAGTAAACAATGTAATTTACCTTAATGAAAAATGCAAGGATACAGAAGAGCACTCATTTTTCAAAAACACAGAAAAATAAAAGGGTACACAGTACTTACATTAAGATGGATGCATATAACATGAAATAAAAGGAGAATGGAAATGCAAAACTGGGTTAAAATGGAAATATATATATATATATATATATATATATATATATATATATATATATTAGATAGGACATAAATTAAAAAAAAATGTATGAGATTAACTGAACTCTCCTGCACCTACTGTTCAGTGTAACTACACCTATGCCTATATCCATACACATATATGTATCCATAATCATATCCATATTCATATTATAACTAAAAGTTGTATTCTTATTGATATTGGCTCAAGCCAGCTTTGAAACTTCTCTAACCATAGAAAATACCAGGAGCCTTCAAAAAACAATACTTGTAAGATATAGTTCTTGTGTATTTTAGTTCATTTTATAACCCCAAGGTAAATACTTACTTTTGTTTCTGCAGTCAATATTCACTTATACTCACCATACATTTATTATTTATTTGTTCTTTACTTTTCTTCTTCAAGATTTTCCATCTTTGATTATTTTCTTTCTTTAGAAAGAAAACTTTTTAAATGCCCTTTAAAGAGGGCTGTTAATGGCAATATCTCTGCATTTTTCTAAAAATAAATTTATTGCTTACATCAAAAATCTGCTATTTAATATGGCAAACTTTATTAATTATCTTAGCTAGATCCTCTGGATAAGTTGCTGTGGCTTCTACATCAGTACTTGCTAGCTTCAAACTTTTCTTCTGCAGCTTCCTCACATCTCTCAGCCTTCACAGAATACAAGAGAGTTAGGGCCTTGCTCTGGATCAGGCTTTGGCGTAAGGAATTATTGTGGCTGGTTTTATTTTCTATCTAAACCACTGAAACTTTCTCCATATTAACAATAAAGCTGTTTCACTTGTTCTTTGTTCATTCCAGTGTTCACTGGAGTGATACTTTTAATTGTTTTCAAGAATATTTCTTTTTCTTTTTCCTTTCTTTCTTTTCTTTTCTTCTTCTTCTTCTTTTTTTTCCCCCTGCCTCTGCAATTTGGTTATTTGGCCCAAGAAGCCTTGTTTTTAGCCTTTCTTAGTTTTTGACATGCTTTCCTCACTAAGCTTCATCATTTCTAGCTTTTTATTTAAAGTGAGAGTTGTGTGAGTCTTCCTTTCTCTTGAAAACCTAGGGGCCACTATACTGTTATTACTTAGCTTAATTTTAATATTGTTGTGTCTCAGGGAACGGGGAGGCTCAAGGAGAGGCAGAGAGAAAAGGTACTGGCCAGCCAGTGAAGTAGTAGTAATAAACACAGGATTTATTGATTAAGCTCACTGTTTTATATGGACATGGTTCGTAGCACCCTGAAACAATTCCAATAATAACATCAAAGATCACTGATCACATTCACTATAGTAAATATAATAAAAATGAAATGTTTAAAATATTGTGAGAATTACCAAAATGTGACACAATTGAGCAAATGCAGTTGGAAAAATGGCGCCAATAGACTTGCTCAATGCTGGATTGCCACAAACCTTCCATTTGTAAAAAAAAAAAAAAGTGCAATATTTGCAAAGTACAATTTTAAAATATGAAGTTAATTTATACTATATAACAAAACAGTTTAACTTCACAAATCATTATTATATCTCTCTGTGCATAGTAAACTTATGACCTCTCTAAATATAGTAGGATGAATAATCTCCTATATTACTTACTAGATAGGCATGTATGATTTTCACCTTTATTTATCCATATTAGTTTATTCTTTGTTTTTTTCTGGGTTAAAGCAAAAGCACAAATAAATGGACTTTTTGTACTTGAGATAACTATCTATCTTGTCATTAGTCATAATAATTATGAATAAATAAGATTTTAAACCATATTTTATATAGTATTTGAGGATTAAAGTTACCTTTTTTGACTTTGTTTTCTAAAATATATTGCTTCAGCAAATTAAATCCATGATCCTCTTTTGTCAATGTAGCAGAGAGCTGACACTGGCTCACAATTTGAAATTTGCTTATCTAAAGTAAATGTGATGTAGGACATAATGAGGTTTTAGATTATTTGCTGACAGAAATGGAACATGCTGGAAATGAATCTGGTCTATGTATCCAATAGTATTCAATGAATGCTAATCAAATTTTGGCCATCAGAAAAAAGATACTGAAGGCATTAGTAAATTAACTGAGCTCAACAATTCCATATGTACATTGCTCTAAATGTATCCAGATTGAAATACCATTAAGAAATAATTTTTATTCTTTTAAAACTTGGCTATTCCCTACTGTCTTAAGTTTGTAAAACTAGAAAATAAATTATCCTGCCATAACTAATATGTAAAATAAATTCAGTAGAGCAACACAAGAGCTATAAAATGAAATTGTTTAAGATAATCTACACTGTGGTAATATGAAATCTTTGATCATTTAGCACATTGTCTAATATATATTTTATTAAAAAGTGTATGAATAAAACCAGGATGTCATGGCACTTTATTCTTTTTCCAATGATTTAAAAAGAACAGTCAGTTGCTACTCATACATGGAAAAAATAAATCTGATTTTATTATCTATGTGTTAGTAATCCAACCTTCAAGTTCAGGGTTTCTTAATTATATTTTAGGACAATTTTTTTCATCATTCTCTACAACTTCAGGTATTATTGACATTAAAACCTTCTGTATTTTGTTGCCCTTGTTGAAGACACTGAGTTTTAGGAAGTAAGAATGTCTTCATCAATGTGAAGTGGCAGAGAAGTCCTTACAAAATACCAATAGTTAATTCATGCTCTAGTAAGTATTTCAATTTAGATATTGAACTGAATTTAAGAAATTTTTAACTCAATTTATTAAAATTAAGAATCCTGGCAAAATACACATTCTCTCCAATTTTTGTGATTTAGAATGAGCTGTTCTTAAAACCTAGGGAAATGGTTATTTCTTTTCTTTTACCTAAATATGATTTAAATATTCTGTAATTACATACTTTTTTGGAAAGAACATGTATTCTAAAATGTAAAATGTGATTTGGCAGGTAAAATATAGACTATCAAAGCAGCAGGTGTAAATTAGTAATGGATTTTGAGCCCATTTTTTAGACATCAACCATCTTCCACATAACTAAGGACATCTGGTCTTAGACATGCTATTATCCTCCATGGAAAGACACTGCTGTGGGGAGAAATAAAATAAAAACAAGGAAACTAATCAGTTAGCTCTGGTTGAGGAAGTATAATACAGAGTTTAGGCAATTGAGACAGGCTCAGCAAGAGAAAAATCAATCACCTATAGACTTTGCATCTTGGCAAGGTTATTTGAGCACAGTTAGAAAAGCAAAAAAGAAAGCCCAACAGAAAGACCGGGCAATACTGCAGAAAGTAGGAGAAGAAAGAAAATAGACTCCTTGATTTGCAGGAGAGGATGTATTTTAGATAAAAACTCAATTTTAGGTTTCAACTGCTGTGGGAACCGATGATTTATAAACCCTCCAGTCTGGTTAAAAAATCTAGGTAGGCACAGTTTGAGAGTCGAAGGTCACAAACCATATCTTCAGCCTAATTATTTTAGTAACAAAAGCTACATACGGTATTAAAAAGCAGCAATTGCAAACCATAACTCATTATATCAACATAAAATCATATGTCCAAAAAGGGTCATTTTTGTTTGTTTGGATATTGGGGGGGATATGTTTTCACAACATTAACAGAAACAGTTAAATATATACATATATACTATCTTATTTAATTTTAGATTTAATAATTATGGCTTATAATTACAGAGGATGCCTAGGCTAGGACTGATCAAATGATCAAAAGTCCCCTTTCCCTGGGGAAAGGTAAGATGCAACATTATGCAAATTTATTTCACTCTGTCTTCTTTGTGATTCATTTTTTTCCTTGGCCTTTTTTTCTCCATTATCTTTTTGACATGCAGCCCTTCATGCAGGAATATTTTTCCTTTCTAAATATTTGGAATACCTTGCACATTAGCGGCATTTTGATTAATGAGCTTGTTATGCATTCTAGTTAGATCCTGCTGAACAAAACTGACCTTTTCTTAAAGTTAGCAATGACTCTTTATTCCTAAGGTTACCACTCAGGTTCTCACTCGTGACTCAGAGAAAGCTCTTAGAAACATTTATAAAGCAATTTCAGAACTCTGGGCCCCTCATCAGTAAGAACATTTGCTATGTCCAAATTCATAACAAATGTTACTATTTTTATTTAAATTAACCTACACAATAAAGCTGGTCTTCTAAATGTAACATTATAATCATCATTACAATGAATACAGTATTACCTCAGATAATTCATATGTCTCTGTTGTATTTATTCTGCTCATTATTCCTCTAATGCCTTCTATTTTTAATCACTATATTTAAGAAGAGGAATTTAGTGTAATTCCTTACTGTGTCACATAGTGTCTTGAATATATTAACTATTTCATATGAGTTACAGTTACACATATTTGATGTTCTTGTTTGAGTAAATCGGAGAAAGTTAGTTTAACCTCTCTCTGACAGGAATTTACCTACCTTATTCAAAAAGTAAAGAACATAAAAATGTAAACACATTGACATGTGCTTATCTACTTCCCTGTAACCTGATAGAAACATTCAGATTTAAATTTTATTTTGTTTATAGGTTCAACAACAGGTGGTTTTTATATTATTTATTTTTCAGGTTCTGTACATACTCACATTATTAATTACTCACTGATGAAATCGAATTCACGTAATAATTGTCAAGGCTTTATTTTGAGATTACACTGAACAGGGACATGTCAATTCATTTATTTTGTCTGTCTACATCATTTATATATATTGCTATAGTCAAATGAAGAAACCATGGCATCCTCTTTAGTATCGTCTTACGGATATAGCTAATGCATTTTTCATAGAAATGTTACAATGTGGTGACTTTGATCTAAAGGCAATTTAAATATAAATAAAACTCTTGGTATTAATTCAGTTACAATCTGTAAATTATCTTGATATTTGCTTATGTGAATATATTTTCCAATATAATACAGATTCTATGAAACACTGCTATTTATTTTCATACTTTATTTTAAATGTAAGATATTAACTTTCTTGTAAGCAATCATTGTTACAGAGACAACACTGTGAAACATATTGGAAATTAACATAATTATATCAAGAGTTCCCTGGTGGTCAAAAACATTAGTACTCAAATTGCATTATGAATATGCAAATCCAGTATCTTTGATTTAGGTCATTTGTCACTGGTGTCAGAAATTGCAAGTCACTGCTGCTGTCTAAACTTTTGAAAAAGCTTCCAATGATGGGGATTTAATTTAAAAGAACCTTCTGCTTCATCAACAATCTATCTAAACTACATAAGATCCATTGGTAGGCAAATTTCTTCTATGTTCTAATTTTGTTTAAGTATTAACACTGATTCCATTCATATTATATTTTGGAGTGATGGAAATGCATTGAATGAAAAACAATTCTTCTGAAACTGGTCTGATCAAAAGCAATTATATTTGCGTAAAATATGAATTTAAAATCAAACTTACATTCTGTTTGCTCACCTAGCTAATGTGTATTCTTCTGTAATGGAAGGGTCATTACTTTTTAACTATGAGTTCAGATCATTAATTTATTAATTTTTAACTGTGAGTTCAAATATTCAACTTGAAACAGGATTTATATAGCATGTAAGCAGTTGCACAGGACATAAAATTCAAACAGGTCATAAAGGCAAAAATGGTGTCTCTAGATATTATCACATACCATGACAAATAGGTGCAGCTCAATGAATCAAATACTAGAATGTTATCTTGTAGTGTACTTTACTCACTCCAATAAAAACAAGACCCCTGTTAGTTATACTAAATATTGTTCTGACTTAAGTTTTTTCTTATATAAATATAAATGCTAAAGGAAATAAAATTAATGAATAATCAATAATTTTCAAAATTAATGGAAAAAATTCGCTGTAAATATAACCCCAATTCATAAACGTACTTGCTTTATAACTTTGTCAAATTATATGACCTCTCTAAGGCTTATTAACAGGATCATTAGGAGGATTAAATACTATTATTATATTAAACACTTAGCATCATACTCTGTATATAAAAAAATCCACAAAACAACTTAGAAAATACTTTTATTATTATAAAAATGTAGATTCTTTGAAACAAGAAGTATTGCTTATTATTTGAAATTATCCTTCCAATATAATTTTCTGTCAACATCCCCCTCACTCACTCCCACTCCAGTCATACTGGACCTCCTTGCTTTTTGTACCGTTAAAGCATTTACGTTCTATGGGACCTTTGCACTCACTACTCTGCCCCCATGGAGCCACATGGCTCACTTCCTTGTCCCTTTCAGATTATAACATATAAAGGAGTCAGGGAGCAATGAGGCCTCCCCTCACTAACCTATGATCCTTACCTGCAAACGCTGTAGAAAATAGCAATATTTTGTACCTGGCACTTGTAATCTTCCTTACCTTGCTTAGTTGTTCAATTTAACAACTTTCACTATTTAGATTATAATACATATATTTACCTTATATTTACTTATTCATTCATTTATTACCGTGCTAGTCCACTCCCCATCCTAACTAAAATATAAACTCTATATGGCTAAAAAATTGACCTTTTCTTTAAAAAAGACAATTGTGCCCAGTACCCACAATAGTATTTGCCAAAATCAATAAATTATTTTCAAATGAATGAATAAAGAATAAATGTGTTTTCAATTTTTAAATATTAAACATAGTTTAATATGCTATTTAACAATATGATCTAGTCTATATCTTTTAATCCCAAATCATGCAAATCTAAATTCTTCTGTCTCAGGGGTAGGTTTTCATGTTTGATAAATTAATTATTTGCAGTATAGTCTTAAATTACTATTTTTTAAAATTTAATAAGTACAAAATATGCCCATGGGCTTCAGCTAGCAACAAATAGCCACTGACTTTCCCCATTTTTAGGTAATAATAGTTATTGATTTTTAGTCTTCATCTGTAATAAAAAAAAACAAAGATAGTTATTAAAAAATAATCTTTAAGGTATGACACATTCAATTCACACAATATTTTTGGAGTACCTATCACATTTGTACTACATTTGCAGTGTTTCTACTAAGAGCTACAGAGAAAAACAAGATAAAAACAAATGTCACTTCCTTGAAAATAGTTACTATTTTAGGTATTTTAAGATGTACATGACAGCCATATAAAAGACATGGTTATGATGAGTGAAAATAAAGGTAAAAATATGATCTAACTGGTAGTGCTTACATTTTTAAAAAGATTATCATTAAGACTAGGCCTTTGGCATAAGTAATCTTACTCTATATAATTAATCGTAAAAATATCTCTACTCATCTCTAGAGCACAAATATGACATATAAAGCATAAACTTCACAATAAAGACTAGCTTCAAATTTAAAAAAATCAAAGTTAGATCTATAATTTCTTAAAAGTAATTACATGAGTGTCGATGAATATCTATACTCATGAATTCACCATATATAAAAGAATTTCATTGTCATGCATCATTCATGAAGAATATTATGAAACATCTTATTAACAAGTTAATTATTTTCCTCTCCTTTCTTAGTGTCTTACTTATTCTTCTAAATATATCCATAGAGTAAACACATTGGGAATCTCAGTTACTTAAATGCAAACTTCAGCTCTTCAACTTCTCTGGGGATATTTGTAGTTTGTAGGGCGTAAGACTTGTTACTAAATTAAAACTAAATGATCTCAACTGAAAGTCTGTATGAATGAAAGCACATAGCATCAAAGGAAGATGTTTATCAATTAGGTACTCAATCGTCACAGGACTTATATTGCTTAAAAGTGAATTTAAGAATGTTCAAAAGATCTTTAAATTATTAAAAAATTCAAAACATTTTATTATTTGAATATCTGTCATTTCAGTAAATATTACTAACATAAAAAGTCTTTGATTTTTAAATTAATTCTAAAAGCGTGTATGCTTTAGCTTACACAGAAGACCATGATACTTTAACTGAAAATGTCAAATTATTTTCAAAATGCTTGTTGGTCCTGAAAATGATCTAGATTTATTTTTCATGAAGTATCTCCTAATTAATATTCATAAATGTGTCATAAATAAAAAAAATATATACCACAGGTTGAGAAGTTCTTGAAAGAGAAAAGTGTAAAACCAATCTTGATAGTAAAAGACCTTTCTAATTATTCTTAAGTTTTTATTTGCATATTTTTAAATCTTCAACATATACCCTCTTACATCTAGTACATCAACATTAACAAATAATTGGTTTTCTTTTATTTTTCTCAACAGAAAGGAAACATACAAACATACTCATCTTTCATCACCATTAAAAAAAAAACTTGGCATTACTTAAAATTTATTAATGAAAGCTCAAATTTGCAAATTCTTGTTCAAAATTAAAGATTCATTCATTATAAGTCAAAGTCTATTTCCATCTTAAAAAATAACAAAGTCTTCTTAGATTATTAAAAATTATACCAATTTCCTTTGCCATGTAATCACTTTAATTGCCTCTACCACATCTCTTTTGTAAAATTATACAGCATGCTATATTACTATTAGTTATTTTATGTTAATCTCATCTTGCAAAATAATAATTCTTTTAAAGTTTGTTACAGCATTATAACATGTGTCTCCATTGCTGATTCTTTTATAAATCAAACAACTTTGCAGTATTTCTTTTATGGTCTTTGCTGTAAGATAAGAATCAGAAGATATGTAAGAAGAAGTACCCTCTCTCTCAAAGTCCTCAAGACCATAATACAGGTGTCTTCTCTGTTCCTTGAACAGGCCAAGGTCTTTTCTATCTCAAGATTTTTGCTGCTCTCACTTCCAGTAATGATCTTTGATTGGCTCCCATCACTTCTTCCACATTCTTATCCTTTGAATTTAGGATATATCCTCAGCAAGGTCTTTTCTAATCATTTTATTTAAATTAACTCTTCCAATATACTTCTCCTAGTCACATATTTTGTCATATACTACTTACTCTACTTATTTATTTTATGGGTTTTCTTATGATCTACAATTACCTTGTTTATTTACTTACATTTTCAGCCTCCTGCTCCCATACAGTTTTATAAATTTGATAACATTTAAGTTGATTACTATAGTGGGAATGGAACATTTCTGGGTGAATGAAAATCATCCACCATTTCATATAAGTAAAGGAAAACATTTGATTTAGTGGCAGTTAATTT
The DNA here is from genome assembly GCA_004027375.1 of Macroglossus sobrinus. Lineage (NCBI taxonomy): Eukaryota > Metazoa > Chordata > Mammalia > Chiroptera > Pteropodidae > Macroglossus > Macroglossus sobrinus. The sequence goes on from PVKZ01001626.1 coordinate 235,513, forward strand.
GTTTTCTGTTATTTACATATGAGCCTTTAAAGGATTTATTATCTTAAAAAATACAAAAAAAAATCATTTGGTCCAGAAAACTCAATTCTAACTCTTTGTGTGTGTGTGTGTGGGGGGGGGGGGATAGGGATTGACACAGTCTGTAAGTTGGAGAGTTTGTCATTCATCACTTAAATTATTTTGATTTTTTGGTGTGGCATATCAGTCACTGTCAGTCATAGTATTACTACTACTACTAGTACAACTATTATTGTTATTGTTATTATTATTATGTTCAAAATGACATAGTTTAGTGTAAGCAACTTCCATGCCGAAGAATTCTGCTGTGACTGCAGAAAGAAAGTAGCATTGTCTTCTACTCTCCTGCCATCAGATATATTGGGTGAGAAATATCATTAGGTTTTCTTCCCAAATCTAATTACTGGCAGGGAGTATATGTCAGGCTGAATAACAAACATACTAGTTACCAGTACAAGGTGCTATCAACCCAATGCAGAGGCAAGCAGCTTTGGACAGTGGTTCTAGGTAACAGATTTTGCGGTGAGATCCAATGCTTTGTTCTGCCCCACTAACATTGACGTAATACCTACTGATGGAAACAAAAGTAAAAATTTTTATCCTACAGCCTTATTTCGCCAGTGATGGAATGGTTATAGGACTTGCAGTTTTCTTTTAAACAGAAAAAAAAGAAAAAAAAACACAGTATAATTGAACAAATGCTTCAGTTTTAGGGGCTTGTTACTTAAGAGTGTACCTATATCTTTATATTAATCTATGTTTAGTAAGCTAATATAACTTCAAAAAATTTATTTTATTCTACCTACAAAAATAGCATTTAGCAATATAAAATATACTGTCCATAGTGATGTTTCCTGAACCTTAAAGAATAATTCTTTTCATCCAGAGACAATTTAAACATTAAATTTTAACATATTAGGAAACATTATCGGGAGTCCAAGTGCTAAGGATATACATGAGGTTAAAGCACAAAAGAGTGTCATTACCGGAGAGAATATGACCCCATCTACATAAAATGCAGGGCCAGCCAGTGTTTCCATAGGTAGCAGTATTTGCACTTCACCATGGAGCTATTGTGGTTGGTTTTCTTCACAAATGCCTCTGAACTTGGCACATAGGTCCACAAATTCACAAGCAACTTCCAGATCCAGTGATTACCCAGCAGGTGTTTCTCTGAAGGAAAGAATTGGGAAATCCTTACGAACTAGCTATCTTCTGTAGAGAAAATATATTTTGCATTCGGGTTTGATTATCAAAGATAATCAAATAATAGAAAGTGTTAAAGAAAATAGATATAGACACTAGTTAAGTAAGGAAGATTGATTTTATTCAGTATTTTTGCAAGAGCAGGAAAAGATTTTAATACAGAATTGAGCTCTATGTCAAATTCAATAAGGAAAACTGGGAATTTATAGCCAAAGAGTAGAGTGAGAGAGTCAGTAGATAAAAATTTCTAAGAGGAGTTATCATGGGCAAGGAGTTTCTTATCAAACTGCCTTATAACAGAATTCTTGCTACAAGCATCCAAGGTGATCAGGTATCAATGGTTGGAATGAGTAACTTGAACAAACATCAAGGAGAATGAGATATCAAGGGTTCAGGGAGATTCTCTCTACACTCCATTAGCAGAATTCTCATTAAAATTGGGCAAAGCAGGCTGAGGACAAGGTCCAAGAAAGAAACCTAGTCAAAAAGAGGGCTCACAGCAGCCTGCCTGGAGTTTCGTCAGTGAGAGTCTTTGTCAAAACTCACATTTTAAAGACAACATGTCAAAATTGGAGCTATTTTTCTTCCCCTCTCAAATTTATTTCTCCTCCAGTCTCTCATTTTACTAAAGAATATTATCAACCAAAATCTCTGAAGTCTGATCCATCAGGAAATCTTGTTAGTTCTCCTCAACAAACATATTTTGAACTCTCCATCTTACAAGCCATTACCGCTATCCATACCACTATCACTTCTCGCATCAGTTTCTGCAATAGCTTCCGTACTGGACTTTTTTATTCCATTCCTACCAACTGCAGCCTCCCAGCCAGTGTAAACCAAGCTTTGTTCGAAACCCTTAAATGGCTTTTTATTGCATGTAGAATCAGATTCAAAGTGTTATTAAGTCCAAAGAGATCTTATACAATTTGACTCCAACCCACCCTCCAACATGAATTTCTACCACCCCCTACCTCACTCAGTATGCTCTGAACATGCAGCTTCCTTAACATTATCATTAATATTCAGTGAGCTTTGCCTTTGCTGTTCCTGCCTCCCATAGAGTCTTCTCTTGGCTTTTTGCAAAGCTCTCTGACTCCTCAGCATTCGTGTTTTAGTTTAAAATCAAAATGCCAAAGAAATTATTTGTATCTGCTTTATTCCTCAATTAAGATTTCTAGATTCTTTCTTCCCCAGCACTTGTAACAGCACTTGCTCAGCTCGGGCTACAGTAAAAAATTACCATAGAGACTGGTAATTTTAAAATAACAACAGATATTTATTTTTCTCACAGTTCTGGAGGCTGGAATTGTGCGTTAAAGATGCCAGCATGGCTGAATTCTGGTGAGAGCCATCTTCCTCGAGTGCAGATAGGCCACCTTCTTACTGTATTATCACATCCCAGGGAGAAAGAGAGCTCTGGTGTCTCTTCCTCTTCTTCTAAGAACGTATCAAATCACGGTGGTCCTAACTTCACGAACTCATCTAAATCAGATTACTTCCCAAAGCCCCAACGTCCAAAAATCATCACATTAGGCATCAGAGCTTTAATATCTATATCTGTATCTATATCTATATCTGTATCTGTATCTATATCTATATCTATATCTATATCTATATCTATATCATCTATATCATCTATATATCTATATCTATATCTATCTATATATCAATATCTATATCTATATCATCTATCTATCTATCTATCTATCTATCTATCTATCTATCTGTCTATCGAGATATATATGTTTTTTTTTAACTGGAGGGGGCAACACAAAAATTTAGTCCATAACAGTCAAATTTAGTAAGATTGAAATCATATGAAGTCTCATCTCATTTATGACTCTTCAATTTGTTTTTTTCTAAACACCTTAAAATACACCTCCCAAACTAGTTATTATATATTATATAATCCTGTTCTTGGACTTCCATAGTTACTGCTTGTCTGCACCACTAGAGTGTCAGTTCCCTGGGATAAGAAGCCATATCTACTTTGTATACCTCTGTATTTCTAGCATTAACACAGACCTTAACACATGACACACAACTATTAGCTGAATGAATGAATCGCTAAATGTCTTTCATCTTATTCTAGTTATATTTTACCTAGGAATTTCTTCAGTACCTCTAAACTAAGCTCTCTGTCATAGGCCATCTAGCTCATTAACCAGTAATTTAAAATGCTTCTGTGTAAGGTTGCAATTTGCCTATATTTACCATATGTCCTTAAATTCTAGGTTTATTTTTTTTGACTGATTCATTAAAGATAGCAGAGAATGGTCTGTATCAGTATTTTTTTTCTAAGACTTGAAAATGAATACTCTCTTTTATATGGTAGATTTGAGTCATTTAAGGATTTAAGAAATATTTGACCAAATTTTCTATCTTTAAGAAATCTGAATTTACCATTCTATTTTTCTCAGTGCCACTAGGTTAAATGCAATGTGTTGTTTAACTATTATTTTATCTGGCCAAAGTATTCCTAATTTCACAACTGCTCTTCAAACCAAGGGATCTTTGTGCAGTTGATAAATAATCATTAATTTTGGCTTAAATTAATTTTGGCTTAAATTAAGCAGTATAATTTAAATAATTCTAATTTTAAATATTGTGTCACATAGTCTATTTCTCAAGGAATATGCTTTGATTTTTGAATCAACATTAGTAATTACTGTATTTATGAATCCTTACCTTTTTTGGAACCACTACACTTGGCCAGAACGTTTGCTTGTTTATTTTGATTGCAAATACTGCTCCATGGGGTCTTCTCTACTTAATTATTTGAGAAAATTTTTATTTTACCTGAAAAGAACTAAGGTTTCCCTAAGATTTCCCCTTTTGTTAGTAAACATGTAAGCATTCTTTTGAAGGTTTTCTAGAAAGACATGTGTGTGTATGTGATAATTATATTAAGTATATTTATACTTAAACAAAGGAAAAATAAAATGAGAATTCTGAAGTACTAAGAATGACTTAAAGTCCATGATTAATTACTAGACTTCATTGAAAAGTAAATGGATCTGAATTTGACTTATCTTTTTTACTTTGGCCTAAAATAATAACAAGCAAATGCTTTATTATTTGCTTTATTCTTCAGGATGAGATTTCTAGATTATTTTTTCTCACTACATCTGTCAAAAGTCTAATGTAAAAGACATGGTGTGTGTCCGTGTCTTTGTCTGTGTGTCTGTGTATCTGTGTGGGTGAAAAAGAGTGGGAGGGAGAATGCAATTGTATTGTTTTAATAGAATCAATTTAACATAAAATTTAAAATAGATTAATTAGGTTTTTTTTTTTTTTTTTAGTTTTTAGGTTTTTTTAGGTTGACATGTGAATCCAGAACAAAAACCTTAGATATATTAATAGGGAGAGGATAAACAATAAGTTAATCATTTTAATCATCATCATAATAATGATTAACACTAAAGAATATGTTTACCTTTTTAGTGAGCATCACTTTAAACACTTTATATATATATATATATATATAGATAGATAGATAGATAGATAGATAGATAGATATATTTATTTATTTATTTATTTGTTTGTTCGTTTGTTTGTTTGTTTGTTTTTAACTTTCTCAATATACCCCTAAACACACAGAAACACAAAATGAAGTAGGGAGCACAAAGAAATATTGTTTTTAATCAATGAATAATTTAAAACATATGATACGTTTCTGTTGCCTTTCTGTTATTGAGTTATAACTTCATTCCATTATCATCAGAGAATACACTTTGTAGAATGTCAATTCTTTTAAGTTTATTGATCTATGTTTTATGACCCAGAATACAACCTATCTTGGTTAATGTCCCATTGGTGCTTAAAATAAAATTGTGTATTGTGCTGTTGTTAGGTGGACTGTTCAAAATATATCTATTAGATCGTGCTCATTGATTATGCCATTCAGATCTATATTCTTTATTGATTTTATTCTATTAATTTTATCAGTTTCTGAGAGGGGATGTTGAAGTCTCCAGCTATAATTGTAGATTTGTTTATTTTTTTTTCCAGTCTATTGGTTTGTTTCATGTATTTTGAAGCTTTATTTTTAATGTGTATATTTGTAGGCCTTCCTGCTGGATTGAACTTTTATCATTATATAATGTTCTTCATTATCTCTAGAAATGTTCTTGATCTAAAATCTAATTTGTCAGATATTAATAGTTACTTGTGCTTGTTTTAAATTAATATTGCATGGTATAATTTTTCCCCATCCTTTCATTTTCAATCTATCAATGTCATTGAATTTGAAGAAAGCTACTGGCATGCTGCATATATATGAGTCAATTGTTTAAATATGATAGTTTTTTTTAATTTAATCTTATTAATGTATTAATTATTGATATGTTAGTGCTTTTTACTGCTATTTTTATTATTGATTTTCTTTGTGTTTTCTCTGTTTCTCTTTTGTGAGCTTCCTGTGTATTATTCAAATATTTCTAAATATTCTATCTTGCTTTATCTATAGTGTTTTTGAATGTTGTATTTGTATATGTTTTGTTGTGGTTGCTTTGAGTATTAAATACATGTGTGACATCAAAGTCTAAAGGTTCTATATTTACAGCTTCAAGTGAATTGTGGAAATCTCACTTCCATTTATGTCCCTTTACATTCTCCAATAAAATATTATTTTGAGTGTCAGATAGTATTATAATTGTAGTTTCAACTACCAAACATGACTTATAAAACTTAAGGAAAAAGGCAGTACATTGTATGGACCTGTATTTCTGCAGTTTACACTGTTCTTCTTTCTTGATACTCCAAGATTCTTTATTTTATTTTGACTTTCCTGTTCAAAGATCTTTCTTTAGCCAGCATTAAACATAGGTCTTCTAGCAAAATATTCTTTTACTTTTCTTTCTTCATGTCCCCTTCATTCCTGAGGGCATAGTTTTACCAAATATAGAATTTACAGTTAATAGTTCTTTTCCTTCAGCACTTGGAAAATTGTGTTTCAGATTCTTCTAGTCTCCATGGTTTCAAATGAATTCACTGGCATTCAAATTGCTATTCCCAAACAGGTAATGTATCATTTTTCTCTGCCTGCTGTCAAAGTTTTCTTTTTCTCTTTAGTTTTCAGAAAGGTAATTATAATGTGCCTTTGGCATGAATTTCTTTAAGACTATCTTGTTTGGGGGTTGTTCAATTTGCAGAATCTATAAATCTGTGTCTTTTGGTAAATCTGGAGAGTTTTCAGCTGTTATATCTTTAGATAGTCTTTCAATTTCATTCTTTTTCTGTTTTCCTGGGATTGTAGAGATAGGAATGTTGGAAATTTTGTTGTTCCACAGGTCCCTGAAACTCTATTCATCTTTTTTTCTATTTTCTTTTTATTGTTCAGATTGGGTCAGTTCTATTGACTTGTCCTCAAATTATTGATTCAGTCAATAGTTATCTGTACTACTGAGTCTTTTTATTCACTTTGTTATTATTATTTTTTATTTCTGTAGTCCATTGGTTCTTTTTTTAAATTAATAAACTGTATTTTAAAGCAGTTTTAAGTTTTCAGAAAAAAAATGAGCAGAAGATATAATCTTATACCACCTCATCTGTCCCTGCATATAAAAGACAATTTCTCCTATTATTAACATCTTTCATTAGTATGGTACATTGGTTACAATTGATGAGCCAATATCGATATATTATTATCAACTAAAGTCCATGCTTCACTTTAGGGTTCATTCTTTGTGTTATACTGTGTGTTTTGACAAATGTATTATGACGTGTATCCACCATGACAGTATCTTGTGGAAAGTTAAGCTGCCCTAAAAATTCCCTTTATCTATTCTCTGTACTACCTCCCCAAGAATCCCACTATTGATCTTTTTATTATATTCTTAGTTTTCTTTTGTCCAGAATATTATGTAATTGTAATCATGTCACCTTTTCAGACAGGTTCATTTCATTCAGCAATTATGAAGTTTAGATTCTCATTCTTTTCATAGGTTCATAGCTCATTGTTTTTTGGTACTGAATAATATTTCTCATACAGATGTACTACAGTTTATTTGTCCATTCACCTATTGAAGGACATCTTTGTTGCTTCTAAGTTTTGGCAATTATAAGTTAAACAGCTGTAAACTTTTATGTGCTGGATTTGTGGACATAATTTCCAACTTATTTGAATAAATACGAGGAATACAATTGCTGAATCATATAGTAAGGATACATTTAGTTTTGCAGGAAACTGACAAACTATTTTCCAATAGAGGCTATACCATTTGACACTTCCACCAGCAATGAATAATAGTTTTTATTCTGCATATCTTCTCAAGCATTAGTGTTATTAATATTTTGTATCAGTGTTTCTGGATCAGGATTTTGGTCAGTCTATGGGTGTGTAGTGATAGCTCACTGTTTTAATATTTAATTTCTTGATGACAGGTAATTTTGAATATCTTTTCACGTGCTGATTTGCCATTTTTATATATTCTTTGGAGAGGTGTCTCTTTAAATCCTTTACCCATTTTAAAATTGGGTTGTTTGTTTTCTTATTGTTGAGTTTTAGAAATTCTTTGTATAATTTGGATACCAGTTCTTCATCAGATGCGAGGTTTGCAAAAAGTTTCTTCAATGTAAGGTATGCCTTTTCATTCTCTGATAGCTCTTAAAACAACAAAAAAATCAGCTTTATTTTGGTACAATTCACATACCATACATTTCACACAATTAGTATAGTGTTCTCTTCATAGTTGTCTCATGATAACATAATTTATATCAGCACAATACAAAGTGCATTAACATTCGTTTAATGTATGATTTTTATTTTGCTTTCAAAACTTATGCTAATTTTAAGGAATTAAATTCATAAGGAAAGAATATATATATATATACACACACATATATATATACATATACATATGTATAAATTAATAATTTTAAGTATCCAGATATATCTGTGTATATGTGTGTGCATGTGTGTATGTATGTGAGAGACAGAGTGACAGAAACAGAGAGAGAAAGAAAGATGTTTATGTATACAATATATTTACATATTTTTATGTTTTGAAAGCAGCACATATTATAATAGCTCCCAGGTGTTTTTACACTAATATAGCCAGTTAATTCACAGCAAGATTACACTGTCAATTCTGACATTCAAACAAGCAAAATTCTGAGATTCCAACATCACAAATACAAAATTTTAACTTTTTTTGGTAGAGAGTTAAGGAACAGACTTTAAATTTTAACTTGACTGGTATTCAGGTAGAACAAGCTTACAGGTACCATGTCTTTATTAACTAATCTGTCTAAAGTATATACTATCTTCAGATATCTCACATGTATTTTAGGTCAATCCTTTAACTGGGTCTGTATCTCTAAGAACACAGATATTAATCTGTTTTTTTTTAAGAATATAAAATTATCTTCTTGAATGAAGTGGCATTTTATTTAAACTTTGGTAAGCAAGTTAGAGCCACTTTAAAGTGCATAATTTTTTCAAATGCAAACACTATTTTCTCAGTTCAAATGAAATAATGGGAGTATAATTGATGTCTCAGCCTGGATAACCACTGTGGTACAGACATTGATTGAATGAACCTCTTGTCCTTGGGGAACTCAGCTTAGCTTATTCTAGTAAGAAAAGTAAATGTGGAACTGATCAACACAACATAATGTGATAAATATCAAAGTAGACAAAAAAAGTTCTTCAAGTTAACAGTTATAGGGAAAAAGAAAGAAAAAATATGGCAGGCAAGTTTATTCTTATCCATTAACACTGCCACATATACCTTAAATATCAATGCAATAAACACAAGGAAGAAGGGGATATAAATTTCTTAATGTTAAATTTGGAGAGATTTCTCTGTTCATAAATTTTTCACTGTGAACATCCATCATGTAGATTTCTGATTTAAAAAATCTTGAGCTCTAGAAGGTCTTAAGATTTTTAAAATTTTTGATAAAGTTTGTGTTGGGCAAGAGTTTTTCTTCTCAGAAATAAATTTTATCTCTAGAAAGTTAAATTCAGGTATAGTTTAGACTTGAAGAGTTTAGTGAATATATTTTGTGGTCTGTATTTAAGGGGTTCTATGAAATGTAAATAGGTTTCTATGAAAAGCCATCTAGAATATATGATCTTGTATACCAGTGCATAAAATGATGGACAAATCAAACAGAATTTCTGTGGGAGATGTGAAGAATCTCTTTGTGGGAGCTGTGAAATCACCTCTAGTAAAATATGGCAAAGATGATGAAGATGGGATGTCATTTTTATGATTTAGTTATTTGATTATTTTTCTCTATATATATATTAGATAGACTTTCTTGTTGGCTTTTTTCTCATCTTTATTTTTTAAGTATTTTTTTTATTTTTCAATTACAGTTTTACATTATTATATTAGTCTCGGATATACAGCATAGTGATTAGACATTTATATAACTTACAAAATGATCATCCTGATGGTTCCAGTACCCACCTGACATCATACAGAGTTGTTACAATCATATTGACTATATTCCCTATGCTGTATTTTATGTCACCATAACTTTTTTTGTATAACATCTCAATCCCTTCACATTTATTACCCATCCTTCGTGTTATCCTCCCATGTGGCAACCATTAAAATATTCTCTATATCTATCAGTTTGTTTCTGTTCTCTTTGTTCATTTATTTGCTTTTAAGATTCCACTGCTCAACTCTTCTGTTAGTTTTGAAGAGCCAGTTACTAAGATGTAAATTATCCATTGAGAAGACAGCATGGCAAGAATTGCTTCAAGCTGCTGAGGTATTTTATTTCAGTATTAAAATGTCAAAGAACTTAAATCCAACAATAACCACCTGAGCCTGAAGAAGAGTACTCATTTGAGCTGTGCTGAGACTTTCGGCCCATGGAAACTGTGAGATACTAAATAGGTGCAGTTTTAAGCCACTAATAATTTGTGATCATTTGTTATACAACATATAAAACCGATACCCTTGCTAAGATATTTTCTGTGTATCTCAATCTCCTACCAATCTAATCTCGGTTAAAGTTGGTATAGAATTCCTGTGTATTAAAAATTGATTTCAGTAGTATGTTCAAGCAAACAAAATAAAAACATCATAAATCTTGTACTTACTTTCCTTTTATGTAATGGGAAAGTCTTGAGGGAAATATCCAAGGCTGCTTTGATAGCTCCACAGAGTCATCAGGGACCCGGGTTCCTTCCAGCTCTCTTCAACCTTTATCTTCATGTTTACAAGACAACTGATAAGGCTTCAGACATACTCACTGCCCAGGAAACAATGAGAACAATGAAAGAAGTGCAAAATAATGTTTGAAAGGATTCTTCTAGAAGTAACACTTAACTTCTGCTTGTATTCATTTGACTACAATTTAACCAACTAGTCAATTAGCCACCCCTATTTGCAATAGATAATGGAAACTATAGCTTTTTAAGTAGGCAAATTGTTCCTCCAACAAAACTGGATTTCTGTTGGTAAAAGAGAAGAGAAACACCAGATTCCGGCACTTTAGAACACACACACACACACACACACACACACACACGCACACGCACACGCACACGCACACGCACACACACATCTATATACGTATATATATACACACATATATGTATATATGTATACACACATACATATATATATATATAATTTTCTGATAAGACTTTTAAGTAATGAATATTATTTTCTATAATAGAAATAGGACAAGTCTAATTATTTTTCTGTTAAAAATTTAGATTAATATTATATGAACAATTAATTTACTAAATAATTATTTATAGAAATTAATTGCTTTTAAATTATAATTTAGAAAGCTATAATTCACTTTCTTTGCAAATTGCCATTTTAAAAAATTTTTTCTTTGTATATATTGAACTCATTCTGACTTATTGTCCAATGTATTTTGTGATAATTACAAATCATTTATGATTCAATGAACAGTACATTGGTTCTGATCATTTTCTCATTTATCTTCAGTATCGTAAGTTTCATTGTCAGAAAGAAGGAATGATGAAGAGTGAAATATATTTCTTCTAATGCTCTTCAACATTAATTACTTCTCAGCATCATAAAAATCAAAATATATATTTTTAAAAATATTGATAGATTGCCTAAAATAAAATATTGACTACTAGAAAAAAATCTAATCAATTTTTACTATATTTCCAATGTCTTGTCACTGTTAGAATTATTCAGAATTTAAAACTGGGTATACATTTTATATTTTAAAAAATAATTTGGTGAAAGTAGTCAAAGATTTTCTTGGAGAATAATATACTCCATGGTTATAGAAATAGTTAAAAACATTTACTGGAGCTTTTCTGAGAGTGACAAATAACTCCTCTTTGCCTCATCCATCCAAAGTCAGAACCAATTGAGAAATAAAAAATAAGACTGAAGGCTTGACGATTAAATATAAATGTATTACTAGTAAATCTAATTAACATAGCTTATGTTTAAGACAACTTCCTAAAATTTCCACCAGTGAATTTTAGGAACTTCCTAAAAGTTCCACTAGTGAATTAAAGTTTCTCATATAAATGTGGGTAGAGAGAGGAAACTGCAGATGATACCCAGATTGTAGATCACGTACCTCTTCACAGAGGTAAACACATGCATACAGGAGAGGCTTCTCCAAAGATTAAACACTCAGAAGTTTCTAAACTACCTACTCATGCATGTCTCCTTCTGTTTAATTATGTGCCTTACTCTTTGTTTTATATGGAAACTAGAGCTGTTGTTCCCATACTTTTTATTTTAGAGAATTGAAGTCAAATTCTTTCTACTGAACACAGAAAGAAGAGGATACATGTTTTTCCCTAGGAATTTTGTAGTATTAATAGTATTGCTTTTAGTGTGTTCTTTAAATGTTTAAGCACAATTCTCATTAAAATGCATATTGCAACTTAGTAATAGTTTCCTCTAAATGAAGGTTTAATTATTTACACTTTGTTGTAAACATTCTGCCTTTATAGGTAACTCACTGTTTTTTTCTCCTCTGTCATCCAAAACCATAATATCATCATCACCAACTTTTCAGGTTATAAAACTGAAACTCATTCAGATTGGATAAGAAATTGTTCAAAATTACACAGTAACTAAATTGTCAATCTAGACTCCTGTTATCCTGATTCTAAATTCTATTGTTTTAACAGCATATCATCTACTTCACAGGACACAGGTCTAATATCGCAATAAGCTTTGAAATTCCATATTTGAAGTTATTTTCAATGAGGGAAGAAAGAAAAAGATATGTATGCTAATATTCACAATCTTCAAGAATTCCCAATTTTTAAAACATTATGATGGCTGCTTATTGATACAGCATGAAATGATTGGGCCAACTTTTAAATAGGCATAAAGGATTTATTTAAAAGGTAAACATTAAAAACATATAATTAATGGATAGAAACATATACATATATCGTATATACCTATATCCTTTTCTGTTTTTATATATTGTGAAATTAACGTAGACTTTGTATATTACAATATAAATTTTATTTTTTAAACATTTTGGTAATTTGAAGACGTGATATTCTTCTAGACAGTAGTCTAGAAGAACAATGTTCCTTTACTTTAAAAAGTCTATGAAATAAAGAGTTTTCCCTTGCCAAAATAAAACTTTGGCAAGGGAAAACTCTGCTAATTAAAATGCAAAGAAGATGACAGACGGATTTCATTTCTAACACTCTCACTCACTACAATTGTTTTAAGAGTTCAGACAGTACAGAAACAATACACAATATTCCTTTTTCCCAGGAAATGTGTCTACACCTTATGTCAAGAGTCTTGGAGAGTTCAATGGTTTATCCTTAACTAAAATGTATTTTGATTTAGAAACCACATAGTTTTTCTAACTGAATCTTATAACATACATGGTTAGAATTCTCCTTAACCCCCTTGGCATCTACGTTTAGGCTCCATTTACATTCTAGAACTGTATTTAGGTCCCATGTACTTCTATTGTTTAGATAATCATACTATAGAGCAATGTCACAAATGCCTAGTTGTAACACCAAGGTATTGTGTTATATTAGACAAAATCAGGGTTGCATTTCATATTCTTTATTTATTTTTAACCATGTTACTGTTGAAATTTGCAAGTGTGATGAACAAAATTTAGGCAATTCAAGGCACTTGAATGAACCTTAAAATATAAATGTTCAAAATTACACACAATTTTCAGAGGGAAAATCTTAGATGATATACGTATTATGTTGATAAATCTAGAATCACTAGATTCATATTTTCTGCACTTATTGATTTTATTTCTAGTGCTACATAATAAAAATATGGTACTTAGAAGACTGTAGATTAGGATGCATTTTCAATTCTCTAATAGGCCTACTAAAATGTGAACAGATGGTAAATTCAAATCTTACTTAATTGGAAAACTGACATGAGAAATAAATAAGGAAGAAAATATTTGTATTAAATACACTTAGAAATGGGATCACACCATTTTTCTGAGTTTCAGTTTTTGAAGCCATCTTTAACATTAACTATGTTACGATTTTACATAAAGTTTTTTAAAGAGTTAATCTTTATTTATAGAGAGATAGGAAACTAGAAAACATTGATATTTAAGAGGATCATTTAATAATACTTAGTAATTCCCACATAGTGAGTTACCAATTCAACTCTTCTATTTCTTGTTGCCTAAATATAATAGCAAGTATTTCTTCTCGGTATCATTTGTGGGACAGAAGACGATCAAGTTTTATGGACACACATTCTACAGTCTCATTTCCATTAACTGTGAAATTGTTTCACTGATAAGAACTAACAGAAGGGATATAGGAGTGAAATTTATAACCCTCTTCTAAATCTCCATGATTCCTGAGAGCAGCAGCAGATCACTCTTGCCTTGGTTGACACACACTGCCACCATGATAAAAAGACTATAATAATGCTGTTTTAATAAGAAAGATAGCAGTCAAAAAGGTGAGATTACCAGAAGCAAGGAAATAAATGAAAACAGCAGTAATAGAATGAAAGAAGATGGGATAAGGTACCATTTAGGGCATTAACAGAGAGGATGAGAGGCAATATGTAAAGCTTGTGCTAGGAAACTGAATTGGATTTTTGTAAACACACTTCTAGACTGTAACATCCCAGTTACTATTAAGTGAGAAGCTTGCGCTTAAATAAACCGAGTCCTTGAGAAAACAGAATGCTTTCACCACAACTCCACTTTAACAAAGTCCTAACAGGTAGGGTGGGGATGTAATAAAGTGGCTACGAAGAAAACTGCCATTGACTGTGGCTTCAGTTGGTATCCTGAGTAGGTTCGGCTATCTTGTCCTCCTCTTTTAAACAAGATAAAAGTGTATTCCTCTCTCATATAAAAGTCCAAAGTGAAGTAGTTCAGGGGTGACACAGAATCAGCTATTGTCTTAATACATTATTGGTTCCAAACTGAGTACAGATTGCCAGAAGTCTACTAGGATGATAGTCGTCTTACAGATCTATGGTTCAGATTGTGAGCAAGTAATAGCATCACGTAATAATATAGAAGACTCATTAGTTCACCATTTAAAATATATAATAGTGCCAACTCCAGACTTCAACTCTGGGTTTTCAGCTAAAAATATCCAATGTCATGTTTCTTTAAAAGGTCATTCAACATTACAAGGCAAAAGTTGAAGCAGCCAACACACCTTTACTTACCCACATTCCTTTTTTGCAGCATTTAGCACAATCAAAATCTATCATTAAGCAAAATATCCCTCAGCCCCAGGTAGCACCTAGTTTCATTTAACATTCATTGAAACACTCTCATGAATTTCAGCATTCTTTCAATTTATAGTAGATTTATTTTTATAGATAAGAAAACTGAGGCCCACAGAATTTGAATAATTGTCCAGCATCACAATATCTGATTGTTGGATGAGAACTAGAAAACATGTCACATTGTCAGCCCACTCCTGTTTTTAGATCTTTAATGTGATCGAGCAATCAAAATGCAGGCTCTGGAAGGTAGGACGCCTGTGGTTCTGTGCTATACTCCATATGCTTATTGCTTAATATATAGAGATGCTTGATAAATATTGGTTCAAAGATTGTATGGAGATCGATACTCAAGAAAAGAACTTTTTTTGCTCAAAATGAAGATTTTTTTACTTAAAAAAGAACAAGATTAATCTTCTTTTGTTTATATATATATATATATATATATATATATATATATAATGGCAATCTCTACAATAGTTGTCATAGAACTTAAAAATATATAGATATTATTGAATTAAATATGGTCTTGCAGATATTCTTAAGAAACAGTTGAATATAGTTAATTATTGCTGAAAAGTGAAAATTCTTGTGGAGCAAATTTGAGCAAAGACTAGTACTGTTCTCAAAATGAGCAAGGTGACATACTTATCTAAAAGAAACTGAATATTGCAATTAAGGACCTCCAGCATGCATTTACATGCATTAAAAGAACATTTATCATTAATAAGTTATCAGCAGGATTTTTTCTTAAACAATTTAATTGGTAATACTGTGGGCAAATTCAGTTGTTTTACTTCATAGAATGTGCAAATGAGCAATTATAAGGCAATCTTGGAAATGAAGCATTGTGTTCCACCAAACCAATTACTTAAGTTCAATCTTAGGCTTTTTACTTCATTTATTTAACGGCCTTGCCATTTATTCTATCCTTTAAATACAATACCTGATTATTTATCTCTGTTATGTTAAAAAAAAAGTGAGTTATGTGAGAAAAATAATCAACTAGTTCTTTGGCAAGAAGAAGAAAATAAATAACCAATTAAATAACAAATATATAATTTTTCTTATTTGGACAGTGAGATAAATAGCTTATTTTGAGCTAAATTCAAACATTATTTATATGGTTATCTAGACAATTATAATGGGTATATTTTTGCATATCTAATTTAAAATCCTTAAATAATAGAAATTTAATAAAATAAAACACCTGAACTCGGAGATCTCAAATTTTAGATGAGATTTTAAAGAAACCCAAGTAACATTAAGAATATTACTTTAGGTATATAAAAAGAAAACAGAATATATGTTACCAAATATACTCTGATAAATTTATTTCAAAGCACTTTGAATATTTTAAAATTATATGATACATTCCTTCTATTAGCAGAATTTATGTCACTTCATATTTTTCTTGGAGTCAAATATTAAGGGATACAAATCATCAGCTTGTTTTACATGCTTTTCTGTGATTTACCAGAGCAAGTCAACAACCACTTTAGTTTTCTCTTGGTGGTAAAACAGGAAATGTGTGTCCAGGGAACATAAATCTACTGTGACTTTTCTATCCAATTTCAGTTGTTCTACTGCCATTGATTCCAATATATCACACTATGTAAGAACAATGTAAATTAACACTATGTTGGGATAGCAAAATTCATTTCACACAGCAGCAATCACAGTAGTAATCAAAATAATATGTAATCACCCATGAGAATAAACACAATGCTATGAATCAGAGTCCCAGAGAAATCAGTCTCAGGGTAAAGAAAATTAGACAAATGTTTTTAAAGATACCAATTATTCTATTTTATTTCTTGTTTTGTTTGTTTGTTTTCGTGAGCATCTTTTATGTAGGAATGCATTTTGTTTTACAGTTTTTTTTCTCTCTGTGTATGTTTTTGTAACAGGCAGATGTTTGTATTTTTTATAGCCTAGTAATTGCAGGAGCAATTAGAGGTAATGAGAATGACAACAAGGAAAAAGTTTGCCAAATCTCTTGGTTATGCTGAATTTCAAAAAACAAAAAAACAAAAAAACAAAAACAAAAACAAAAAACAAAAAACTACCTGTGAAACAGATTTTCTCTATTTATCCAAGAAGAATTCTTAAGAGTACCTCATTTTTACTCTTTGACATATAATCACTCTGCCTGTGAAGTATGTGAAAGATGTTGTCATTTGGGGGGAAAGAAAGGTTAACAGATAAATCTAATTTATGAAACTTATAAAATTTCTTTTCAGCATCTTTCCTTTGTATTTCTATTTTATCATCTTTCTTCACTTATACCCATTTATAAGTTCCCTCTTTTTTTTTTTCTGATACAAAGACTTCAGGGAGCTTCAGATTACAGTGTCACTACACCATCTTGGAGTTCTAAACCCAGACTATCTAGTGTCCCAGATCTTCTCACATTCAAAGGACTTGTTCTGTGGAATATTATAAAATGCTGATGTATTTAACCTAAAACAACTCAGCATAAAATACAAATACTGGGCAAATTTATAAACAATATTAAAATATATTCTAATATTAACTAGACAAAGCCACTGACAAATTTTTGAGATAAATAAATGTAAAACATTTCATATTGGGAATTATACACATTCAGTCTGAGGAATAGTTTTTTGAATAAAACAAAAACAAACATGTAGAAGAGTGATTAATAGGAGTAATTATATTAAAATATAGCTCCATTTTATGATATGTAGGATCATATACAAAAGTCAAAATTAAGAGGTAGACTGAGAAGAGATATTTGCAATGCCTAAAATACATAAAACGAATAATAAAATTTTATTTATATATATATATATCATCACTGCAAATACTAGTAAATTCATATAAATATATATATATATATATATTCCCAGAAATTTTAAAGTAAAATATATATAATCTGTATAAAAATAGATAAAAATAAGAAACAAGGCATCCAGAGAATAAGTAAATGGTTGATAAATATAAAGAGGTGTTCAATCTCACTATTGATCAGTAAAACAACAATAAATTACCTATATTTACACAAATAAATTTAAAATCAATTAAAAGTTAAATTAAAATCTAGAGACAGGAAGACTGTGATGAAAACACTCCCATACACAGCAGACATTAATGTAAATAATTCAATCATAATGAAGTGTGATTTAGCAGTTTAATAAAAGGAAAATATATATTCCAATAATCCATCCATGCTAACTCCAGAATTTCTTTTTAACGCTAGTATACAGGAAAATATATACAAGATACATAGTCTAATTGGTTATAGAATGAAAATCCGCAAATAAAGAAAATGTTGTTTAGCAATTGGTTAATAATGTGGTGTAGTTATAAGAATGTGCACTATACGAAAGTTAAAATAAAGTACCTTTATAATTAATCACATGGATAACATTTAAAATGTAAAGTTTAGTAAAAGTAAGTTGTAACACACACTGAAATTTCGATGACATTCATATAATCTTAGAAGAGGACACTAAAAATATCACATTATATTTGTGTGTGTGTGTATGTGCATGCACATTTAAGTAAATGTAAGATGGAATATACCATAAATACATAACAGGGGCCCCAAGGAACTTGGGTAGTGACACTGGGAATAGAAGGAGAAAGAAGTTGGAAAGAAAATACTTATAATGAGACACTAAATGAGGTGTTTTAGTAACCAAAGTAGATGGATATTTGTATCCATTAGTATATTATTAGTATTTGTAATATTTAGGAAAATGCTGCTTTTGTTTAATAAGTAGGCCTTCAGATTTACTTAAAGAGCTCTGAAAAAAGACAGTGGGGGAACCATTCTTAAAGAATACAAAGATGAATTGGTACCCACACCAAGGAAACTTCTGTCTTTGGGGAGGACATACATATTGAAGAGTTCTCTCTATATATACTGTATTGATACCTAAGAAAGAAAAGAAAAAGCAGACTTTGGTGGTTCAAATGAGGGAGCCATCACATCACTTAGAGAAGTCTTAGAATGATTTCACATATAAGTCAATTACTCATGACAAATATAGTAGGCTAGATAAATTTCAAAAGGAGTTAATGCTACCGACATTTAGAAAAATATATTTAAAAGAGAATAGATAATTGAAATACAGAAAAAAAGTATGCTATAAATTAAATTTGCAAAGCTTATAGCTCCTACAAGAGCAACATAACATTTTTTAACATTGTTGCCTGCCTATGGAACATTTGATTTTCATCAACTAATTGATTTGATTTGCATCAGGACTGAGTGAAAGGCAGCTTTATAGGTAAATCTCATACACAAAATAATATTTCTTTTTGAATATTTATGTTTATTCATTCTAGAAATAAACCAGGAAAAAAAGCCCATATATAGTCTCTGAATTAGCTTTTTCTAAATTTCAATAATAGTTTCAAATGAACCACATAGGAACTTCAGAGAAGGATGTGAAATGTGCCCTTCAAATGCATTTACTCCCAAGTGGTTAAAAACCTTAGCTTTTTTAGAGGTTACTAGTCAAGTATAGTGTCTGAATCACTTACTATATAGTAAGTAACCATGAAAATATCATATTCAGAAAAAATTAATTAAATATTTCTGCAAATTTTATATTTATAAATTTATACCAGATATGCAATAAACAAATTACAATGAGAAATGTAAAAAGCATCTATTATATCAAACAAGACCTCTTTCAACCCTTATTTTCTTTACCTGCTTTATTTTTCTCCCCCATTAATCCCTATTCTCTCATCTTGCTTTAATTTTCTTCTGCACTCATCATTGCTTGGCATGGCTGGTTTCTGCCTGTCTGCCCTCCCAAATTCTTCCCCCCAACACTCAAAGATTACTGCATGAAAGTGGGAACTTTATTTTTATTTAGTGCTGTTGCTATCACCCACAGTAGAAACTCAGTCGATTACAGTACTGGACACCTTGATGTTTCAGGCATTATTCTCAACACAGGAGCTACAATGTTGAGTTAAGATACAGTCCTTGCTTTCATGAAATTTACTTTTCATTTCCGAGGGTGGAAATAAGTTATTAAGCATGAACTTTTCTGAAAATGATAAATGTTAAAAAAAAAGAGCAAAACAAAGTGCTGTCACAGAGAATACTTTAGATTAAGAAGTGATGTTTTGACATTTGTGAATGATATGTAAAAGGCCAATAAATAAATGGAATAAAAATGGCATTAATAGCTTAGTCAAGGACATATATAAAAATAGCAAAACACTCAGATTGTTCTGACATTGAATATCCCTCACCAGTACTGGCCTGTGCACGCACATTAAATAGACAAACTGGTCAACTGGTTAGCTGCATCAAGGTGGGAGGGATGAAGTGACACACAGAAAGTCAAGAAATATTTGTAAAAGTTTATATTTCTATGCATGTGTGTTAGTGTGTGTCTGTTAGTCTCTGGAGCATTTGAGATCTCACTTCTCACCAATGTTGTCAGTTTGGTTCAAATAAACTCATAAAAATTCTCTCCAGGAGTGGATATTGACACACTAAAACATTGTTTCAGGATGAGAAATCCTCGCCCTAATGGACAGTTTTACTATTGAACGGAAGCAAAGTTTCCCCACACACTTTTGGGATATTAATTTTAAGCTGGTTAGTAAGGTGTTAAAGTCTCAGGAAAAATCTTTGGCTGTCCCCTTAACTGCTTAAGAAATTTAGATAGAGAACCTGCTCCAGAAAGAGAGATACATCATAGATAACCATAGATAACTAGTGTGTTACAAATGGAGACAAACCAAGCAAAGTTCATTGTTAAAAATGGCCCACCTGGTAAACATTTATTTACCAAACATTTGCTTTTCCATCTCTTTGTGAATTGCCTTTTCGCTCTTTGACATCCCAAACCAGTCTTTAGCTTTGGAGTGATATATAAGCCTCAACTGTCCAATCTGTCCTTGGATCTCTATTATTATGGCACCTCCAAATGTGCATTCATAATATAAACTTTGAATATTTTCTTTTATTAATCTGTCCCTGTAAATTTGATTATTAGCCTAGCTAAGAGAATTTAGAAAGTGGGAAGAAAATTACTTTTGCACCCCCATGCTGTAGAACTGGATCATCCAAATCGGTTCCAAGTGTCCTAGTACAAATACTTTGTCATAGTAAAAACAATCCCAGAACCTTATAACTTATGCTTACTTAAACAGTGTTTATAAAGACAAATTTCCTTCCAAATCATCAATATTATTATAATATATACATATCCATCTATGTATATGTATACTAGATGCAAATATATATATATATATATATATATATATATATATATATATACTTACATATCACTTTTGTTTAAAATTAATGGTGAATTTTGCGTCTTTTTTATCATCTCTATTTTCCATTTTTACTTCATATTTACTCATATGACATTCATTAATGCAAATGAGGCATTTCAGTTGACCCATAGTGCCACAAAATATTTTAAGTAACTGAAACCTGTGGGTAATAGCGTAGCCATATTTTTAGGGACAGGAGTGAGGTAGGTGGAAAGGTCTCTAGGTCACTTAATTCTCAGATATGATATACTATTTTGGCAATGAATACAGAAATTAGAGATCTTATAAATTTCAGTGGAAGCCCATCTGTGCTTCAGAGCAATGTATACATTAAATTATGCTTGTTATTGCCAACAATGTTGTATCTAAAGTTAAATTTTCCCAATTTCTCAGAAGTGACAGTTAAGTTATAATTTCAGCATGTTCAGCATGTTTAATGAACTTCTTGGGGATACAACAATATCTGTACCACAATTAACTTCTCATTCATATGTAAATGAGAGGTTTCAGAGTCCCTGGTAGAAGCCTGCTTTTTGGCTACAGTTTGCAAATGTTTGCTATCAAATGACACATGGGACCTTAAGTTGAAATTTAGACTTTACTAATTTGTGCTGTGGCATGTGCAAAGTACTTTGGAGAAAATGTGGAACCCAGTTGTTTAAATGTAGTTGATAAAATAAGGATTATCACCCTTGGCTAAACTGTCATCAGCACCAATTGCTTTTATGATTTTTTTGGAATTTACAGAAGGAACATTCAACACATCTGTCACTGGCAATGCTTGCTTTAAAATTACCAGACTCTCATTATATAATTGAAGTTATTTGTCTCAGATAAAACAAATACAGTAGAAATAAAAAGGTTTTTTCCTCAATTCTCCTCAAAAGTGAATATTCATTCAGTCAATATTTACTGAGTGTTTGAACTATGTTATTTTCTAAAAGCCTTAAAATTATACTTAAACAATTTTAAAGGCAACTAATTTGCGAAAATTAATAAACATCTCATTTAAAATGGAGTCAGGAGGCTAGAAGAGTGAATTTTCATGCACGTGCAACTTACTGTACGCTACAGACCCAACAGAGACAAAACTTTGCCAGGAAGTGATACTATTGAATACCTCAACAGAAGAAAAAAGAAAATTTCCTCCTTGCTAGTAACAGTTCAACCAATGGGAGATCGCCAGAACTCAGTCAATAATAAGTCTCTACACTTCACACTTTCAGCTTCCTCCAAAGGATTCTATGTTTACAATAGTCTCTTCCAAATGCATAAAAGAACTGTTTTCCTCCTTTGTTCTCTGGACTTGCAGTGGTTAGTATAAGACCACATGTCCCAAATTACAAGTCTTCATTTTTCACCAAGAAACTCATTTTGCTGGAGAAATATCTGCTGGCTATTTGCTTAAAGTCAATAAATCTAATGTAAATAATATCAATAAAAAAATATAATTTACAAAATTGAACGTATTATTTTAGGGTACTTTTTAAAATGCATAGTATCTGGACAAGTTTTATAATAATGTCTATATGTAAAAGCAAAAACAAATCTGAGATCTGAAGTTTATTTTTTTTATAGACCGTTTAGGAATAATGTTTAAATTAAGATGATTCAGCAGAGAAAGTATATCTAAACAATAAGCAAACACACTCGTCCTTTGGAGAAAAAAAAAAAAAAAGCCTAGAAGTACCTTTAGATATCACAAAGCAGGATGACTACTTAATATAGAAAGACTTTCTTTGGAGTGATGAAAATGTTTTAGAACTGGATAGAGCTGGATAGTGCACAGCATCATGAATGTACTAAATGTACATAATTTTTTACTTTTAATGATTAATTGTACATTGTGTGAATTTTACCTCATTATAAAAGTAAATTAATCTAAAATGTATTCCCAAAGTATATTTTATTCACTTTAAAATAAATATGTAGATAAAATGTCATTATTCAATGTTCTTGAAATCAAAATAATTCTTTAATATCAATTTTTCAAAATTAAAGATATTATGTGATTCTCTTAAGTATAATTCAGAACAATTTGTATTTGACTTTCATATTGGTTCTGAAAGACTCCACTAAACTTTGTATTTAAAATAATACCAAAGGCTTTGAGTAGTGAAGCAATGGCCAAAAGTCCCTTCATTCCATAAAACTTCATTTAAAATTAAAAAAAAAAAAAAGGCCACATAGTCTTCAACAACTGCTCATCTTTTCCCAGATATTTTTCCAAACCTGAGCTGAATTTCTTTTTGAGGCATAGATTCTAGTGTTCCAATAATTCTTAAAGATTTGTAATGTATTTATCGGTGGTACTAGGGCTAAAAATAAAATACTTCTTAAGAATGTGAAAATAATATTGTCTTTGTTAAAATATAATTCTATCCACAATGGGTCAGAACTGAATAGAATATTGTTTTAAAAAGGAAGAAGAGTTTCTAGTAAGATTCTGACTCTGACTCCAGTTCTGATCACCAACTAAGATTCTAATCATTAATTCTAATATGTGGGTTTTTCCCCCACACCTATAGTCTATCTTCAAACAGCTGACTGTTTCACAATTTAACTCATTTCTGACACTATCTATCCAGAGATAATAAGTCCCACAGAGTAAGGCCTTAGTCTCACAAGACTGCCCTGCATTTCAGATGCCAATTGCAAGTCCAGATTGTCATTTGTGCTTCTGACCTACAGGCTATAAATCAGAGTTTCTAATAACCCTTTCCTTGGGCTTGATTAATTTGATGATGCAACTCACAGAATTCAGAGAAAAATTTTACTTACTATATTAACGGTTTAATATAAAAGGATATAGCAATGGAAGATCCAGGTGAAAGAGATGTATAAGGCAAGTTATGGGAAATAGGTGTGGAGATTCCATGCCCTCTCTGAGAGCACCACATCCCAGAAACTCTCTACATGTTCACCACACTGGAAGCTCCCTGAACCCCACCTTTTGAGTTTTATGGAGGCTTCATGTCATATACATAATTGATAAAATCACTGGTCACTGGCTATTAATTTAATCTTCATCTCCTTTACCAATACCTAGTAGAAAGTTGAACGTAGGGGGGAATGAGGACTGAAAGTTTCAACTCTCTAATCACAGGGTTGGTTACCTTAGCAACCAGCCCTCAACCTTAGGTTACCAAGGTGCTTTCCAAAGGCCTACTCATTAACTCAACGGACACCTTCATCACTCTTATCACTTAGGAAATTCCAATGGTTTTAGAAGCTCTGTGCCAGAGCTTCCTCCCCACCCCTTTTGAGGATGAAGGTCAAATATACAATTCTTATTACAAATCACAAATCACAGTATCACATCCAAATTTCTAATAACTTTCTGTGGCTTGATGAATAAATTATTTACATCCTGCATAGTTAGAATTGTTCAGCAATAAAAGCACATACACACACAAAAGGGAGCATTAAAGAGGCAACTGCCAGCACTATTTATCTTTGCCCTATTCTGGGGAGAAGAGTCCTTGTTCTCTCAGGACTCTACATTCTCAATCCAAGCAGAATGTATTTATTAAATAGGTGAGCACCATCACCCCTAAATCTGATTCCATTCTTTCAACCAAATGTGCTATTCTAATTTTATGGGTTTTGCTATAGTGCCCCTGTCTAGAGAAAGAAATTTATTATTTTTGTCATGTTTACTTAGGTTTTTTTAATAATGATAGTCTGAAGGCTTCAACCCTAGAAAGTGACAAATTATTCACCAAGATGATGACACCTTGTAGAAATCTACTATTGAAGCCAATTGGATGTGGCTAGTTATATCTTTGTTTTGCTAATTGTTATCTTATAATTTCAATTTGGAATTTATAATCCTTTAAAAGGTACTTTGTGTTTTAAAATGTGAAGGTTAAATGTGGAACATTGCAGGGGGAAACTCTGTTAGTAGAGTCTAAGCAGAAGAAAGCAAGATAAATGCATATATTTCCCTTATTGACTTACTTTAAAAAAAAAGAGTTGGTTTACTAAATGCCTCTAAAAAAGATCAATTAAAATTTTAGTTGTATATTACTGAAATTTCCTTTATTTTTATTTGTTTGAGTATTTATCCTATAGTTCCCAGGGTGACTAAACAGTTAATGAGAGGAAGCATCTCTTTAAAGAATTAATTCAACTGATATAGAAATAAGAAAAAATATAATTTTTAAAATTTCAATCTGGTATTCCCAATGAAATAATAGAACTAGGCAATAATTACTAATAGCTGGTATTATCACATGTAAAAACATACAGTTTCTCCTGTGATATTCTTGTTTAAAAATAACTTGTATTTATTAAGGTCCTAGTTGAAACTATGAGATTAAAAAAAAGACAAATAGTATGTCAATCAAAACACAATAATGCTTCAATGAAGCTCATGATCCTTACCAGTGATATCAGAGATCAAAACTACAAAATATTGTTTAAAAAGTTTCCTTTTTTACTGTATTGACATGTGTATTAATGTTTACAGAACGATGATGGGTAAAACTGTTGACACTTAATCTCAAATTAAGAAAGTGACACCAAGTTGTACTAGAGTCTTTGTATTTGTTATTGTCACACACTCACAATAAAATAAAAGCCAATTTCACTTATGAAGGTCTTTAGTGGGGCAATTGTAATTATTAATTTTACTCACACCAATTCTTGAGTTTTAAAATTATAGGTGGCAAAATAGGAAGTATACATAAAGTACCTTTGTTAGAAACTCAATTACAATGTTAGACTCAAGGCATAGCAGACATCTTTATATGAATTGTGAGCTGAAAGAGCTGCATTGTTCATAGATTATGTTTTTCTATTTGAAAGGAAAACTAAAAGTCAAACACTAGTTACTTAAGCTTGGGCATTTGGTGGACTTTTCTCGAAAGTAAACAAAATGAGCCTATCACTTTAGAGTAAGTAACTGACCGTATTTGTTACTAATTATAAAATTTGAGCTCACAAATAACAAGATAATTTTGTACTTATGTTACTTGATATATATGCAAAATAAATAACAACAGGATTGCATTCCCCATGCTCATTGCAGCATTATTCATAATAGCCAAGATATAAAATAGCCTACATGTCTGTCAATGCATGTGTGGAAAAGATGTCACACACACACACATGCACACGCACACACAGGAAGGGATATTATTCAGCCCTGAGAAAAAAGAAAATCCTGTCATTTGCAGCAAAACATTGAGGACATTATGCTAAGTAATATAAGTCAGACAGAGAAAGACACAAATGATATGAAATCACTTAAATATAGAATCTAAAAAAGCAAAAATAGAAAAGTACAATAGTGGTTCCCAGGGATTGCGGTATAAAAAAGATTAGAGAGTTGTTAGTTAAAGGGTATAAACTTCCAGTTATAAGATGAATAAGTTCTGAGGATCTAATGTACAGCATGGTGATTAGTTAACAATACTGAATTAAATGCTTAAAAGTTGCTAAGAGAGGAGATCTCAACTGTTCTCAGGATAAAAAAAGAAATGGTAAGTATGTGCTGTGACGGTGGTATTAGCTAACACAATAGTGGTAATTTGGGAAAATGTGCATTCACTACTGTAATGGCTTCACAATGTTTAAAGACTTTCTTAAGAGTTTGACAATGATGTTAATGAATATAACTTTTGTTAGCATGTAAAACATGTCAAAATTTAGATCTGTTCAACTCAATAAACCAATATTTTCCAATTGCAAAGCAAGATGTTTCAAAATTCATGCAAGATCCAAGTTAGACCACTGGATTTGCATGTAATCCACTACATAAGGTTCATTGAAATAGTTTAAGAATTCAAATGCAACTGACCTTTATGAAAATACCACTTGTTGAGTTTTGCATAGTGTCAAAGAAGAATATCTACAGTTACCTGAAAAGGCAAACAGAATATTCCTCTCTTACAAATACCAAATACTTGTAGTAAGTCTGATTTTTTTTATATACTTTATCAAAAATGTGTAGCAACAGATATGATGTAGAAGCAGATATGAGATACAGTTGTCTTTTATTAAGTCAAATACTAAGTTCCTGAAAATTGTGAAACAATGCCATTCTTTTTACTATTGCTTTATTTTAGTAAAGTTATGTTTTATAAAAATGTATTATTTTTATTAACATGTATAATGTCTGGACAAATTTTATAAACTTTATATACATTTATAAATATTTAAAATATGTTTTATTTTAATTCTAATAGGCTAAGTACTGATAGGTATAACCCACATAAATAGAAGTTCCTTGCGGTTTTCAATACTATTAAGAATATTAAGGAGTCATGAGATGAAAAAAAATTGAAAACCACTGCTATAGATTAAAGAGACTTATAAAGAAACTGTGGGAGATGGTGCCGATGGTCCCAGTTCTTCACTCTTCCTTTGGCTTGCTGTTTGCTTTGTAACCTCACAGTGTCCTCTTCACTAAGTGGAGCTGAATTCTCTTCTCCTTGTTTTTAAATCTGATGAGGTGACTTCACATGGAGAATGAAAAGTGAGCAGATCTGATGAAATCGGAAGCTTTAAAGAAGCACTGGTGCAATTGAACATACTCTTGCAAGTTATTGAAGTAAGAACCTCACAGTGTGGGCTGCAGGTTATTGGGAAAAGGTGACAGAGTACAGACTAGAGTGGAACCACACTGAGCCCAGTCTTGACAAGCTAACCTGCAGCCAAATTTAAGAAGAGTGAATGACGTTAGTGAAAATCAATCTAAAATACAATACAGTCACTGAGTTTTGCTGTGAATTGTTATCCTGCAGTATTAACGGATTCAATGAGATGTACTGAACAAAAACAAGTAATGCTCCCTATATCTTGAGTTAGAAGAAAAGAACAAGATGAAGAAGATGATCATAATAATTTGAAAATTGCAAGGCAATTAGGGAAAGTAATAGTATTATTATTTTTCAAGTTATATAAAAATATGAGTAATTGTGTTTATTAAAGAAAATTTATTTTCTTTTACATATACTATCTCTAACAATTATGGGTGAAAAGGTAGGGGAAGGAAGATGTCAATAGAAGCAAATATACACATAAATTGATAACTATTGAGCTGGATGTAGAGACATGGAGATCCCACATATTATTTTTTTCTGCTTTTAAATGTCTTCAGAAAGTTCTATAACATTTAAAATAAAATTTGTAGTGGAATAACAGGAATAATCAAGAGATATTTTTGCCATAGTTTCAGAGTACTACAAATGGATTAGCTACAAAATTAGCAACACAAATAGTGCACAAGGGTAGAAAAATCCAAGCTCTGTTATGACAGGCATTCTAAGAAATGTACATTGAGTCAAATATAGAGACTTTAAAATCAGCATAATATGAATTTTTTTTTACCATTTTAGTCACTTACTGGCTTTGTAACCAAGGATTTGACTTTCTGAATGACAATAAACTATTAATAAAATAAAACGTAATTTGTAAATCAATATGTGGATTAAATAAAATTAATAGAAATAATGCAACCAGTAAATTATATGACAGGTAACATTTAAGCAAAAATTAGAGCTATTGCTAGTATTATTAGGTCTGACCTGTAATGTCTGTAATATAGGCAGGAAAGTTCAACTTCTTTTAGTAAATTCAACAAAACCATTATAGAGTATATCTGTATTATTATCTATGGTATCTGATATCAAAAGTCACTATGATTAAATTTAACTTGGGGTAAAATATGTTCAAGTATGTCTCTAATTTTTAGATTATATGAATAGATAAAATTCTAATTTAAATATGTTCAATGTATGTTGAAAATTCTTGAGGAGTGGCAATACATTGTTTAAATGCCTCACTCTTCATACCCTTTATTGTAAACATTTATTTTGGGCATCATGGATTTTTTTCCCCCTAGGATGAAAATGTCAATTATCTTTTCCAACTTTTGAAAGTCAGAGAACTAAACATCCACAAAGAACTGCCCATAGAAAAGCCATCCAAATTTTTTTGTTTTATGTCACTGAAGTGTTTTTAAAAGCACTTCAAGATGCTTTATGGACATCTTCAATCTGTAAGTGTTTACTTTAGACTAAACTTGAGAAGTTCAAGTAATAAATACCTAACTCTAAATATTTTATACTTAAGAAATAAGAGGATAGTAAAGGTGTTTTTACCAACTTCTATGATTAAAACAAGGAGTTGAGAGACAGACAGAGGAAAAGAATAGCTTTAAAGTGCCACTCTATATATCTCTTTGTCAATTGCTATGTAATGTAGTAACACATATTTGCTAAAATATTTAAGCAAGCATGGTCAGTTCCACTATAGGGAATAAGAGGAATGAACAAAAGGAACAAATAAAGAGAAAAGATAAAACAAAATATAGACAGAAAATAAACAAATAGCTTATAAGATTCAGGTGGACTTTATAAGATGTGTTAACTATAGATACAGAAAATAATCTTCAAGGTAAATTAGAGATGAAATAAACAGAACATATGTGAGTTGAACTGAGGTGTAAACAAAATAATTAATTAATATTGATTATAAGTAGGAAAGGATAGCAGTAGCAAATAAATCTTAAATATTCATGAGGGACATTTCATGTCACTTTTATATTGACAGCTATGATATCCCTAAATTAGCCACCCTATGGTGACATCCTCTCTGGCCCATATGTCTTCTGCCCAGAGTACTGCAATAACATCATAGTTGCTCGTCAGGCTATCTGCAAATTACAGCTGTAGCCAGATGCACTTGCTTCTGCATCTCTTCTACTGAAAAAGCATGGCTTAGCTTTGTAGTTCCTCAGCCAATAAGGCCTCTCACTTACCATTAACTTAGCTCCTCAAAAATCACACTATTAGTGGAGAAAGCTGATGCAGCAAAGGGAGAAACAAGACATATAGATACCATACAATATAAAATTCAGGAAATATAGTTCTCCCATCCTACCTGTATTTTAGCCTAAACAAGTTAACCTACCCTCCTCATTCTCCTTGTTCCTTGCTCTACTTTAAATATGTTCAATTAACCATGCAATTAAATTCAAATTACTGGTCTATGATTCCCTCTGTTCCATGACCTCTAAAATAGCCTACCTGATAGTGTGCAGATCAGGAAATGTATGACACACACACTCACACACACACACACACACATACACACACACGTATGCATACACACACACACACACACACACACACACACACACTGATCTGCAAATATATTTTGTATATGTTTACATACAAAACATTAGTGTGTATATATAGATATATAAAACAATATAAGAGATGGCATTTTTTGAAAAAAGTATTTTGTGATTAAATCAAGATGTGGTATTTCTATCACATTATTCTGTTAAAATTAGAGTTGAAATTTTTATCTTCAAACCAATAAGATTTGATGCACAGCTCAATACTACATTCCTGTGTATTTTTTATCGTACTTATTTTTTTAAGTAACAAGACAGGTCTATGTTAATATAATATATATGTACAAAATTCTGTAATGGGTTATAGATATTTAATATAATACCATAATACATTATTTATTATATTATTATGATCCAGCCCCTTCACTTTATTCAGAAGAGGAGGATAAGCATGGTTCCTTAGATAAAAGTGTTGTTGAATAATATTGAATTTGACTTCATTTGTGTGCCACAACATGTCTGAAGCAACCACATCGTGTGTGGCATTGTATTCTTCCAGATTATCTGGTAGCTTTGTAAACAGACATAATCAAACTTCACTTTCACAAGTGAGCATCTTCTCAGACTTGTATAAAAAAAAATAGGGTGGGCCAACATTCAAAAGGTCAGAGTAGCAGAGTACAAACCACAAAGGAGCTTCAAACAATAATTTTGATCAATTACTAAGCAACCTGTACAACCAAATTTTTAACAAATAACAAATATGATGAAACCTTTTTAACATTGAAGAACAGAATCAAAATTATATAAAATTAAAATCATAGTTTGATCACCATATAACTTATCAGATAATTTGATGCGACTGTGTTATAAAATGGTTTGTTTTATTTTAATGCATTTATGAGCTCTTTTGCAAAATATTCTATTATTTTCCTGCATACTCTGCATTATACCCAATAGGTCTATAAAATGTCTTTATCCAGTAGTGATAGATACCATAAAACTCGCTGAATAATTGAACGTTTCATTTCACTTCAGCACTAAATAGCTTATAAAGATCGCTTAGGGAATGCAATTTTTGTCCAATACCAAATTTCTTTTCTGAAATTTTAATGCCTCTTTTGTGAAAGATTATTTTAAATCCTACTTAAAGCTATTAGATTTCTCTGATGAATATTTTAGAGATATGTCTCATGGCACTCTTAAAAAATAGTAATAATAGAGAAAAATCTCTCTTATGTCAAGAAAGTAAATTGTTAATTTATTCAAAGTCTTTTTAATCAAGGTGTATCTCATGTACACTTTTAGATATCAATCAACAAAAAAATAAAGCATTTTACATGCCAAAGACCAACTTGTAAAACGTGGAATAAACATTAGAGATACATTTAAAAGCTACAAAAAATTATTTTATGTAAAACATCAAATCATTATTGTATTTTGTTTATATCTATTTTATTTTTTAAAGATATTAATTAATTTTCAGCACATGAAGCTTTAAACCATGAAGGAGAAAAAAAAACATAAATGACAGTTAAATTTCATTTATGTTTAACTGATTTGCTTTATAATTTTGCTGGGGCTACCATAACAAAAGACCATGGACTGGCTTAAACAACAGAAACTTATTTTCTCACAATTAGAGACTACAAATCTGGTGTTGGTAGGACTGGTTTCTGCTGAGTCTTCTCTCCTTGCATTATATTTATGTATGTGTCTTCTCCCTGTGTCTTCACATGGTCATTTCTTGGCGTATGTCTCTGCATAAATTTCTCTTCTTATAAGGACCCTAGTCATTCTAGATTAAGTGTCATCCTAAACAATCCTGTTTCAACTTAATTACCTGTTTAAAGATTCTGTCTTTAAATATACTCACATTTTGAGGTACTACGAGTTAGGACTTCAGCATATAAATTTTGTGGAGACACATTATAGTTACCAGTAAAATTAACAAATTTGCATTAAAACATTGTTACTATAAATTCAATCTATTATTTGAGCTGGAGAAGCATGTATCTCTGAGTGTCTGCCTGGTACTCTATGAAGAAAATTGCTAAGGGAGTTTTTTATTCAAACCACCAAGAAGCAGAGATGTACCTTTTTATTAGTCTTTTGAGTTCTCCAAAGAAACAGAACAAATATATATATATATATATACACACACACACACATATATATGTAATATATAATATATATTTATATATAGTAAATATATAATATATATAACATATATTATATAAATTTATACATATTAATTTATATAATATATAAGTGTATATTATATAAATTTATATGTATAACTATATATTTAATATAAATATATATTAAATATATTATATAATATATATAACATATATATTATATATTATATTATATATTATATATCTATTACATATCTATGTTATATATATTATATATTATATAATATATATCTAACATATATATGTGATATATTTATCAGAAGGAACTGACTCATAATTATTGATCATAAGACACCCCAAGTGATGACTCAGGAGAACCAGTTGGAATAGTTTCAGTCCGAAGGCAAGACTAATGTCCGGATCTAAGAGAGGTGGAGAGAGCAAATTCTTCCTTACCCAGCTTTTTAAAAATTCACATCTGCACAAACTGGATGTGGCCCACCCACACTGGGAAGGGCAAACTGCTTTATTCAGTCTACCAATTAAAATGTTAATCTCAAACAGAAGCACCCTCACAGACGTACTCATAATAATGTTTAACCAAATATGTAGGCTCAGTCAAGTTCACACATAAAATTAACCAGCGCATCCCTTAACTCATATACTCCTATCTCCTAACACAATGACATATAGATTTTGAGTTCTAAAGGTATTACAATTGAAGGCTGCCTTCCAGAAAAATAAAGCACCCAAATTAATAGTAATTTAGAATGAGAAAACAAATCACATTGAACAGAAAATTTAAAAATAAAAAATGACAGTGATAACCATGAAGGGACCAATTCTACTGCTTCCTAGCTAGAGCCTTCAGGGGAAACCAAACAATGTCAATCTAGATCCAGAAAATATTACATACATAAATATAACACAAGGACATAAGAAAAATTATAAATAAACTTAATTATACTTACCATTGGCAGTGAAAACAGAGATATTGGATATGAGATATGTATATATATAATATAATATAATATAATATAATATAATATAATATAATATAATATAATATAATATAATATAATATAATTAATATAATTAATATAATTAATATAATTAATATAATTAATATAATTAATATAATTAATATAATTAATATAATATAATAATCTTATGTATATATCACATATTAGATATAAGATAGAAATATCTATATTCATTTATATTTATCAATTATATATCTACATATCTATCTATTTACCCATCTATCATCTATCTATCATCTATTTATTTATTTAAAAGGAATTGTCCTGCTAGGAAAGTGCTTTCAGTGATGCCACCAATTTTGATAGGAACCCAAATAAACTCTGTAACTTGACATGGCATGATGTAAGGTTTAGGCTTTACTAGAGAAATAAAAAACTCACAAGGCCAGTCACATGTGCCAATACCAGAAGATGTGTAACACTTGAAATGGATTTCTTTTTATGAAGTAACTACTTCCCACTATGGGTCTCCTGTAGGAAACTTGTACTTTGTATTTAGAATCTCTTTGAAGTCTCTTTTGCTCCCATACAACCAAATGGTCAGAATACATTGGTTTTGCAGTAGGTGAAACTGTGTCAACACTCCCTGTAGTCACGGGTACTTGTCTTCTAGGATGCTTGTTCATATTATTTCACTGCTAGCCCACAAACACTGGCCTGTCATTTGTCCAGATGATTTACAGGCTTTTTGATCATGACAGACCTTGGACTCTTGAGTAATCTTTCTATCTTAAAAAGATTCCAGCTTCCAAAGAGACAATGCAGCCATCTTATCATCTTCTTTGAACAGAATCATAAGTCCCTTCTAGGCCTATGATGATCATTCTGCACAGTAGTTATTCTATTATTAACTTTTCCAGTGTTTTGTCCTTCTAAATGGACTGACTACTAAACCCAGGGATGCCTAGTAGATTCTGACTGTTGGACTCCTATTGATTGTCACTCCCAGAATGCTATCCCTACCCTAAAAGTAGCACATTGATTCCTTTTGCTTTTTCCAAAGGTCCCTCGCCTTGAAACAGTGGGATTCATCCTTTCCTAGTCATCACTGTCAGGTCAGGACCTTCTTTAAAAGGCTACCATCAACAATATAAGTAATCAGGATGAGTTCCTCGGTGTATGAAAAATAAAATAATTTAAATACAAAAATAAAACAGGATAAAATGGAAATGATTCAATTGGTAAAAATTAAAACAAAATTGAGAACTTGCCTTAATGAAATATTTAGTCAGCATGTTTATATCATTCCTTTACATCCTGATTATATTTCTTATACTATTTCTTATACCCTTTTATACCCTCTAAGTTTTATGTAAAATTCAATAATTTTTCAAGTTTCTGAATTTGCTATAACATATTATTAATATTGCAGCGATACTTATGGCATGTAGAGCTTCACAAAAGTTCTTAGATAATTTACTAAATATAATCTTCTGGACACAGTTTAGAAATAATTCTCTTCACTACTATAGATGACTCATGAATACTTAAACTACTTGCTAGCTAGTATTTAAAATACTAGCACTAACACAAATAATTGAAAAGCATAAACAAATTTTATTTTAGTCAAGAGCTCATACTTTATCTTGAACAGGAAAGATCATGATTTATTTTATTGTATTTCATACAATAGAAAGCTTGTTAATAAGTATTTTAAAAGAACCATTATCAAGAAACTAGAAGTGAAAAAAATGTGAATCATATATATCTGAAATTAAATAAGCAGTCATTGTAAAAGCAATATTTAGCATGTTAAACCAACAAAGCAGTTTTATAGATGAAATTATGTATTTTTATAGCAAAATATCATTTCTGTGAAAAATATGAAAGTTGATGTATTATTTTTATTATTTATCTGAGATATACTTGTTTATAAAATAGAACAATACATATATTTGATCATCTGAGGTGCCTATTAAATGTTTTTTAAATTGCCAAAAAATAATTACTTTTGGACAAAATTACTTTATGTGATTTTTTTTATTTTTAATAGAATCGTCTCACAAGAGACTCACTTCAGATCAAAACACACAGACTTAAAGCAAAGTGATAGAAAACAATAATTCATGAAAATAAAAATTTTTTTAAATCTGTAGTATCAATACTTATTTCAGACATAAGACACTTTAAAATAAAAGCTATAACAAGAGACAAAGAGAGGCCCAATAATCCTGCTTCTGGGAATTTATCTGAAGAAACCCAAAACACTACTTTGAAGGGACATATGCATCCATATATTCATTGCAACATTATTTACAATAGCCAAAATATAGAGAAAATTAAAAAATAATGAAATCTTGCCATCTGCAACAACATGGATGGACCTAAGGGATATTGTGCTGGATTGAGTAAAAAGACAAACGCCACTGATTTCACTTATATGTGGAATCTAAAGAACAAAGTTAACAAACAAACAAAATAGAAACAAACTCATAGATACAGAGAACATTTTGATGGCCACCAGATAGAAGGGGGTTGGGGGGAATGAGAAAGAAGAAGGGATTAAGTAGTTATGAAATAGTTATGGGGATATAAAGTATAGCATAAAGAATATAGTCAATAATATTATAATAACCTTATGTGGTGTCAGATGGGTACTAGATTTATTGGAGTGATCACTTCATAAGTTATATAAATGTATAAACATTATGTTTTACACACAAAACTAATATAATATTTTATGTCAACTATAATTAAAAAATAAAAATATAAATATTTACAAAATAAAATGCTTTCTTTTTTGTTTTTAAACAGTAAAAAAAATACAAAATTTTATACCAGTTTTTATTGTAGATATTTGACCCAGTTCATTTCAATATATCTTATGAACTAATTCATCTTCGTTAATTAAAATTCAAGTCTTTCACTCGGTTGAAATGTATTTTTTATATATTTTTATGTAAAGATCTACAACTCTGTGTGTGACTGTAATTTATTATATCAGAAATGACAAAAAAGTCATTATAGATAAGTTTATGTTAAATCAGAATGATTCATAACTGGAATGTATCAAACACAGAAACTTGGAAACACTCCATGCAAGAATCTTCACTAGTAATGGGAAAATTAAAAGAATCTTAAAGACATTGTTCCAGATTAAAGAAAGCCTATATTATCGAATAAGTGCTAAGAAATAGATTCACATCTACATTTATTTAGGACCAGTTGTATTCAATGCATTATGTTGAATGAATTTGCATTGTTTATTCATTTAATATTCACAACACAGTGAAATTGTTCTTATATTAAGTGAATCTGTATTGTGGTGTAAATTAGGAGGGATTTGAAGATTCATGGCTTCACCTTACTCATACTTTTATATGTACATACTTTTCTATCCATCCTAGTGATTTTACGAATCACCCATTTTCATTTCATAATTCCCTCTTTGCTTAAAATATCAATGTTTGAATCATTTGTTGTTAAATAAATTTTTATTGATAAACACTCAGTAACCAGTTGAAGCTGACTTTGCTCATATACTCTTTCTTGAATTATCTTGTTGTTCTTATGTCAATATCAACCTTTTTATACATTAATTGTTGGCTATTTGCTGTGACTTGCTAACTGGTTTCCATTCTAATCAGTATTTAATTTACAGTTAGTTCTTTGTCACACTGTGATAGAGCAAACAAACTGGTATATCCCTTTGAGCCCCATGCTCAGAAGACTACAAAATTTTCCAACACTTACCAAAAACAAGAAAATATAAGATGAATATTAACATTTATTATCTATTATTATCTCCATTTCTTTATTATTATTTTATTCTACACAAAATACATTTTATCAATATCATCTTCAAAATTTCTCATGTGATTCCTTTTCTAAATGACTTTTAGTACATAATTAAAAAATTCATACCATTTCTCAGTATTTCACTGAAGTAATATGTATTCAATAACTTTTTTTTTGATTATCTCATTCACAAAAAAAAAAATTTGAATTAATTATTTTATGCCATGGCTACTCATATTTTGAGCCATGAGTTTGAGTCAGGCCATATTCTGCTATTTACCAATCTATAGTGAGTAAACATCAACAATGACAAAATTTAGAAACATATAGAAAATTAATGTTTTCATTACATCCAAATATGCAATCAGTAGGTTTTCTCATTAACAAGATGATGTTCCATGTAATGTGAGCTGAGTTCTTATCAGTGAACAGGACTATCTTATAGCATGTGATGCTTGATGTTAGATTGTCTACATTTACTTAACATTATAATATGATAAGATGTAAGCAATTTGTTTTTAACTTTATTTTTATAATTATTTTATTTTAATCATTACTATTTTAAGTCTATATTTTAATATTATTAGCTAAGTTATGAAAGCAAACATTGTATTATTTGTTTTTAACCCAAATTTGCTGATAGTAAAAAAGCTTCTCTGGATTTTTTGTCAAGAAAAGACATAGCTCTTATGGTTGTATTAGAAAAACAATGGAAATGATTTCAAGGAAATAAAGACCAAAGTAATTTATAGCTTTAATTGGAAGTATTATTTCTCATATGACTAGTTTTGTTTTTATCATCATAATCTATGGTGAAATACTGAAACTATGTCCTTTGCAAGAGGTACTGGCTAATTGTGCATTAGAATCATAAAATCTGAAGCAGTATTTATACTCGGAATATACAAATAGACGTAAAGCAAAAGGAATTACTTGGAAGAATGTTGATTAAAAATCTGTCAAAAGCAGTTCTTTACTCTTTAACATATTAATGCTTCATAGTTTTCTTCTAAAGTAATATTTTGTTTGCTAACACTGAGTATGTATATGGTTGCTGAGACATTAGTAAAGATGATATCAAAGAGATATTCTTGGAAATGTTAGTTGATAACTCTGAGGCAAAGAGGGTAATTCAAACCTTACTTTCCAATGACACCATAGTTCAATCTATTCAGGAACTATCTAAAAATATAAAAGATCAACACAAAGGACAAACAAAATTAAGAAAGTGCTTTTAATTTGTTGCTTGATAATGGCATAGGAATTGCCAATTTAGTAATTGCATGATTTAAGTATGATTCTTAGTAAGAAAAACATTTCCCCCCCAAATTAATTCCAACAAACACATCTCTGACTCATACAATGAAAGCTTACATTATCAACAAATATTTGGAGTGTATATTTTGCATGATGAAAATATTCTGAAGATGCAGCTGCAATGATAGGAAAATATTCAGAATACTTACCAGTTGAAGACACTTGCAAAAAATCAATGCATTTCTTCCTTTATCAAGAAAGTCATGATGCAAACAAAACAAAACAACAGCTGACTTAAAACAGAGTCATTAGTAAACTGCCAAACAAATACCTCTTTAGATTTGAGATAATTCTCTTTATGAAATGAATAACTAACACCTGATATTTAGGTACAATGGTTATCAAGGAGACATTTTCTGTAACAAAATTTCTGCACAATAAGAAACCAGTTTGGTCCTAACTTTTAGAGCTGTGAACTGCCCTACTAGATTTGCTTATTTGTCTCAAACATTCAATAATTTTAATGAGTTTCTAACCTCCATTCATGGGAGAAATGTAACATGATTTTCAAAGGCAGATAAGAACAAAAGGCAAAAATGAAAATTAGACATTTGTAAGAACAGAGTTTATTCTTGTTTCTAAGACATGATTAAGAGATGTTCTACAATTTGACCATAATAATCAAAGAAGTAAATGATACCTAAACATTATATATAATGTGATATTTTGAATTTATTTTAACTTAAAAATAAGAACATCAAGATATTGGAAATTTAGGATCTAGAATCAATTTATTTCATTGAAAAAAGATTTTTAATTTAACTGTAACATTTTTGGATAAAATGTAGGACTACTTATAAAAAATTGAAGAAAAATTTCAAAAATATGTCATACTTTTCATTTTAGATAAAAGTTTAAAATCTTATCTTTCCTTCTTTTCTTGCTCCCTGGCCATCTTGGTGGCTGCTTTTGGTTGAAGGCCCACCTGCACCTAAGGTAGGAAGATGGTGGCCGCAAAGATGAAAAGGTCGCTAGAGTCTATCAATTCTAGGCTCCAACTTGTTATGAAAAGTGCAAAGTACATGCTGGGGTACAAGCAAAGCTAAACTAGTCATCCCCACCAACAACTGCCCAGCCTGGAGGATATTTGAAATAGAGTGCTATGCCATGTTGGCCAAGACTGGTGTCCATCACTACAGTGGCAATAATATTGAATTGGGCACTACTTGTGGTAAATACTGTACAGTATGCACACTGGCTATCATTGATCCAGGTGATTCTGATAGCATTGGAAGCATGCCAGAACAGACTAGTGAAAAGTAAATCATGCAAAATTTTTCTTTAATATAATTGGCCAGAGCTAGTTTTAAAAACTGAAACACACACACACACACACACACACACACACACACACACACACACACACACACAAACTCTTACTTTTCAATCTCATTGGTATGATTGATTAAGGTTAAAACAAATCATCAAATCAGTTTAGTTATGATATAGTTTTTGTTGTTGTTTTTCTCTTGTTAGGTTTGTTCTAATATTCACTGAGATGTAATTTTATGTTTGTTGAGTCCAATAATAAAAAGAAACAGTACTTTAATTTTACATGTTTACTATAATTTTACTTTTCTTAATTTATTTTTATTTTTATAAAAATATCAATCCACGATTAGGGAGAAAAAGTCTCCAGAGACAAACTATCATTACCTGTCTGTAGTATGGTCTGTAGTATGTGTATATATATGTATGTATGTATGTATGTATGTATGTATGTATGTGTATTCCATCACTACATGAGAACCATTTTTACATACTCTGAACTTGTAACATTGCATCTTGCATGTTCAATGCTTTTGGTAACAAACAAGTGAATAAAGTGCCAGAAACTTACAGTAAGCAATTAATACACAAAATTGATTTTATGTGGTGTTCTTGAGCTTTGCCTCTTGAGGTAGCAGGAAAGAATCATAAAATTGTGAAGTAGCCAAGATAAAAGATAATTGAGAGTTTATAGGCAACTGGATAAATGAATGTACATGACATTTAAAGTTAATCAAATTTTGGCTTTTTAAAAACCATGTTAGCCAACAAAATATGGCTTCAAGCTCAATTTATCCTGCTGATTGCCATTTTATTTAGAACAAAAAGTTTTTTATAAGTAAATATTTGTTGACAAAATGGTCTAGTAAAAATAACATCCTTATATTCCAAAAACTTTACTTTAACTATTGCATCTCATCTGTGATTTTGGTATCATCTATATTCTTACCCACCCCATCTACCTATCCTACCTACCTACCTACCTACATATCTATCTCTAAACATATTTATATATCCTAATTCTACATCTGTAACTACAGTCTCTTCAGTAGTAGATCTGCATTTTCAATTCTCTACAAGAATGTGCACCTGTAGTCTGTATCTCAAACATCATCACAGACTAAAACAAAACTCATCATCTTTTCCCACAAATCAGTTCCTGAACAAAAATTTTACATTTTTATTAGTAATCTTTTACTCAGATCTATAAACTTGTAGTCATCTATGGCTTTTATTACTATGTTTTCATATACTCTATTGGCAATACCACAAGATACCCAGCACAGCAGTGCTTTCTTTCTTTATGATCTGCTTGCATAATTTCTGACTTCAGTGTCCTTCAGCCATATTAATATTTGCAAATCATAATATTTTAGAGCCTAGCTAAAATATTATAATCTGCTTGTCTTCCCTAATTCTCTCAGCATGAAGGAGTCTCTCCCTCCACTTTACTATTTTGACACTTCATTCTAGACACCTTTTGATGTTTATTGCTTTGAAAACAATTTTACTGCATACTGTCATTTCCTTTCTGGAGACAGAAGTTGTCATTTATGTTTCTCTGTATATGTCATAACATCATAAGAAAATCTCTCACTGGTATGTGGTAAAATTAAAGTTGTTGAATAAAATTTCTTAAATTATATTTACCATCTTTTTAAT
This sequence comes from Macroglossus sobrinus, assembly GCA_004027375.1. Taxonomy (NCBI): domain Eukaryota; kingdom Metazoa; phylum Chordata; class Mammalia; order Chiroptera; family Pteropodidae; genus Macroglossus; species Macroglossus sobrinus. The sequence goes on from PVKZ01001626.1 coordinate 276,956, forward strand.
ATCATACAAAGAAAAATATAGGAGGAGGGGAAAGTAAATACTTGAACACTTTTTGGCTTAAATCACTAAAGTAAACAAACATAAAAGATTATATTTCTATTGAAAATGATTCTTGTGAATAGTAAATGCTTTATTTTCTACACAATATAATGTATTATTAAATCATGGGGAAAGTTCATCAGGTAGGGAGCTGTAATGAAAAAAAAGCAATCACTGCAGAGCACAAAATAAATTATTAAAATCTGAGAACTAAATAAAAATGTATTAATTATCAGAAAGGAGGACTTGCCTACAATGGCTTTAATCTACACTATCCTGAAAGTTTTCTATTCTAGTTCAAGTAAAACTCTTACACTAATGTTATTTATTCGTTTTTAAACAGAACAGCTAATTAGGAAGAAAGGCAGTTAGTAATAATTTCAATTTGTTGAAAAATAATTATAAACTTCAATATAAACTTTATAATATAACTTGTAAATGTGTCATGTATTTAAAAAAGTTTATAGACTCTTGATATTAGAAAGATTGAAGTCACATTATTATGCCATACGCAGAGAAAAGTATTAACTTAAAAAGTGAAAGCCAGTTTAAATGTTTGTATTTACTCTGAGTTAAATGGTGGATTGGTTGATTAATTCAATGGACCTTTATAGTGAAGCTATTACTCTCTCCACAGTAAAATCATGCATATTACATAATCCATTCACTTAAGGGGTGCACTCTGGTGGAGGAGACAGATATATAAACAACAGTTAAAATTCAGAAAATTTTTAAAAAATATTTACATGCTCTAAGAACATAAAAGGAGTGAAATATCAGAATGAGAGAACAAAAGTATAAAGAAAAAACATTTTACAGAAAAGCTGTTTGAATTAGCTCTTGAAAGATGGATTAGTACCAATGTGTTCTGTTTGTCTATTGCTTGCAATGAATCACTCAATACTAAGTGGATTAAAATAATTATCATTCTATTGTATTTCATGTTTCTGGAGATTACTTATGTTATCTAGGCAGTATTCTCTATGAGTCAATCAGTTCATACATAGATGGTGATTGGGGCTGGATTTATACTGAATTCTCTCTTATTCATGTCAATATTAGTTAATGCTGTTGACTGCCTGAAACCATAGCTTGGCTTTCAGTCAAAAAAACAAAAGAAAGAAAGAAAGAAACAACTCTCTGAGGCCCTTTTATGTTGTATGGCTTTCATCCTGTTATGACGACTTAGTTCAGGTGTTGGCATCTCCAGAGAACAAGGCAGAAATCTATAGTATTCGTAAGACCAGCCTTCACATGTCACTTAGGCTCACTTCAGCTATTCTTTAAGTTAGATCAGTCACAAAGCACCACTCAATTTTAGAGGACGGGGCTTTGTAAGAAGAACACATGGGATGGAACATATTGTGTCAGACATGATTGGGAAATACAATCTTCTACATGGTGTTACATTTTGAATGCATGAATGAACAAAAGAAAAGGAAACAGGACATTAGAAAGGAAACAGCAGCATTAGAAAACATTGTGGTTATTTCTCCACAATTCATTACGTCTTTCCTCTATTAGCTGCCATTATTGTTCCAAGAGCAAAATATAGCTTAGCCAAGCAGAGGTCATCAAAAAAATCTCATTTCCCTGGCTAAAGTGATCGCTTTAGGATTGGGCACATGTCTCAATTTGCAAAATCGGGAGAAAGTTAAAAACATTTTTTCACGATTAAAAATATACTTTTTTCCTCAAATATGCATGAATGTTTGTATAGTCTAACACGTATTTCATGCCATGTTAAGTTTATGAATCAAACATGTATTAAAATAAATGTGTTACTATGAGAGGCAGAAAAGACAGATGAGATGACGCCTTTGCTACGTAATTTAGTCATGGGAACGAGTAAACCCTAAAGTCTACCCTACCTTCCAGGTATGTGAGTTAACAATTTTTATATTATTTTAGTCAGTATGAACAGAGTTTTCTAGAAACCTAAATATATCACAGGAAGTGATTTAGACTTTGGGCTGCAGGCAAAATGGTATAATTAATTAATTTGTAATAGAGAGAGGAGAATTGATCTAATATTTGCTCTAGAAAAATCCACTTAGAAGCAGCATGATACATGAATTGGAAAGAGACAAAAATGCAGTCCAGTTATGAATGGCTATAGTGGTTCAGGCAGTAAAAATGAAGTAATGTACACGTTTGGATGATTGCGATGGAGAAGACATGTTAAACAGGAGAGACAATGTGGGTATGTTTAATTTTTAAAATCTTAGGATTCTGTTGAAAGTGACTGGCTAGATAGTGGTATAATTCAAAGAGATACAGAGCATTAAAAAAAGCTGGATTCAGGGGGAGAATACACTTCTAAGCAAGTACTTATATGCAAAGAAGAATTTTTTTCCAGCTCTCTGATTATACTTTTCTTTTGTTTATTTAAAAGAGTTTCTTTGAATAGTGATCCTGCTGTGGTCAGAATACAAAGAATCTGACTTAAGGATATAACTGTAGGAAAAATAAGACACAGACCTTGTCTTTGAAGTGGCCTTAGAAATTTGTTTTTTTTTTTTTTAATTTTAACAACAGATGTAACCATTTTATTTTGTGTTTCAATATATTTTTTAAAAATAATAGTGAATTTAGGGTAGAATGGTTTTTGTTATTTCTTCTCACACTTTTATCTTTATCTCACTGCTTCTGTGTCACCTAATAGTCATTTTTATTGATAACTTAAGATAACTAAAGTAGGCAAATAATTAATACATCTTTCATGCTCTTTTTTAGAAATGGGTATTATTTAGTTAGTGCTCTCTAACTAAAATATTTATAAATATAAATAAATTTTCTGAAAGCTCCCAATTGCTGAGGAGAGGCCAGGGGTCTCAGGCAATTCTTTCCTAGGGCAGGTACCAAGGAAGATTAGGTAGCCCTCCCAGGTGTTTAAACAATTTCCTGACTAGTAAACTGTAATCCTGGATAAAATGTGCCAAGAGATTAGCAGCATGGGTTTGCTGTTATTGCTGTTGTTATTTTCTCTGCTAGGTAGGAACTAAATATCATCTTCCCAGGTGACAAATAGGTCCCAGCCAGGCAATGCACACTAAGGCTCTTAGATGTAGCTTCCCAATTTTACAGACATATTGGACACAAGTTAAAATATTGTGAAAGTTTTAATAACCTTATCTACCTGAATAAAATGAATTAAGAGTCTCTGTTCTGATTATATTGTGGCTGCATCTCTTCTTCCTCAAGCAATTTCTAAAAAAAAATTCTCCTAAAATGTTATCTGAGACTTAATCTAGTCTTGGAATATAGATATTATAATTTTTCCTCCCATCTAATATGAGGACATTAGACCAAAAAAGTTTTTTAACCACCAAAAAGGTTTAAATATGCTATTTTTAAGATTAATATAAGAATCATCATACAGTCGTATAATTTAGATGCAGTGGTAGATATAGAAAGAAACTTCAAATTTATCTTTTTCTTCTTGAAATATCAAGAGGGAAGTATGACTAAGTAAGAAACTGATATCCTGTTCCTCAAAATTTGTAGATGTTATTGTTTTAATTAATTTTATTTAGGTATCTTCAAGAAACAGTATTCCGTTTTGGGGGGATTTTTTTTTTTTTTATAGATCTATTTTAACAAACCACAATTCTTTTGACTTTAGTTTCTCTCCATTCATTTTTCTCTTCTTCAGTCATGAAAATCTATAAAACCAATTGTGTTCTTTTCAATTATTCTCTCTTCAAGAAGTTTCTACTCTCAATAGATAATAGTTTTTATTCCTGCTGGATGTACACAAAGAGGATTTGGTTTCCATATGACTTTTGGCAAGGCAAACCCAATTGCTGCCTTTGTTATCAAATCTACTACAAGAGGCCAAAGAGTTTGTCTCCCCAGACACAATTTTAAGAAAATCTAACCCTTTTGGTGTCTTTGCATAACCTTGAAAGAAATCCTTACTTGAAATTCTACATTCTAGTTTTCCCCCACAACTGGAGAAAGCACCATTGCTGAACTGATTAAGAGGGTATTGGTGGTGGCAGAGAACAAGAAACCAATGCAAAGCAGTCTCCTGAAATTTAATCTAGCACTTTGTACCTAGGAAGAATCAAAACAAAATTTGGAAGATTGCAGTTCAAAAGGTCTGCTATTTGATCTCAGTTAAAGCATGTTTTCAAAATGTTTTCTTTAAAAATCTTGTATTAAACAAAACAATTTTTACAGATAAGGAATAATTAAAGTAAGAGTAGTTAAAAAATATATCGAAGACATCTTAATGTAATATTGTAAATTTTCTCTGCTAAAGTTGTTTAAATTAATGAATTAATTTAGTATTTCATCAAGGCTTCTGATAGAGGTTTAATTAATAATATTTTAATTTCAATGTGATAGGCAAGACTTTCTGTTTTCTGTATCATTTCTTTAGGTTCCTATTTCCTACTAATTTTTTATTGCCCTAATACCTATCCTTCCCTTTTGATTCTTTTGGTAATAACTATTGCAAATCACAATGAATTATATCAATTTATATGTCTTACTTGATGTATTATTTTTCTTCTTCATTCAGCACTATGTTTTAAATTATATCGATGGTATTGAGTTTATTGTTTCAGAGAACTACATGGCACTACATGGTGGAAAACTACATTGACAACTATTTTCCACTACTATAAACAACTGCTACATGTCTTTGCCTATGTATACCTTATGAAGCTATGTGATTATTTCTTCAGGGTATTATTCAAAAGTAGAAATATGTGTGTGTGTGTGTGTGTGTGTTTGTATAAATATATATGTACAATAATACATATGTATACAATAATATATGTGTGTATATATACACAATAATATATATGTATATACACACACATATTTTCAAATTGCTCTCCTCAATGGCTAATCCAGTCTATCCATTCTGTTAAATGCACAGGGCATATGTTAAATTAAAATTATGAGTGTTTAGTGATTATAAAATTAATAAGGGCTTAAACAAAACAATGATTACATAGTATATTATATAAAAATTTTCAATTATAAACTATTTTCTGGCTTAAAAATGAAATCACATGGCAGTATACTAAGGTTGAAACCCATATGACATGTATTCAATATGGATTTGACATATATGTTTGATAGAATACATACACATATTCATATCAAATGTATAAAATGTCAGGAAAAATATAAACATATGTATGATATTTGATGAAAAAAAACTACCTAAGAGAATTTTTATATTTTTCATCAAAGTATATATGTTTTTTTTTAAAGTTGTATATGTATATGTATTTTTTCCAAGGTAGCTGGAAATGAAATTTTATTGATAAAAGGTGTCATGTGTTTTCTGACCTAGCAATCATTTGAAATAAATATGCTCTAATGCTAAAAATAAAATTGAAATGAAAACGCATACTTCTGTGAATTCATTAGAACATAATTAGTAGTATTTGCCAGAATAATAAGATATTATATAAAACTATCATTGAGAAATAACTCAATAGAAAAACAAATGGAAAATAATATGAGTTACTTTTACTACAAATTGAAAATATGTATTATATTCAGTGGGAAACTAGTAGAAAATTAAAAGAACTTTAAAAAATAAGGTTTATTTGATTTTAAAATATCTTCTTTCCATCAGTCCTTCACTAATTATTTAAATAAAGTAAGCAAAATTTAATTCTATTATAATTCTGTTTTAAACTGGCAAAGGTGGAAAACAAAATAATTTAATTCCTGCATTTGTTAATTTTTCTTTGGTAGTTTAACTTGCTGGATTTTCAAATTGTTAAGGCTGAGTGCTATATACATTTAGAATTTAATAAAATTTAATATGGAAGAATAGCATGTATATAGAAAAATGCATAAAATGTGCATATTAATGAGTTATAATAGAGTAAACTTTAAAAAGTAACCATTACCCAAAACAAGAGAGAGAAAAGTAATAGAACTACAGGTGTTTTCCTCTAGTTTCTTTCAAAATTTTCTCTTTAGCTTTGATTTTCTGAAATTTAAATAATTCCCTGTCTGTTAATTCCAAAATCTCTACTGTATCTGAATTTGGTTCTGATGCCTTCCTTTGTATCTGAATTTTGTTCTGATGCCTTCCTTTGTCTCTTCAGACTGTGTTTTTTGCCTTTTAGTTTCCTTGTAATTTTTTGTAGAAAGCCAAACACGAGGTACTGGGCAAAAGAAACTGAGGTAAATAAGCCTTTAGTGTGAGATTTTATATTTATTTGGCTAGGAGTTAGGCTGTGTTTACTATTGCCACTGCTGTGTCAAAGGCTAAAATTTTCTGTTGTCTATTTTTTTCCCCAGGTGTCTTTGAGTTTCCCTAGAGACTCCTTTTTGAAAAGACTCTGAGACTTCTTGTTCTTTCAGTTCTAATCTCCTGTTATACAGGAGCTTGACTGATACAGTGGTAAGCCGTGGGGTTTGTCTGTTGGGGTAGAGGAGAAAAAAACCTTTGCTAAATTTCTAGCACTAAAAGTCAGAGGTTGTCTTGAGTTTCTCCAGTAAAGAAGCTCTACGTGCAGTAGCAGTTGCCATGGTAGTTAACTATTCATTTGAGTTATTGTAAACTGTAATCGTTCCTTAAGAATCACCTCTCCAGTGAAGTGGCATGGTTGTGAGGAAGTAGAGAGGATGCTGGGACTGAAAGGAGCAGTATTTTATGCTGCTGCTCAGCGCACTGATCAGAACGCAGTGTCCCTCCCACCACGGTTAGAGGCAGGATGCCATGAACATCTCTCCAAGAGAGGAAGACTTAATTTTCCCTTGATGCTATGCCTAAATTTAGTATATTTTCCTCAGAGAAAATATATTTGAACGTTCAGAAACTGTACAGTTTACTTTCCGTTTATTTTTTCTATTTCTAAATCTAATTGGTTTATAATTACTTATTATGGACTCATCCCTCTCATAAATGTCAGCTTCCCTAAAACTATAATTTAGGGTTTGAGATTTTAAGGCATGATATTAAATGTGACACTTGAATTAAGTGTCCTCCAATGTGTGTGTGTGTGTGTGTATAACCATTAATCTGTGTAATCTGCATTTCTATCGTTGCTTTCTTTTCATAAACAAGGTTGATATCCAGCTAGTATGCACCAGTGGACACCACTGTGGTTAAGTATACATTTTGCTAGTTGGAGTCCATGCTAGACCAATTGTTATAAAAATTCAGTTCACCTTGGATTATATAATTAAAAGAAACAATACTTATTCTATGGTAGTGACTTTTTCTAGATTATTTTGTTTGGCTATTTTTATTTCTGATTATTCTTTTTCTTATTTTTTTAAAAAATTAAATTTGTTGGGGTGACATTGGTTAATAAAATTATATAGGTTTCAAGTGTATAATTCAATAATACATCATCTGTATAGAGCACTGTGTGCTTATCACCCAAAGTTGAATCTCCTTCCATCACCATATATTTAAGCCCCTTTACCTTTATCTACTTTCCCCCTCTCTCCTTTCCCTATAGTAACCTCTAAACTGTTGTCTGTATCTATGAGATCGTTTTTCTTGTTTGTTTGGTGCTTTCAGTTTTATATCCTACATGTGAATGAATTCAATTCTGGCTATTCTTAGTGGAAATAGCTATGTTTTACTTTGAGTTTGGCTAGTGTGCAAAAAAGAAAAAAGAAAGAAAGAAAGAAAGAAAGAAAGAAAGAAAGAAAGAAAGAAAGAAAGAAAGAAAGAAAGAAAGAAAAAATAAAAGAAAAAGCATCCCCTTCTCTTTTTAAAGCTAACTCCTAGTTAGCTAGATTTAAAAACAAATATTTGCCTAGAAACTTCGAAAGGACTGTCAACTATAATATAGTGTCTACTTAGTAAAACCTCAAGGCTATTTCTTAACTCAGCACTTTAAACTTCACTAGAGCAATTTCCTTCACTTCCATAAAATGAAAAACTGAACTATCCAAGATTTTATCCATAGAAAATCCTTGAGTTGTGAGCAGACAATTTCCTTATAGCTCCAGAAATTTAATGACACTTTGAATCAATAACAATACATGAGAAGGGAAGTTCTAAATATAGTAAGCCTATAACTCTAAACCAAGATTTTTAAATCATTTTTCAAGGATAGGATTGCTTCAAAACTTGGTACCTTTTGTCAAGGGCTTTCTAATAAGAGTGCAAGAGTTTGAATCAATTTAGAGGTTCATCATTTTGTTGAAAATAGGAAGATCGTCAGTTCCATTGCTCTTGAACTAAAATAACATCTTTTTTAATTAGAAAATTTGAATTACTAGTCATAGAAATAGGCTTCAGCATGCATAGAAACAAAATGAGGACAGCAAGATGTGTGTGAACTGGTTACCTTCACTACCTACACATTTGCACAGGAAGTGTGAGGTCTAATTTGCATTGACTATTTTTACGCAAAAGGCTATGTCTCCTATTTCTCTGCACTAATATTTAAAAGTGAATTATTGTAAAAAAGAAAACAACATTCAGTTTTCTTCTCCTTCGCTTCTACGTTACACATTTAATAGAATAAAACTGCACAAAGAAGACCTTTGAGTTCAAACAAAAAGCAATAACAGTAGTCTCTTAATTACATAAGGCACGGCAAAGTCTAAATTTCAAACTCACCTGAGAATTTCCAGTTTCTCTTTCATTGCTCTTATAAGATTTTTAATGTTGAATTTTTAGCCATGTAAGATGGAAACTCCATTAATTTCTCTCTAAATAAATTTGCTGAGCCATTACTTGGGTGTGAGTTATACCTTCACACCCTTAAGTAGTAATAAAATAGGATAACTTTTGGAATTGGATTTCTGTCTTAACTTCATCATTAATCAGCTACGTGAACTGTGGTGTACCCCTGAAACTCTCAGCTCTCCAGTTTACTGACCTGTAAGACAAAGATAATAATGCCAATCTCACCATAAGAGGAATTGGAATAACACATGTCAAGTTCTCCTTCAGAACTCGTTGATCAAAAACGATTGATCCTGTCCAACTCAGTGAAAGACAGACAAGTGCACAAATGCATATGCACACACACTCACTCATACATACCAAACAAATAAATTCAGAACCTCTATCTTAAACTCTTTTCTTCAATTTTGAGTAGCATGCTTAAGAAATGGAAAGATACTCTATCAAAAAGAATAAATACTAACTAGTTATAACGTTCAGTGTAAAGAAAAGAGATGTTTCCTGTGGAAACAAAATATTTTAGCAGAAAATTCTTAGAGTAGCTGCTATATTCATATGTTCCCTCCTTCTGTGAATAGCCAACCCAGCTTGTCATGAGTTCCCAAAGTCATAACCATAATATATAACTATGGGCCAATTACATTATCTCTCACAGAAATTAAAACTTGGAACTAATTTCAAGATGGGGAGTTTTTGATATTTATATTTATACATATTTATTTGTATTTATATCAGTATTCTAATGCAGATTTTTTTCAAACTTTAAGTGAAGATACATTAGTGTATGAATAAATCAACTTACTAAGTTATAACCATAATTATAAAATAAATGGAATAAAATAGAAAATAAAGCTCATATATGGAAACAAGTATTTTCCATGAAAATTTGATTTGTTATAAATATTTAGATTGATGGATACACCAACACAGAGATACAGCAATATGTATATACTGGGCTGCGATGTAAAATATATTTCTTATTATGTTCCTGAATCAAATATTTAAAAAGCACGTCTCTTATAGTGAAGACTCATTAGAAGTGTCTGTTGAGGCCTCTGGAAGAGTGCCTTGTCATATCCATTCCAGAGCTTACCTGTTAAACTTCCTAGTAGACTGAACATTGTAGCTGCCTTCCGTTTGTTTTGATAATTATCATCTGATATATGGATCTACTCTCATGCATTCCCGTACTTTAGAAGAAGCTAAGTCCAATCTGAGCAATCTCATTTGACAGTCACAGTAATTGCTCCAGACGGGAGTTGTGACCCAAGAGAGTTACACAAGCTTTTCTGTCTCCCTTGGGCTGGAGAAGGAAATATATTGCCCCCAGATTTTGTCAGTCATCTCTTAAGACAATAAAGTAAAACCAACCTTAAGCTAATGTTAAGACAGAGGACAATTTCAATGTCTGGCCAATGACCCCTTTTCTATCCATAGACAGTGCATGCTTCAATCTTTCTTGTCACTTATTTGGAAAAGTGTCATAAATTCTACTACCTCTAATTCCTTGGAAAAGACATTGCTTCAAGATTGTAGGTATCCTTAAATATTCCAGCCCTGAGGATTTTCAGCTAAAAGGTATCTCTTTCCTAGACCCCTTATCTTCATAAAAGAGGGAAACTCCTCAACACAGGTCTTTAAAACCTATAACCAATAGCTATCATCCTAGAGAAATGTTAGTTTCAGCTACTCTTCTGACTTAGATTCCATTTTTATTTCTGGCACCAAGAATATATCTGCATTGGTTTTTGTGTTAAATATGCATTAATTATTCTAAAATGACTCATTGTACTAAAAAATATTTATACTCATGAAATAGCTCTACTACACAGGCAAAGGATTCTAGACACTAGCAATAGGAGAAACAAGCATTAAAGTGTCTTGAGATTCCAGGCACAGGTTTATGCTCATAATTCCACTTCTGGGTTACAGATCAGCAGGTCTCCAACTCTCATTAGCATGCATGGATGCCCTTTGGTGCTAGGAAGTTCAAAGTCTGCATATGGTGAGATCTCTTATGTAAGCTGACTATGTAAGCACATTCCAACTACGTGACCATCCTCTTCTGTCAAAATCCTTCAGACTTTATCAAAACCTGATTCAAATAAAAATCTAGTTATCAGATAATGCTAACAGAGTAATATGACCTGCTCCCCAAACAACTTACAGACCCTTGGTTAAAGAATATTATTTTAACTTAATATATTCCATAGCATTGGTCGTGCTCCAAGAAACCTTGGAAATAAGCATGTGGTCAATCCATAGTGTCTGAGACTAGCTCACGCTAGGTAGTCTTAGATGTAAATGTTTAACTAAAACTTTTTTTTTAAAATTCTTTTGTTCTAACATTTTAATCTAAAATCAGAGAAATGAGTTGGGAAAAGCAACCTCTTAGATAAGCTCAACATGTTCTATTACCTGGATGTCCCTTAGTTTCTCATTTTTATATTTGAATAAATGAAAGCTGAAAAGAATTATCTTGTCAAAATCACAAGGTAGTAATGAGACCTGATTACTCAATTATATGAATTTGTTATTGAAGACTGCTTATCAGAGAACATGGCTGGATCTGTATATACTGAGGTGAAGTCTTGCCACATACAATCTTGGATTCATCCAGTCTGCAGGTTTCTAGTGTGGCTACTTTGAATAAGAATACTATGAGTATTATTTTCTCCATTTCTCCAGAGAAATATGATGTCATAATCACCTAACCTATGTTAGTCATACCATGGACACCTTTGGTTAAATGGCTTCCTTAACAAAAGTTTACATGTCATGTATCACAGTGTCTTGTGTACATCAGCAATTCAAAAATATGCATTGACTTTATTTTTCATTGGATAAAACAATAAGTAAATTGGAATGGAAAAGTCCATCTCAAGCATAACGTTTCTTTGAAGGACAACCTAGAGGATTTATATTTTATATTTTTTCCAAGATAGACAATGTTTGATTCTTTTTTTAGAAAACATATGTATTCATGCTTGAGTTTCCACTTACACGTATGTGTAATATGAACTATTTCTTGTGAAACCCACACAAGAGTATTAATTTCCTCCATGCTATCAGAAATATTTATGTACAGTTAAATCAATGGTCGTAGTAGAAAAGTAAAACCATAAATATAAGAAATGCAATAAAAAATTAAAGTACAGAAACCATTAGTAACCCAAGCATTCCATGCAAACCTTGTCCAACAAAAATGTAATACACTTGAAGGGAAGTATGCTAAACATGACAGGCAAAGAAGAATAATTGCACATGTATTGATTAGTTATATTTTGTTTTAAAAATGTAGGAGATTTTTAAAGGAGAACACTATGGTAGAAATAAATGTATAAATATTGTATGCATGACTGACTACCACTAAATATTGTTAAAGTATAATATTGTATATTCTACTTTATCATATGGAGGAACTGAACTAAATTCATTTAGAAATTTAGGATTCAAATACTAACAGGATAAACTTTTAAATATGATGTGTTCATCCATAAAACAACTTTTCACACTATTTTATACTGCATAAATGTTTAACAATGTCCCATAAAACAATCATCTGGGAGGCAATGTAGGGCATCCAGTTTGACAATGATGTATAATTTGCTTCTATTTTGTGGTTTATTTTACTTTCAGTCTTTAACTAACAAAGATTGAGAGTATGCTAGTTAAGGAAAATGATTAAAGCAGGTAAAATATACTTTATACAGTTCATCCACCATTCCCATTGCCTTCAACACCTTCATCATGGCCTCTGGATTTACTATCCTCTCATACTTCATAAAATTTTCCTAATATCAATTTTATACCCTTTATTGTGACATCTTCTCCGTGCATTTTTCTATAGTTTCAATCCTCATACTTTGGATGAATAATAGTTCGCTAATTTGACAAGTTATTTCCTAGAACTTTATTAAATGCTGTTTTTCTAATATTGCATCAATTCCTTACAAAAGAAATATTTTTATTTTAAGATAAGAAATTTGGAGAAAATACCTTACTTTCAAAGTGTAGCTAAAGTTTCAGGAACCATTGTAGGCTTTTGAATGACAATAATTTTGAGTACCAGTTTTCTTGATGTCATTTTCATCACCACAGACAAAATATTTTAAGAATAATCCAGCATTATCTCTGTAAATGGGCATTTCCTTGTTCCAGTTTGTCAGACTGACGACCTTGGAATCATTCATTATTGCCATGTGTCTGTCTATTGAATGTGTCCCCACATTCAAGCAGTCATCAAATCTAGTCATGGCTAATGCCAAAGTTTATCAACAATTAATCTATTCTCAATATCTCAACTGCACTCTCCTTTGGCCTAAGTCTCCAGCATCTTTTGTTAGGGTCACTGTGATTGCCTCCTACATAGTCATTCTGCTTTTTTGCTATCACACTCCTTCAGTCTACTAAAAATAAAGATAGATAGATAAATAGATAGATAAATAGATATAGATAGATAGATGATAGATAGATAGATAGATAGATAGATAGATAGATAAATGATAGATAAGAGTGTTGCTACTTGAAAGTAGACATGATCATGCCCTTCCTCTGCTTAACATCTCATAATCAAAAACAAAGTACTTGCAAGAACCTAGAGCATCAGTGCTTTGGTTTCCTTCCTGTGGTAATTCCTCCTACTCTCTCACTTGCTCACTCTGCTCGGTAGAGCTAGTCTCCAGGTTTCTCAAACACTGTCAGGCACTCTCCTGCTTCAAGTCCTTAGAATTTATTCTTTTCTGTGTCTCAACAGTCTCTGTCCCAGACAAACGCATGGTAGACTACTTCACCCCTTTTAGGTCTTTGTTCATATGCCGCCTTCTTGGTTAGACCACCCCGGGCACCTCGTGAGCATCCCATTATCTATCCCTGTTGCCCTTTAGTCCTTCGTCACTTTTCAGTGACAATATGACAGTAATTTACAGAAACTGTTTCTTTATTTGTAAAATGAATACAATCAATGAATTGTAGGAATTGAAATAATGACCACCCTCCATGCTTGATGATGCTACTAGGAAATATTTTAGTTCCATAAATTATATTACTCTGTGTTTTTATTTTGTAGGGGTTATAAAATTTAAAAACACAAATAAGGATTATTGGTGAAATACTTTATAAGAACCAAGGCACCCTAAATACACTGAGTAAAAGTAAGCCAGGAATAGTATTTATTTTAGTATAAAATAATAAGAAAAAAGCAAAGACTCCATTTAAGGTTTTCTTTTTTTTTCCCTCTGTGATTATATCACTTTGACTGAAGCTATTATTCAATAGAGAAGTCCTTCAAATGTAATTGCAAAGTCAGGGACCTACAGGGAAATGGGGATCAAAAGCTCTCATCACTCCAGATGCTACAAAGCCTTTCCTTCCAGATGCTACTGATTTTACTCCCCAGGTATTTTTAAATTAGGAATCTGTCTTAGCTGGTACAGGAAGACAAGAGGTCAAGCTAAATCAAATGATTCACCTAAACCTATTGAAAAAGGAAAGTGTCCTAGGAGTCTTGTTGCTATTGTAAAGGATTATTTAGTGAATCCAATTGCTGAGTTTCTAAATATCTCAGCAGTTTGACAAAACCTGATATCTTGACTTGATCAGGCCAGAGTCTGAAAATAGTGAAACCTTTATCAGAGAGTCTGAAATCACAGCAGCTGCTCAGAAATACCGATTACTGCTTACTGTGGAAAAAAACAGAAGTGTAGCTGCCCTGACTAGAATGCCACCATTATGTTGTAAGGACTGACTGACTTCACAGCAAAAGCCAAGGTGACATAGTTAGGTTCTTGTTTCTAAATTATATTAATAATTACTTATGAAAATGGCTTTAAACTATAGATGTATTCTTTGTATGAGTAATCTAAAAAGAATGAAGAGCATGTCATGTATAAGGATATATTCATGAACCTTTCTTTCACTAGTTTGTTTTTGGTATTGAGTTTATAAAGCAAAGCCAAAACATATCAAAGTATATGTTAGATTCTATTGTCTCTGCATAACTCAGAAGGGACTCATTAATGACAAACATCAAAGGTTGGTCCCCAGACATTTGTATCCAAAGAATGTGAGTGAAAATTTGGGAATATGTGTTTATTGACTCTTTATTCTAAACATTCCCAAGTAGTCCATGTAATTAAGACAAATAAATAGTGCAAAAATCAAATTCATGCTTTCCCATATGAGAAATAAAATTCTCACAGAAGGAAAGAAGAGAAAGATGAAAGAAAGTAAACGCTTTTTAAAATTGTGGTGGTTACATAAATTTCCAAGTGAAAAATACTTTTCACAAATGAATAGTATTATTCCTAACAGAGTTTCAGGTATATATGGGCACAAACCAGTTGTCTGACATCAAGGGAGTTAAATAATTTCTTTGATTCTGCATGTTCTCATCTTTGATAAGATGTAAATTGATATCGGTCATCAAATGATGGGAAACTGATATTGATTTATCACCCTTGGATGTTGTGAGAACTAAATGAGATAATAATATTAAATAATAATTATACTATTAGATTAACTTGTTTAGTTGTTACTATGTGGGGCTTATAATATCCACAAATGAACTTATTGGAAGGGCAAAATAAGATAATACATTTAAGACATTGAAGAGGCTCAAGACTGTTTTAAAAAAATACTTCTAAATTCCATTTTTCACTCCTTTACAAATTATATTGTTTTTGGTAAGTTATGAGAAATCCTAAATTTGACTAATATACCTAATCATACTGAGAAGTTGATAGTAGCATTGTGAATATAAAACAGGTGATATTTCACTGTTTTAATGCTCTGCATAACTTGAAATTTTTCTACAACTATCTCAACAACTTAAGATCATCCTAATAAAGGAAGTCATTCTAGGATTGTAAAATTCAGAAATTCTAGAGAAATATGGACTTTTTATGTTTTTTAAACCTAAAAACATAAAATACTTTGAAATAGCATTTTGTATATGTTTAGTGTGTTTTAAAATGGAAGAAAATATAAAATAAAAATACAAACATTTAAATAAAAAATACAAATAATGATAGATAGAAAAATATGAATTGCATTGTCTATATTTTATTTTTTAACTAAAAATATATTCCAGAAACTTAATGTGAACAGAGTAATTTCTTGTTCTTTGATATATATTTTGTCCAAACAGTTTTATGTTTCCAGAATAAATAAGATGTTGACATCTGAAGGATGTCTACACATTGATCTTTTTAGCTCTAGGGCCTTTATTACCTTTCAGAAATTTTCATAATATTAATAATTCATTCCTTTTGTTGGTTCTTTATTTGTTCTAACAACTATAAATTTCACTAAATTTATAAACCAATATAGTGGTTTATGAGTTGATACTTTGAAATATTCTAAATTGGTTATATTAGAAGAATATACATAGAAAAAGTAAAAATGTGTGATAACCTACAGAAAAAAATTAGTTATTATCCATACCAAAAAATTATAGGCAAAATTTTATTAGATGCATATTTTTAAATGCTTAGGTAACAGTGAAGTGCATATTAAAATTTAAATTTTAATAGACTTCAGAATTAATATAGTAATATATTTAATTTCTAGGATCTAACCAAAATTTGTGTAGATCATTTTCATGACTCATAGAACACAGAAAAAAATTCATATCATTGCTAGCTGGTAAATACAATTTCTATACTAACTTTTTATTCTTCTTGCTCACATTATTTTCTTTTTTCTTTTTCTTCTCCTTTTATTAGACTGTTTCTTTTTACCATTTGTTTCAAGCAATAAAAAAAAGTTGAACACAATTTTATTGATTTGTCTTGAAACATTTGAGTAATCAATCCAGAGTTTACAAAATTTAGATTTATATTTATCAGAAAACAACTCCGAACAGATATATAGCCACTATTTTTTCTTATGTAGACTCTTTGCAGTCCACAGTAAATTAGGAAGTATTTTATAGATAAAAGTTTCAAAATGTAGTAGAGAAAGATGATATTTGCCAGTGTCAGTAAGATAGCATTAAGAGAACTTAAATTAAGTAGAGGCAAGTTCTCTGCACCTCACCCCACTCTTGCTAAAATAGTGATGTTTTTCTCTATTACAAAGAAAAAAAGGTTAGTTCGAGAACTGACTTTGATATATTCTTCATGCATGTCAGCTGGCTATTAAACTATAGACAGCTTTCTATAATATGCACACAAAACCACATGCCTCACATTGCAAATTAATACGAATTCACCTGATTATATTTTTTAAAAATTTAACTCAAGTGCATAATTTTATGTCACAAATAAAAATGATTTTCCATTAATATGTACTAATGATAAATTATTTATTTTAGAATTGCTGATTTTCTGGAGCAATTTTAAATGATCCCCTTATCACTTAATTAAATCAGGACATTTTGCAATAGGTTTCCTGGTTGTAATAATATTAAGTCATTTGGATTAAACTTTTGATTGACTATTCCTAAAAAAGAAATATTCTTAAAGTGTTGTCTTAACTTTATTGCAATTACATTTTCCTAAGAAAATTTTAGGAAATGCTTTTTTCTGTCATAGCTATAACATATATCTGATATTTTTCAATGTCATAGATTTATTTTAATTGTAAAAAAAAGACATTTATCTTTTGAATGTCAAAGGATTATTAATAGTCAATTTTAAGAACTAAATGGCAAATTAATGCCTTCATAAATCAATATGAAATCTGCAGGAAAGAAACTATTTTCTTATAAATTTTTCTTACTCAACTTCAGGTTCTGTGTTTTGAAGTCATGAAGATTTCAAGAGATTTTCATTTTAAATAAATTGTGTGATATTGTGCATGGTTTTTGTTACCACAGGGATCAGAAATTTAACTTAAAAAATTGCATTCCTCAAGTAAGAATGCTATTCTCAATAGACTTAACTAATTCTTAAAACATGGTGTGGTAAATGTTACTGCAGCTAATCCAAATATCAGATTTTATTACCCTTCCTGGCACAGGGAAGGTCTGGACTTGTCTGCTCTATTTAAATTAAGCTTTAACCAAAATGGCTAGTTTTTGACAATAAATATGAGCAAAAATAAATGTTCTTACTTCTGGGTAGAAGCATTTAATTTCTCATCCTTGGCTCTCTACATCGAGCCCATGTGAGCATGTAAGGAAATGTTTATCAGGAAGTGTCCCTGAGACCAAAGTAATACGAATTGCTAAGCTAACCCTTGGAGGACTGTGAACGCTTGAGATGAGAAGTATTCTTTATCTGTTTGTTGACAACTGACTTTCATACATTCTTCATTGCATAGCTAGCCTATCCCAACTGACATACATGACATCAGAATAAATTCACGATTAATACATTTACTCAGCTAATGTAGTGTAATTTAATCAAGAGCCAAACTCAAATTTCACTAAATTCATCACAAAACTTGCTGATATCCCTATCTCCATTTTCTTCTGTATAAAATGTGGGTTAAATTAATATTATTATTTAAAATTGCCATATGAAATTTTAGTGGGATTTTATTTATAAAGTACTTTGAATTGCACTTAAAAGTGGTAAAAACCTAATAAATGTTTACCTAGTAAAAAAAAAAATGAAATAACTCGATAATAATATCCTTTTTCTCACTTTCATTAAATTGAAAAAATAGTGATTAAAATGTAGAAAATATTATGAATTTTCAAACAAATCTGAAATAAGAAAAATAGAGTAGAGGCATACAACTAGATCCATTTTCTCAGAGCATTGTTTTAGGTACGTGTTGCTGTAACATAAACCACACTAAAACTCAGTGGCTTACAAAAATTTCTTATGATTTTTCAATATGGACTGGATTTAGCTGAGCAGCTTTCCTCCCAGTCCTAGTCCTGTGATGGTCACTTGTGTGGCTGCATTCTGCAGGTGGGTTGGCTGTGTTCAGCTGAGACTTTGGGATGGATGAGCTTTTCTCCCTCTCCATTTATCTTCTCTACATTGTTTCTCCATTTGTCCCAGACTAATTACATTGTGGCTCATGCATTCTGAGAGAAAAAAAAAAAAAACAGAACTGCTGGAGTTTAAGACTTGGTTTTGATACTTGGAACAGTATCAGTTTTCTAACATTCTATTGCTTAAAGCAAATCACAGGCCAAGACCAGAATTCCTATGAAAAGAATCTACAAAAGGACATAGATATCAAGATATGTATGTAGTTCATGGGCACCCACTAAAGTAATAATGTGTCACTGTCATCCTGGAAATGGCAGTACATTCATAAAATAGATTTTATGAATTCGACATTATTTGTAATTCTTGCTATCTTGAGATTCTTTAGCATAGGTACATAAACCAGTCATTTTAGTTACCTTAAAAACCTTTATAAAATATAATTTCTTATTAAAAGAATAAAAAGTCTTCTACATAGTAAATTTGGATACTAGTTAAGTTGAAAATAGTTAATATATAAAATAAGGTATATATGTTATATCTACTTTATAAAGTAAATATAAAGTAAACTATATTATACCTTCTAAAATATATGAAGTAAAATATATTATACCTTAGAAAGATAAAATAAAACTTCAATGAGTGAAAGCCACACAGATTATTTTTCGAATTTAAATAAAACAAATCTTATCAATCATTAATGTTAACAATTTGAGAGGTATTTTCTTACCCATTGACTAATGAAATCCTCTTCAAAATTAAGTATTGTATTATTCTACTCCCATTTAACAAGTTAAAGAAATAAGTTCTAGGTTCTAGAGATTACGTGGTGTGGCAGTTCAGATTCTCTTAAAGACTCTCCTGCCACAACATCTCAATTATGGACAACAACATGCAAACATATGTTTTAATGCATTGCTGAAGTTTCCAGAAAGGAATGTAGAGAACAGGAAGGAGGAGTGGAAGGAGAAGAAAATGAATATGATGTATGAGGTGGAAGGAGAAGAAAAATGTGAGAGGAGGGAGAAGAGCAAAGAGTAAAGAATAAGCTGAAACCTGAAAGGTTACTGGTAATTATCAACTCATTCATTCATTCACTGAATAAATATTTATCAGTCATCTATGATTTTCCTATATACTGTTCTAGATACTGGATATGTCAGTGGGGAAAAAAAAGATAAAGACTCCTGCTCTTATGCATTTTATATTTTAGTGAGGACAAAGAAGCATTAAATACATAAATAGGTAATTTTATATATATATATATATATATATATATATATATATATATATATATATATATATAGCACGGCAGCAGAGATTCATGCTTACTGATATTACTGATACAGTAGTGCATTAATCTACAATTTTCATGTACCAGTGCAAGGCTTGTAGGCTTGACCTTTGAATGCCAGACAATGCACATTATACCTATTTCACAAAATGCCAGGACAAGATCTATAAATATTAATGGGGGTGGGGAACTTTTTCCAATTCTTGTTCATCAAAATGTACAGAAAAGTGCTTTATATTGATAATAAAAACCAGTAGTGTCTAAAAATAATAAACACAAGTTGTCATAAATAGCCCTGCAACATGGCTTCTATTGTATTTAAAATACACTACATTTCAAATAAGCTTTTATTTCTATTTTTCAAATGAAGATTCTGCAGAAATGTTAACATAGCAGGTCTGAGGCTGATATTCTTATAAAGGGCTGCTTATAAAGCTGTTTGTTAGCTGGCATCTGGAAACAGAGTTTAGGAAGAGCTAGTCACCATTCTCAGAACTCATGAGTGACTCACTGTTCTCAAACTGTTTGTATAAACAATAGGATTTATACTGAACATCTATACCTTTTGAAAGTCTGGAATTTGGTATGTACAAAGTGGAGAGTGACTACGTGACTGGTCCCAATAAAAACCCTGGGCACGGAGTCTCTAAGGAACTTCCTTGGTAGACATTTCATTTGTATTCTCACACCTCATTGTTAAAACAAATAAGCACATCCAGTGTGACTCTTTCAGAATAGAATTCTTGGAAACTTGTATACAGTTTCCTCTGGAGTTTTTGACTCATGCACCTTTTCCCTTTGCTACTTTGTTTTATATCTTTTTGCTGCAATTAATTGTATCCATAAGTATGAATGAGCTATGTCCTGTGAGTTTTTCTAGAAAATTCCCAAACCTGAATTTGACCTTAAGAACCACTGACATAAAGACACTGAGACTCAGAGCTTAAGTTATTTGTCCTCCACTTTGTGTCTAATTTCAAAGATTTTAGTGATGTGAATGAAGACTTACAGTCAACTGAGCAAATAGAAAATACTATCAAAGTAGTAGTAATATTACTAGTAACGTAGTAGTAATACTACTACTGCTGCTGCTAATAATACTACTAGCAAAGTAGTAGTAATATTACTCTAAAGGGCCAAAAAAAAAAAAAGATTCATACCCAAAGTAAGGTTATGTATCTCACAAACTTGAGTTTATCTTTAACAACACTTATTAAAAGAGTAATGTCAACAAAATGAATAACAATATTAATATATTGTTATAATTATATTATAATTTAAAAATCATAAATCAGAATTCTTTTCTTTTCACCTCCTCTAGTGCATTTGGAGAATATTTAAGAGGAATTTAGCAGGTCCTATATTGATAAACATAAATTTTAATTTTAGAGAATGTAGTCTTTTTTTTTATTTTCTTAAGCAATTCTCCCTAAACAGGAAGAGAGAAGAGTACATATAATCTTAGTCTCACACTTAATAAAATTTTATCTTTTACTTTATTTGAGCTTTTTCTCCAAACTCCGTTTTGCTCTGTTTTATCCAAAGTCTTTCATCTCTCAGGTACGTTAAGCCTGGGTAACACCTAGTCTGTGACGTATAAATATCAGCTAATCTTTACATGTAGAGATCAGAGGAATGAAGTTTTGCATCGACAAACCCTGATGTCAGCAGACAACCCAGGGCACGTACTTACAGATATCAGGTCCAAGTACACGTATTGATTATACTGTGTACCTGTGTTCTGGATATCCGTGTGCTGAGGTAAGGGATACAGGTGTGAAAGGAAAGGAGAAAATCTGTGGAAGAGGAAGATCAGTGAGACTATGGGGAAACTAGACTAAAAGAGAAAAAATAAACTGCTTTGGAATTTGTCCTTGGATTTATTTTACCTCTGTCCCATGTGTTCCTTCTGTCAATGATTAAAGAGGGCCTTTGATAATTAAGTACCCATGGCCTAACAATTTAAATTAAAACTTGTTGACAGTTTAATATTTACTTTCAATCATGATTTGTATAATTCTTTATTAAACAAATATTTGTAAAGTAAGGACATTTTGCTAGGTATTAAGAAGTGCTAAGCAGATAATATAATTCTCCTGGCCATGTATTAACTTTAAGGGATTAAAATATATTATTTGGACATAAATTATTTGACTGTTACTAAAGCAGCCGCATACAAGTGTTCTGTTTTACTGGTGGATGTTAGTAGAGAGATAAATGACCTTTACCTCATAAGAAAATTTAAAATATTTTTTTATTTTGTTATTGATATGCTGAAAAAAGCATTTTAAAGAAGAAAAGCAGTTTCTTTTTTTATAAAATGCAGAAATAAAGATGAATGATGTGAGAGTTTATAATTAAGATGACCTTGATTTAAACTTATTAACTAAATATTGAATTTTGTTCAGAAATTAAGACATAATACCAAGTCCTTGGATTATGTTTGCAATCATTTATTATTCCATAATTGAGGTCACTAGGCTTATAAAATGTACTATGTCAAAATTAATTCACTAATGCAATATCTGAAATCCTTAATACACTAGGAAGTTGGAATTAAAGTCTGTGAATTAACAACAAAAAAATTATTTATTTTCTTTTTCTTCCCATAGCATTAATACTCTTTAAAAGCTATATTCTTTAAAGCATATATTCCTATTTTTGAAAGTCTTTAACTGAATATTAAAATTGGTTACTATATTTGAAGAAAAAATTACAAGACTAAACTCTTCTGATAAGTGTTCATGATAATTTTAACTCTGTCTATTGCAGTAATAGAGAACAATTTAGAATCCTATAATGTAATCATTAAATTTAGATAAAGTTTTTTATTTATAAAGAAAGTATTATACCTAATGTTTTTTAAAACTGTACACTAGGGTTAAAGTAACATTCTAATAGACCATTTGATAAAAACTTTATTATTATTGATTCATTTTAATAGTTTATTAATTAAAGTATTCTTGCTTAGTCTTCTTTGATCATTCTTTTAGACATGATTATTAAATTTCATCACTGTGCTATTTGAACTTTAGTAAAGTCAAAAAATTAAGTAAAAGTTAATATATTGGGTTAATTGGAAAATTGATCGCATTCTCTAATCTTTGCTATGCATGCCATTTGCAATGTGACTGTAAATCCTTTCATCCAGAAAAAAATCTATTTCCTCACCCTTTGATTCTAGCTGGCTTTGTGCTTTTCTTCGCTAATAAAATTCTGAGAAGTGATATAATATTCATTTCAAGCTTAGACTTCAAGAGTCTTCACACACTTCCACTCTTTGTTGAAACTACCATGAGAACAAGCCTGAGTTGTCTTGTCAGAGATGAGAGTTAAGACAGATCAGAGATAAATTGTCCAACTGAGAATATCCAAAACATTACCTTATAGCAGCCACAAGAGCAAGGTCAAATGAAATAACAGAGTCTGCCCTTGGTATGTTCACAAACTTAGCTGATCTGCAGAAAAATAATAAATATTTTTGTTTAAGTCACTGAGATTTGTGGTAGTTTATTACAGAATAATAGTTAACTGATATGGCTAGACAATATTTGTGTGCAAATATTACATTGAGAACAAAGTTTGAAAAATTATTTTGGGAAAATAGTTTTATTTAAATACTAGTGTGAGACCTTGCTGACATATTCTTCATAGTACTAATGAGGTGCAAGTCTTAACAAATTGAATTGGAATTGAATTTTAAAGAAGGAGAAATTTGGGAGAGAGATAGAATATATTAAAAAATGAAATGTATAGAATTTTTAAAAACCCAATAAATAAATAGGTCTGTTTAAAAGCACACTGGACAAAACTGAGCAGACAATTCATGAACTGGAAATTTGGAAGCAAAAAATATCCAGAATAAAGAAAAGAGTGTAAGGAGTCACAGGAGATAAAATCAAAAGGAGAAACTCATTAATGACTGGAGAAGCAAAAGAGGAGGAAGAAAATATGTACAGAACCAATATTTGAAGAGGTATTGCTTAAAAGTTTTTTATGAAATTCATGAAAAACATCAAACTACAAAGTTAAAAATTACTGTAAATCTTATCAAGATAAATACCAACAAAAAAATAAAACATACCATTAAAAACTGTTAAAAACCAAATATACTCATTATTTTAACAGTAATTGATTTTAAAATGCAGAAACTGATTTTTTACTATACAATTTACTAAAGAAAATATTATAAAATAGAACATGTATTGAAACACAGTCATACACGACTTGAAAGTTCATATGTTTTCTACTGCACTATAGTTTCCTACTTTATGTGTTCTTAACTCTTTCATGTGCATTGTCCCTAATCAGTTTGTTTAACTGCACTTAAGTATAAGTTTGCCTTTAGTGTTTGCATATTGTCGTTGTTGTTTAAAGTTACATCTAATTGCAATGATTATCACTTAACATAAAATTGTATGTGGATAACTTTTTGTTGTTGTTGTAACTTGTACAAGAGAAATTTATGTAATGCAGTAAAAGAGTCACAGATTGCTAGGCTTTCCCCTAAGGAATAGTTACATAAGGTAGGGAGATGGGGTAAGCATCAAACTATCCTCTTGATTGGTAAAGCAGAACTGGAGGACATAGCTTGAGTCAGATCCCAAATGAGTTTTCCTGTATTCTTCCTTTTGAGATATACTTGTGTGACAAATCATGACTGGCATACAGATGTTTCAAATTAAAATGGTTTTTACAACATAATATTATTGTTATGATCATGATTACCATCTTCATTCATAAAAAAATAGATATGTAATACCTGTATCTACATGATGCATATTGTTAGGATTATAGTATGCAGAATTAGAGCGACAATTTATATTCCAATTTCTTCTCTTAATGGTTATGCAACTTTGAGCAAGTCACAGAACCTCTCTTACTTTTCTCTATAAAATAGGAGTAGCAAGAATGGCTTCCTCATTGTGCAATTTTGTTGAACAAATGAATATTTCATATGAACAAGTTATCACAGCACTCAATAACTATTGATAGAATTATTACTACTATTTAAATATAAAAGTCTACTCTCTAGAGTTTATAAATGTATAAAGACATAAAATTCTGATAACATATAAAGATCTTTTCAAAAAGCCAAAAAAATGAGTAAATACACAAATTATGACAATTGCCTTTGGACAGGCAGTACATTTTGGAGAAAATATCCATACCTAGAGAATTTTGGGGAAAATTGCCATTTTACCATTGACAGACTTCCGTAATGACTCTCCAAAAGTAGCTCACCAATTTCTGGTTTAATTGAGGAAATTTTCACCATAAGCATTCCTGTGATAAAAAATAAAATAGAAAATATTTTAATCATTTTCACACATTATTCTGTATATGCTAAATGTAATAAATGTTTTATAATGTTTACATATATGTCATGTAGCAAAAGTGTATATCAGTGTCAAATCATCCTGTTCATACTAATCAATAATCACAAGAAATTAACATATTTTGGAAATGTTTAAAGGTGTAATCATTAAGGATAAATTTAAGAAAACCTATAAACACATTAGATATAATTAAAGTAAATCAAATTATATCTCCACATAAAATACATGGAATGAAAAAGTATGCTGAAATAAACACTTAAAAATTAACATAAAAAAAACAATAGACAAAGGACAAATTTTATTCATGATTATTTTGTATCATGTTACTATGCCATAACTTTAATATTTTTTAAAAAATGGTTATTTTCAATGGCAATGCTTCATCTTCTCAAAGCATAACTACTTAATTGAAAGGAGAGAGTTTAATCAAATTTTGTCCCTGGGACATAGTAATTCTACATGTCCTTAGTTCAGCAATCACTATTTCAAACTGAAAAATCACAATCACATTTTTGCATCTCTCTTGACAAGGCTTTTAATTCAAGAAAAATTAGTAAAGATTATATTATAGAAATTAATTAGAAGTCCAGAAAAATTCTCAGACAGGTTTCAGCATAATTTCTCACCATTTTATATAAATAAAACACAGTAGAGGCATCACTTTGTAGTGCCTCAGTGAACAGAGAAGCCATATTCAAAAGGAATTCTTCGGACTGTAACCAAAAATAGCAGACAAATCTTTTACACTAAAAAAAGTTTAGTGAGCTCATGTTTATACATTCACACTTAATAAATCCAATTTTAGCAACGTCCCTATTAAAATGGGAACAAATCCCCTGAAGCTTTTATTTCTCATTCTCTTCACTTTTCTGTCTTTATTTTAGACTTTCATTTAGACTTTTGGATAAAGTTCAACATTAGCTAATTTAGTGAACAGTGTCTACTAAAAAAAATAATGCTTTCAGAAAATTAACACAGGAAGTATATTTACATTCACTATGCCCACACTTGCTTTCTACCCCTGGGCTACCTGCAAATTTGCTTTCCCAGGAGATATTGCTAAGTAAATTTTCTTAACATTACAGTAGATAGTTACTTTTTTTTTCCTTATCTATCGTCAACAACTTTTACCTAAAAAAATTTTTTTAGACAGCTTAAATTTCAAGAAGAATACATGAATACAACTATGTTGAGGAAAAAATGGCAAAGTTTCATTGATTTGCTAGACAAATACATATTGGGTGTCTACTATGTGCCAGGATGTTTTAGATTCTTGGACAACAAAACAATCATACCTTTTGCTCACCTAGGGGCATAACAGACATAACCAGGATAAACAAATTGCTCAGTGGAAATGTATAAACCATTGTAAAGAGTTTCTGATTTTTAAAACATTGTTTTTGGAAAGCGCTAAGAGTGTTTTAAGCTGAAAAGTAACATGAAATGATTTGTGTTCTCAAAGTGTCCTTCTGACTTCTCCATGACTAGAGTGAAAACAAAGAGAGCAGCATGCCGACTAATAAGATGGTCCAGAAAAAAGAGGGTATCTGGAGAGTAGCATCAGAGAGTAGACTACAAGATTAACAGAGTGAAGTTATAGAGCGGTCAGATTTAGTATGTCAGCGTTGAGTGTAATCTATGAAATATTAAATTAGGGCTTTTTGAATATACTTATCTCCCTAATAAGTCTCTGAAAATTTGAATAGTACAAAAATTACCAAATAAAGGAATATTTTATGCTGTAGGGATTGATTATAAATATTGGTTAACTTGAATCTTTAAAATAATAGTTTAAGTAATGTAAAAGAGTTGTTACAGATATATATTTATACAATTATAAATATTGTAAATTAAAAACAAAAAGAGTAACTAACAATTGATTATCTTTGAAAACAAGTGTAATCTTTGAAGTATTACTAGAATCATATTTTTAAAAAGCTGAATATGAAAGCATATGAGTTAACATTTTGATAGTTTTTGTTTGTAAAAATATATCTCTGCAAATAGTCAAACAACATTCAAAGGATGAATTTTTTAAAATTTCATAACTACTTACAAAATAAACTATTTTATCCTTTTAAAATATTCTGTGTATCACATAGTTGAGGATAATAAAGAAATAACTGGAAATATCAATTTGATCACATCAGTACAAGGGTCTCAGACCCATCTTACCCAAATGAATACAATATTTTATTGTTCTATTCATGAAAGTCTATATGAGATTGTGAGCAATTATTTAGCATAGACTTATAAACTGTAACAAATTTCCATTTATTAAAAATGACAGTTTCTTAAATGGGAAGTTTGGCCTTCTACTTTTAATAATATAGTCTTTACCAATTCTTCCCGACTTAAGTTTCTATAAATTTCAGTCATACCATTCCTAGGTATTTATGTTCACTCAAAAATTTTGTACATAATCTTCATAGCTTTAAATTTAATAGCCTCAAATTACAAATCACCAAAATATCCATCAACAGGTAAATAGGTAAATAAATTGTGATATATTTATAAAATGAAGTATTACTCTGCAATAAAAGGAATAAACTATTAATAAACAAAATAAGTGAATAATCTGAAAATAAGAACAAACTAATTTAAAAAACAGATAAAATGAGTACATAATGTAAATTTCTACTTATATATAAAATTCATAAAAATACAAACTAATTTATAGTGACAGAAAGGAGATTAGTACTTGTGAGGGAGAGGGGTGGGAGTGGTTTAATATGGATTACAAAATAAAATTCTTTTGGTGTTGGTGGATACGTTAATTAATTAATTTAATTGCAATGTTCATTTTTGTAGTGTTCATTTTGGGGGTTGATGAATATATCAAAATTCATCAAAATGTACATTTTAAATGTGCAGTCAACTGTCTCTCAATTAAACCTCGACTGTAATAATTAAAATGTCATTAATCAATGTGTTAAATAAATAATACTAAATGGAAGTGCTTATAAATGAGATGATAATACGAATTAGGAATAAGAATATATAAATGACAAATATAGTAAATCATAACATTAAATATCAATCTTCATAGATACATTTTGCTATAGATTATTTTGTTTTTGTTTATTTTTTTGGCTTTTTTTCTTCTCTTTAATATACAAAATATGATGAAATTGTTAACCATTGCTTAGAATAGCTGTATAATTCTGAAATCAGTAAAATAAAACTACATTACATACTCAGCTGTTTTTCATTATTTAAATTAAAAAAATGCAATATAAAAACATTACACAAATGCTCATATTTTAACTTTATTATTAGCAAAATATTCAATAAAAATCAACAGCTATCATTTATAGGGTTTGTTCATAAGATATTTAAGAAATTTTTCTAAATATAAGAACTGAAGTTCACTTGCAGTTAATGGAACATCTACACTGAAAAGTTTAAAGTAGCATCAGAAAAGGCATATTGAGATAATAGTGAAAAATGGTTGCAAGGAAAAGAGAGTAACCTTAGCATTTAAATAAGTATGATTAATTCCAGACCTCTATTTCAATTCATAGCTATATTGTTAGATATTTTAGCTCTATTTAGCTTATTTAAAAACAAATAAACAAACAAACAAAAAACAATGAAACATCACATAAGGAATCACAAGACAATATGTATTCAGAATTAAATTAATTAAATTATTCCCTGATTCAATTCATTACATGAATTCTTAAAATAATATTTCCCTTAAAGTCTATTTACTGATGTATTTTTTTTAAGTCGCTTTTTTCAATAGCAAATTGGTTATATATCATTACAAATATCAAAAAGAAATATTTTTTTTTCTGGCATTAAGTGTAAATTTTTAAGTGGTGTGTAACAATGTAAAAAAAGTGGAAATTTATGTTCAAAGATATATGGAATGTGAGGACGTGGAAAATATTTCAGAAATAGACAAGTACCATAAAATCATAACAGAAATGTAGATTGTAAATCATTGTTTATTCCGCCAGAAGAAATGCATTTAAATAATGTAATAATAGCCATAATTTATTTTAAAGACCAGTCAAAAAGCAAAGAGGCCAAGAACTTATATTAAGTTGCAAAAAGTTGATGTGGGGTTCAATAGAAGATCAAGTCTTACCGTGAGTTGTATAAACAGTAGGATATTTAGACTCTTAAGAGGAAATACTCAATGAATTAAAATGAGAGCATTTTTCCTAGCTTCATCTTAGATGTATTTTTTTAATTTCTCATGCCTGAAATTGTTAACGAAATACTCTCTTGTAGTCGGCAATCATTTTGTCAAAAGATGATAATTTCATCAGCAGTAACTATTTAATTTAACTCAAACATAGATACATACACATACATATTCTTAATTTATGTATTACATTTATAGGTTAATTGTTGAGGTAATATATGGATAATTAGAAATTAGAGACCTCTTGGTATGACAATTTTTATGAATTTTTGAAAGTTTTGTATTAATATTTATTATTATTTATTATTATGAAGTAGAAAATATTCTCAAGACTAACATATAAATATTTGTAGATGACTTATGCCTTTTCATTTTTTCTCATTGTATTTTTAAGTTAGTTTTTCATGGATTCTATCTACAATATACTATTATTATTTATAGAACTTCATTAAAATTAAGATTTCTCTACAATTGTTATTGTAACCTTAAACCTTTTTGAGTCAAAACACTTCTTACATACTTGATACTATATTAGCTTGGTCAACTATAAAATAATAATTGTGTAAAAATTGTAATAAAATACACATTATAATTTTTCAAAAGAAAAATCAATTTTGAAAGGCTGGAGTTATATGCACATTTGCTTATATGGAAAAATGACCCCTGTATACTCTTTTAAAATTTATTCAAACAGCACTCAAATTTCTAGATCACATTGCAATAATAATTTATATCTTTTTATATCTATTTTTTGCTATATACAAAAAAAAGCTCACAAGCCTGTATTAAGTATGATGATGAACAATGTTTGTGTCATATTGAGAATGACAGTTGTGATGAATCAAGGACAACTGTGCAAGCCAAGTTCAAAAGGAACTGACTTGATCAAGAGCAATTTTAGCACAGGCCAAAAAGTGCACTAGTTCATTGACTGCAAGCTCTTTAGAATCCCCAGCGTTCATCCGGAATTAGACAGGAGGGACAGAAGTTGTGGGAGATGGGAGGGAAGTTATAACATTCAGAGCTCCAAAGGATATTAACACTCTTTCTGCAGAGCTCACCATCTTTCAGACATGCTTACTTCAATGTTTTTTGATAAATTGCTTAGTCAAAAAAGAAAAAAATACTTGCGAATGTGCTAAACTACAGATGAATTTCAGTTGTCAGTAAATAGAAAACTTTGATCATATCTTAGTGCACAGCAGTGTACTGGGGGATGGTGGAGTTAAAGATGAAAGAGACACCTAATTACATGGTGAAGAAGAGGATGCATTTTACCAATGAGGTGCTTTTCAGGAACAATTTGCCCACTCGTCTTTCAGATCTCGGTGTAGAAGTGGGTTCTCGGTGTGGCATTCCCTAAATTCTTAACTAAAATAGGTCCTACCACTGTACACTTCTGTAACTTTTTATAGCCTATTTGGAAATTACTTATCACCTTAGTGTCTATATTACCTACTAGACCGGTGCTCCTATGAGAATCAAATGCCTGATGATCTGAGGTAGAGCTGAGGTGGTGATGTTGGCACTAAAGAACAGCTACAAACAGATGAAGCTTCACTCACTTGCCCACTACTCACCTCCTGCTGTGCAAGTCAGTTCCTAAAAGGCCACTAACTGGTACCTATCTGTGAGTCTGGGATTGGGAATCCCTGCACTAGACAGTATGCCTCAGGAAGGCAGGCCATTTGTTTGTTTTGTTCAATATTGTGCCCCAAAGGAATTTATTTTTGGCATATATTAGATGCTCAATACGTATTTACTGAATAGATATATGAATGGATTTTATAGGTAAAAAATTGCAAGTAATGTAGTTAGGTAGGCAAGAGAACTAAAATCAAGTCATATTTAGAAACTGCAATGTGCTGATCATGGCCAGACCGTGAAGAAATCTGCAGAACAAAGGAAGATTTCTGTCAAGATTACTGAGAAATCATTTACCCATAAGCAGAAGGGAAAACAGGGAATCAGAGCCTTTAAGTTGCACCCTACACAAAATAAAAACAATCATTCCCTAAGACTAAAACCATGGGAACATATAGATCAAGGGTGGGGATTGCTAGCAGGCTTTCTCACCATATACCCATCTATCTTTCCTGATACATACTCTTATCTTTCACAGTGTATATCATACCATCAAAGAAAAACAGGTAAACAAAGTCTTTAGACTGTAATTCATAGAAACTAAGAATAATATATAAAACGGATTTCCCGAAACACTTGGGGGTCCCTCAAAATGTCTTTTCTATCTCTCTGTCCGTCTCTCACTCTTTTTCTCTGAGAGGAAACCATGCTCTGTTTATGGAGCGTCACCCCTTCCCTAAGAAACTTTCTTCTTGACTCTAGCTCTGGTGTGCGCTTGAATTCTTTCATGAGCTGTCAAGATCTCTCTCTTTCTCCCTCTCTCTTTTGATGCTGGGCTTGAGCTCCCTTTCACCACCGCAAATCGGGAGAATTTCCCCTGTGCTGTATCAGAAGGATCACTAGTATAATATACATAATATACACATGCAACATGTTAAAATTATGAGGCTATATATACCCATTCATATTTCATGAATATGGGTGGTGGAGTGATTTGTCAAAAAACACAGAACCAGAAATAACAGGTTTGGGTTTATACAAGAACAGTAGCTAAAAGTTGTACTAGGAAAGTTTATTCATGAAATTATGTTGAGAAAAATATGTTGTACGATTGTTGGCAAATATTTTATATACTTAGTAATAGATATTACTAAAAAAGGGGGGACATAGCATATGTTTAATTTGCACCTCCATATGCCTGAACATTCCAGATTTGGAAAAATTCCATTTTTTCTCCTTACATCACACTTCTATATGGGAAGACTTTACAATTTCTCCCTGTTCATCTCAGGAGTGCCACGTGATCCTTGTTGGCAATGAAATGTAGAAAGATGATGTGACTTACTTTGCAGCAGAAGCTTTAAGAATCAAATGCAGATGTCTCTTCTTTGCTGTAATGTATAGAAATATTCCAAATAGAAACTTCTGTCATTTGTCTTGTAAATTAAATGACATTGAGAAGAGCAACCACTGATCCCTAATGGAAATAAAGTAGGAAAAGGAATTAAACTCATTTTTTAATAAGTTTCTATGATTTTTATATTGTTTTTTAGAGCAGCATAATGTAAACTAATCTAACAGATTTAGCAATCCTCTTTTTATTTATGAGAGGCATTCCAATAATAATAATTGCTATAGAGTTTTCAAAATGTCATCCAGAAACTTACCACTAAAAAACAATCTTGAAAATCAAAAATTTAAAATTTCAAAGAAGTCATCTTTTAAACAGTGATAAAGCTCTTAGTATTTCAAAACAATGAAAGCTTAAAAGAATCTGGCTGTAAAGTTTAGACTGTAAACAATGGCTGAAAAAACAAGTAGGTGAAGATCAAGGCTAACAGGAGGAGCCTAGAAGTGAAGACACTGTTTGGAAGCTAGGAAGTGCCTGAGGCAGTCGTGGGAACACCTTTCCACCCAAGTTAAATGCAGAGTTCTGATTAGAGATGTGCTCTGGACACTGGAGGTGAAGTCTGGCTGGTATAAGACTTCACAGACAATTCTCCAGTACTAGTGTGATGGAGCCCTGGGGGCAGCATACGATGAAGCAGTGCCACTCCAGGCTGAGACTCTCTGACACGAACTCTGCCTCCAGCCTAGTTGGCAGCTGTCAGTGGCAGATGCCTGTGGCCGCATAATTGACTCCAGGTAAGACAAAGAAAAGAATCACTAGGTTCCCAGCCCACAAAATTACAGGAAATTATGAATTGTTATTTTTTAAGCCACTGTTTTATGCTATTTTGTTATGTAATGCATTAGTCTGCTTGGGCTGCCGAAATAAATTTCATGAACTGGGCAGCTTAATCAATAAAAATTAATTTTCTTGCAGTTCTGGAGGCTGGAGGTCCAATATCAAGGTGCCATCAGTGTTTGGTTTCCGGTGAGAGGTCTCTTCTTGGCTTGCAGATGACTGTCTTCTTGCTGTGTCCTCACACTATTCTTATTTTTGTAATATTCTACTTGTCAATTTGTCTCTGCACCAATGTCACAATCTTAATGATCACAGTTTAATTTTTATAGCTTTACAAAAAATAGTATCTAGTAGTACAATTTCCTTCTCTCTATATATATACATATACATACACACACTTGTATATCTGTACATATACATATACATGTATATGTATATATATATATGTATATGTATATGTATATGTATATGTATATGTATATGTATATGTATATGTATATGTATATGTATATGTATTTACATTGGGATATTCAGAAATAAGTTTTTAATATCTAAACACATTTTTTTCTTGGTACTCTTGAAGTATTTTTGCTTACTTGCATTTTGGTCATAGAATGCTATATGTAAGATGCATTCTTTTAAATGACTCTGATTTTGATATTTTAGGGCTGACACTTTCAGACTTCACTCCCTCCTTCCTGTTTTTGCACTATCTGAGCAAGCAGATAAAGCTGGCATGCCCCTTGCTTTGGTGCAGGCAGGGAAGTCCGAACCACTCAAATTCAAGTTTCCTCACAGGATCCTCACCCCAATTTTCTCCTCATTCCAACCACTGAACCAGAAAGTTCCATTTTGTGAGTAATAAATTTTTTCATGCCTTCTTGTGGCATTGCGGCATCATCAGTCTCAAATTAACCATTTTATTTGTGTGTTTATTTATAGAAAGTCTTTAACATTTAAACAAAGTTAGGTTTCTCAATTAATTTGTCCAATGAGATGATGTGATGTAACTATATATTGTGAAATGATTACCACAATCAAGTTAGTTAACACATCCATCACCTCACATAGTTATCTCTTTTGTGTGTATGTGATGAGAACACTTAAGGTCTACTCTCTTAGAAAATTTTATGTGTAGGTCATTTGCATAAAAATATATAGTACATTTAGTGTTCGAGGAAGGTTGTAAATTTTTAAGAAAAAGCAGAAAATTGTCTTTTGAGTTAGAAACAGGGGCAGATATGTTTTAAAAGCTGAAATAAAATGTAATGATGGAAATTTTTGTATGGTTTATATTAGGGTGGGGGGAAGTATATTTAAAAAACTTTTTTTCCCCTTAAATCTTATGCTTTCAAAAAATTTCTTGAAAACAAATGAACATTGGTGAATGAGTTATCTTAAAGGCTGTCAATCAACATAAACTAGAAGAGAAATCAGTCCAGGTTTTGAAACTAGGAAGTCCCAGTCAAATAAAAGCATATATTCTTAAATAAAAAATATTTTTATTAATACTTTAATAATAAAATTCATGTTTTAATTTACCCACATCTTCATCTTTTTTGTCGAGATGTTTTCCAAGTTAGCCTGAAGCCTCATCATGTATTCAGGTCATCCTAAGTGGTTCTCATACTTGTCTATACAGTACAATCACCTGGGAAGCTTTATAAATTACAGATGCCCAGATCTCACCCCTAGAGATACTGATTTAATTGGACTGGGTTGCATCCAGGGCACCAGGGTTTTTAAAAGCTCTGAAGTGTTGCTAAAGGACAGACAAGGGAGAGAACTACTGATTTAAGGGATTATTTGGGGGTAAATACTAGACACATTCAAGATATTTAAAACCTTATTCTTACTATATTTTATCACTATTTTTTCCCACATAATTTCATCAATGCTTTATTTATTTCTATTTTTTTCAATTACAGTTGAGAGTCAATAGTATTTTATATTGGTTTCCAGTGCCCAGTATAGTGATTAGACATTTATATAATTTACCAAGTGATCCCTTGATAAGTCTAGTACTTTCCTGGTACCATACATAGTTATTACAATATTATTGACTATATTCCCTACACTGTACTTTACATCCCTGTGACTATTTTGTAACTACTAATTTGTACTTCTTAATTCCTTCACCTTCTTCACCCAGCCCCCCTCAATATCCTTTTCATCTCACAACCATCAGTTTATGCTCTGTATCTATGAATTTGTTTCTGTTTTATTTATTTATTTTGTTCTTTAGATTCCACATATAAGTGAGATCATATGATATTTAATCTGTCTGATTTATTTCACTTAGCATAATACCCTCTAGATCCATTCATGTTGTCACAAATGGTAAGATTTCACTTTCTTTATATGTCCAAGTAATATTTTGTTGTATATATGTACCACTTCTTCATCCAATTGTCTATTGATGGGTACTTAGATTACTTCCATATTTTGGCTATTGTAAATAATGCTGCAGTAAACACAAGGGTGCATATGTCTTTTTGAATTAGTGTTTTGGATTTCTAAAGCTAAATACCCAGAAGTGGAATTGCTGGGTCATAGGTAGTTCTACTTTTAAGTTTTTGAGGAATCTCCATATTGCTTTCCAAAGAGGCTACACCAACTTGCAATCTCACCAACAGTGCATAATTAGTCAATAGTCTTAAAGTCTACCAGTGAGATAGATATATTTAGCACACATGCTCCCTAATCAAGAGGAGTATAATTTAAAGTAAAACAGGTGATAATTATGTCCGTTTGCTCAACTCAAAATATAATTGCTGTATACTTGCTTGCTATTTATTAAAATACAAATAATTAACCAAGTTGCAATTTTCATGACTATAC
The DNA here is from genome assembly GCA_004027375.1 of Macroglossus sobrinus. Classification (NCBI taxonomy): domain Eukaryota; kingdom Metazoa; phylum Chordata; class Mammalia; order Chiroptera; family Pteropodidae; genus Macroglossus; species Macroglossus sobrinus. Next base: position 312,916 of record PVKZ01001626.1, read on the forward strand.
TTATATGTGCATTAAAAGTACTTCCTGTGGAATTCTATAGTGTTTAGTAAGGCATTTCCCAATGGAAGGCTAGTAGTTCCACATTATTAGGTGCCTTTGTTAAAGTAAGTATGATACCCACTCATTGTGTAATGCTTTCTAAGAAAAAATTGCAAGAGCCCTCAAATTAGTGTTCTACTGAGGTATTGTTTTAACGATGGCAATTATCACTAGTGGGATCTGACTGCTTCCTATGAGCTAAAGTAAACAGTCTTACTTTGAAGAAGGTTAAGGCAAAGCATAATTCATATTAATAGAATAGCCTTATAATCTTGTCAGATGAACTGTAACACCTTGTGGGACTATTAGAAGCTGTGTTAACTTGGTTCTCTTCTGATTTACTTAAGATTTACTTAATGAATTTTAATTTATGTCATGCAGATTTCTCCCACTGAGTTAGACGGAGGTCATTTAGATCTTCTTACTGATCCAACACAAGCCTCATGAGATTCAGACCTCTGAAAGTGGTCTGTGGAATACACCCTACACACACACACACACACACACACACACACACACACTACAAATAGAAGCAATTTTAGCAGGAAAAACACTCCCCCCCAAAATAAAAATTACACAAAACAAACTTCACTACAAACAATAAAGTCAGACAGAAATACAAACAAAGATTAAGTTAAAGAAGAACTATTGTTTATAAAAGATAACTAAAAATAAACTCAGGCATACATCAAAATGGTTTATAAGGATAATGTGTCCCATCTCTTTCCCTCAACCACAGCAGTGGTACAGGAATAAGATAAAGGGGAGAATTTCTTCCTATATTCAAATCTTTTCATAGGTTTTAAAGTATGAATGACAAAGCTGTGTTTCTCTAAGGAATTTTTAAGATAGATTGTCATCTACTTTGTAACATTGTGAAGACGAACAGTACATTGCTGTAAGTGGCTTACTTATTTTGACATACACACATGTCAAAATAAGTAAGCCACTTACAGCAATCTGTATTTCCAAATGTAAATTCTTTAAAATGATTCATTTATATTCTTAGGTAATAAGTTTTGATTTAATTTTTTAAAGCATATCTTTCTTTCAAGGGTCAATGCACAACATTTTATGTTTCTAGAAACAAACAAAAGCCAAGTGAACATGAATTTCACAAAATTTTACTCAATCAAATTACTTTCACATATCAAAATAAGTTACTGCCTGTTATTTTTGTAACACTACTTATTCATTCACTTGCTTGTAAAATATGTACTCAAATTTTTTCATAAAGCTAAATTTGGCTAGTATTAATAGAGAAATTTTCCTTCATAGATATATTTATTAATATACTCAAAAATATTTACTGAATGGCTACTATATTCCACAGACTCTTCTAAATTCTAATAGAGCAATGAACAATACAGACATATGTCCTCATGAATTTTATAGTCTTCTGATCTCTAAGATTTATTTTCAAAAAGTTATGAGGATAGAATTACTCTTAACGACGTCATTATAAAATAACCCCTACATTCTCATGAAAATTCTCATACAATTAATGTAACTGATAACTAAAGATATTACCTTTTAAAATTAAAACTTTATTTAACTCATTTTTTCAAATTTACAAATAAAATATAATCACTAATAAAATAAATTACAATGTAACAATTATATTTCATAATTTACAATTATTAGAAGACAGATTCAAAAATAATCTGAACATGGCTCCTTATTTATGAGAAACTTCATAAACTCAGTATAGTTCCCAACATGCTACGTTGCATATCACAATCTCCCAAAAATTAAAATCTAACATTGCCATTTTGAAGTTAGAAAAGAAAGATGTCAGTAATATGCTGTCAAATGCATAGAAAATGAAAAATATATATATTATACAGTTCTGCTAATATTTTAATTTGCATTCTTTTCATTTTTTAGTTTAAAATATAATTTCAAGAACTAATCATGCTTATATTATTGTGTACCTATAATATAGTTTTGAGAAAAATAAATGTTTATTATATTCCTGTTGTTTTTTACCTCTAATTATTAAATTAACTATAGACTTTTTTTGTGCCACTGTTTTGTAGCATCATAACAGAAAGACAATTCTAAGGGAGTGAGTAACAAAACCCTACTGAGAGCGTGGACAAGGTACTGCTCTCCTACTGCAGTACCATGGATGGTCAATTATCAGTTCACAAGTAAGTTGACTTAGCTGAATCATTTCACACACTTAAACCACTCTACTCCTTCTAGAGACTTTTAATTCCCTCGACTAGGGCAACATTCTTTGGCTTTGCTTCTAGGACATTGGCAGCTCTTTCTCACTCTCCTTCTTTTATTCCTCCTCGTTTTATGGACCTCAAATCACTGAAATGTCTAAGGATTCAGACTTCAAACATTTTTTTTTTTTATTTCTGCACTCACTTCCCAAGTTATCTCATGCAGTCCAACCCCTATAAAAGTCATCTGAACATTTGATGGCTCTGTTGTATTCATTTTATTCTCAGTTCTGTTTCTGTGTTTGGCACATCATAAGTCTTTATTAAACCCTTGTTGAGTGAAAGTAGAGATGAATGAGACTTAAAATAGCAGACACTTTTATAGAAGAAGCTGTTGAGACTGTTAGTGGCAGAGCTAGTGCTGGTCATTTAACCACTAATCTTGTCATGAGTCCATATTAGGAAGTCATCCTTTTCACTCCAAATTTATTTTTAAAATGCATTATTTTTCTATTCACAATTGCACTTGTCAAATGATTGATGTCCTTAAGCTTGAATGTCAGTCATAACACTCCATTAGCAGTCTATATAGCACTCAGGAATACTAAAGCTCTTTTTAATTTTGAGAATGGATTGAATGACTTGCAGTGTCAGGATATTTGGCAATTTGGATTTTGAAAAAAATAAGGTTGATAGAGAGACAAATAGTTGACAAACAATATAATATTCCTTACACATATTTTAAATGCAAAGTAGAGCTTTAATTTTAAACTTAAGTCTCGCATTCTTCGGTGATAAATAGAAAAAAAAGTAGTACTTTCTCAATGTGTTGTGAGAATTAAACATATCAATGTATATAAAATAGTTTAGAATACTATTTGATATATTAAACGCTCTTTAAAAAATAACAGTTTTATTATGTTACCAGTTAATTCAATTGACATTAAGTTAAAGTTAAATTTACTGAGCACATTTATGACATCAAGATATATTAATGTTTAAATATCTAGATTTAAAACTAAAACATAGGATAGCTGGACGAGTTCTAAAGTATATATTTTTTCCAGTATCTTTTCAGTATTTATTCTTTTGCTTGCAATTTGCAGTTTTATTTATTTTATTTATTTTTTTATGTTTTACTTAAATCATAAAATCACCATTTATCTTTAGAATACAGAATTCCTGGATTGATTCCTGTTTTATAGAACTGCCTAAGAGAAGAATAACAATACACATGAAGCATAATTATTTTATATTCTTTGCAAATCGGTCAGTTTCTAGACTGCCTTCCTTATCCATTACTATAACATGTTTCTGCAAATGTCAAAACATACCTACAGTTTCTTTAGTCATAAATCTATTTTCAGTTTTGACACTAAAAATGTTTTCTTATATTCAGAAGAATATTTGTCTTTGACCTTCTATTTACTCACCTGCCACTTTTCATGTGAATCCTGATTGATCTAATTAACTTTGTGTGAAACTTTTTTTATGCCTGCATCATTTTGTATGTGGGTTTGTCACAACTGTTTTATGTTACTTTAAAATTTAGGCCAAGTATATCAAATACCGAGACCTCTGGGACAATATAAGATAACCTCTAAAGAATTACTTACGTTAGAAAATATACTTTATTTGTGAATGCATATTCACTTTGAAAAGCTTTGTGTCATGCTCAAGAGTTGCTTGAATAGAGTTTATACAGTATTGAGTCACCTTGAAAAAAATGTGCCAGATGGTGAAGGAACACCAGTTAGGTTAATGAAAAATGCACTGATGATACTAGGACATTTGTCTGAATTCTTAGAACAGATTTGGAGAGCAAAAGTAAAAGGAAACTTAACATTAAAAGGGTTTTCTTTTTCTTTATTATCATTGAGCCAAATATAGTATCTCCTCCAGTGTCAACTAAGAAAGTAGACTAGTATCTCTTACAGTTGTAATTTCATAATCACCTCATCTTAGATTATAGCCATTTATTGTTTGCAATGAATAATTATATACCATAAGATAAAATATATAAAAAGAGAATTAGTGAATATAGCTATAAAGTTATGAGTTTAGCTATTAATTATCTATTCATTTTTAAATACCCAGGGATTTTTTAGTTGCTGGAAATTTTACTTCCTTTTTATTACAGTGAACTTAATAACTTGTTTAGTTAAAATATGTTTTGAATTTACTTAATTCAGTTTCTATGATGTGTCTTCACATTCAAGGAGCCAGATATTAGTAGACAGTTTAATTCAAATGAGAATTTAGAAACTTAGCAAAATTGCCAGCTTGCATCATGCACTCTCTCTAAGCAAGAATTAAAAAAAAAAAGTCTATCAAGCTATGTCAACAACTTTTATTCTCCTCATTTATTCCAGACAGCATTTGAAAATCCATGAGATTTGTAAAATATTGACCATGTTTGCATTATCTAATTTTAAAGAAATATTTTCCTTTCAACCAAGTACTCCCAAAACAAACTCATCATATTTTAAGTTCAGAATACATCTTATTTTAATAACAAAAATGTTTTGCCTTTTTCTTAATATTCTTAAAATATGTATCAATAACTCTAGGTACAATAACATATGCAAACACATTTATAGACTCAGTAGTTTTCTCACCTTATTTTGTGGGAAAATGCACTGTTCTGAAATTTTTCTTGAAATCTTTATTAAAAATTGCTTTAGTATATTATTTAGTGAAATTCATTTTCATTTTACCTATATATAACTATAATTGAACAATTAAAGTAACATTTTCTATGGGTTGAACACTCTTTTTATAACATTCTCCACTGCTATTAATATCCTAACTGAACAAAAAGATTCAATTTACTATCTTTCCAAATGGGAGTGATGGTCCCAACTTTTAGAAACCATGGTTTTCTAGAAAATGGGGAAATTTAGCCAGCATTTCAAAATAAACAATTCCTATTGCACCATAGGTATCAAGAGGAAAAGAAAGCCATCTTTCTCTAACTCAATTTGTTAATTAAATGAAATCTGTAGAATTGGGGAAGCTTGGGAGAAGGGGAGAAACAAAGGATTGGAATAGTTAAGAAAAAAACTTGAAAAAGGTTTTTATAAGGTGTTAAGAGCCCCTAAGCTTATGAATTTAATATATGCCCACTTTTCACGTAATCATGAAGTATGATTTTTAACTATACTTACCTTGAAGAAAGTGATTTGCAAAATGAGATCTACATGTGACAATATTATATGAATAATTAAAGCTTGTATCATTAGAGTTTTAAATAAGCAAAGAAAACAATGTTTTGAGTTGTTGTGGTCTATAATTTAATATAATGGTGTTTTCAGATATACAATTTGTAGTTGTACTTCTAGAATACTAGAGAGGTGGATATGTTATGTTTATATAGGAAATGACAGACAATTACTTTGATGATTATGATAAATGAAGAGTTAAAGAATCTTATTTCAAGCTCCTAATGTTTCCTTGAAGAGGATGCCTAAGGTAAAAAGCAATGTTAGTATTTCACCAATACAGTGGTAATTCACGAAAGTGCTTCTATGAATTGTGAAAGTACATCCAGGTGTATGAATTTGAAGGCATGCAAGTGTTCAGATTTTGCTTTAAGCAGCATTTTTCTTTGCATCAGAAAACCTCTGAGACACAAGTAGTTAAATGAAGAATAATTAGAAGCAAGCTGAGATTGAATAAGTATAATTAAAGTACAGACACATGCCTCAATATTTTCTGTTAATGAATATTTATTATGTTCTTTTACTGCTTGCACAAACATATATTTCTGTGTATATTGTTAGCGCTTGTACTTTAAATAAATTTTAAAAGCTTTTTAAATATACCTTTATTTAAATTATTCATTCAATTTTGTTCTTTATAACCTTTTACTTTAGACCACAAACAGTTCTATAATTGTTGGTAAGAATGTTTGTTTCTCTATAATCCTGAATAGTTCATCAATTTAAAAAGAAATGCCAAATTTTAATCTTTTGTTTTTCTAAACTTGCAAATTAAGTTATTCCTCAGATGGGAACACTCTATTAATTATTTTAAAAGAAAGTGAAAAAAAACAAGTAAATAAGATAGTGCTATTTGAATTTTAATTCCATTTTGAGAGCATAAAATACAGTAATGGTCCTCATATCTTGATGATAATCCCCAAAGTTTTCTAATTTAAAAAAATTACCTTTTCTACCTTTCTTCATTTGCTTTTCTACGTTATTAGTAGTCTTATTTTGTGACGTTTTTGTTCCTACAAACTTTACTCATGCAAATGGAATATTATTTGCAAACATATATAGCATTAACATTCTTTGCATTCCATTGTATATTGTAAGTAGTCTCTGTGTACATTAATGTTTTTATTTTATTTGAAGTTTATTTTTTAAAAAATTTTATGATTAAATTTTCTAAATATTTACCTGTTTACTCTTTTCTATGGGTTACTGTCTCTTCTAATTTATGTTTGTAGGGGTTTCTTTGTTCTTCAGATAATACTATCATATTCCTTTCCTTTAGTCAATTTGAATATGTAGGTCATTTATTTTCTTTATAAAAGAAAAAATTTAAATATTGACTATAAATGTAAACATTTTAGAGTACATTCTCTGATATTTAAATGTCATAAAAAGTTTTCTTTTTTAAAAATTTGCTTTTTTGTTCAGATTTTGCTTCAAGCAGCATTTTTTCTTTGTATCAGAAAACCTGGAACACAAGTGGTTAAATGAAAAATAATTAGAAGCAAGTTGAGGTTGAATAAGCATAACTGAAGTACAGAATGATGCTTCAATACTTTCTGCAACTTAATATTAATACATAAATCAACAATCATTGAAAATACAGAAAGTTTGTTTGCTTATTATTTAGTTCTTTATAAGATTTATTTAATATTATCCTCAGAAAAATAGAATTTTTATAGAAGAGTACATTTTTTTTTAGTCTAGAAACCTCAAAGCACATTAATAAATAATGGCTAAAGTAATAATTGCAATGAATCAAAGATATAGAAAAACATACATTCAGGACTCACAAACACCTATAAAACATCAGCAAAGTTATCTTCTGAGAAAGATGCAATGATAATACAAAGAACAGCAAAAGCATTCCTGGAGTATCTGCAGCTACTGATTCATTGTATCAATGAACAAAAATAATTTAAAAGTGGGAATTATTTGTGTTGTTAAACTTAACTTGAATGAAAAAATAAGTAATAAAATACATTGAAAATAAGAGATAGCAAAGAAAGATGAGCCCTTTTCAAAGAAAGATAAGGATTATTCTTTAAATGACAAATGGAAATGAAGTAATATTAACATTTTACTAATTTCACTGTAGTAATAATATCCTATTTGCCTTTATTATGAAAGTGTTATAATAGCCTTCTTACTTTTTATTTTCTTTTATTAGCTACATACTCATGTATACATGTGTATTTGCTATATATTATACTCAAATTGATATTTTTGTTTCATATGTAAAATTAAAGCTTTTAATTTTGTTATAATCATAATAATTTTTACCCTGTTATGTACTAGTGTAGTGAGAGATAGATAAGACCTGCATATTATGTCTACATCAACTAGATATTTTATAGCATGGAGGATTAATAAGACTGTACCATGCAAGAAGACTGAGAAGTTTAGCAGAGTTTTCCATGGTTAATGAATCTAAGCTGGGTGTCAGGGTGGAAAGGAGATTATCAGGGGCTAAGAAGAAGAGGCCAGTGTAAAATTCCCAAGCTTTTGGCTGGAACCCAGAAAAGCTGTGACATAGAGTAGCATGTATTAAAAATAGCTTTTGAAATAACAAAATTCCGACTTTGATCATCTCAATCTCTGATTCTCATGATCTGTGACAGCGACCAAGAGAGGAAAGCAAAGATTGTCTTTGGACTTTAAATGTAAAATGTTGAACACACCATATATTGAGTCTTGTACTTATATTTGAAGGATAGTGTGGGTTTGTGAGTATGTTAGTCTGCTGGGGATAATTAATCTTAATTTTCTCTTTAAAAGCCCTCTCTCCAAATTCAGTCACATTCCATAGTGACACACAGTAGGCTTCAACATATGAAGTTGGAAGATACATAATTCAGTCCAAAAAAGTTAGTGACAATATCTATCTATTTTTATTTGCTTAAAAATATCTTTATTTTATTATTGAGGGGATGTTGTCTCCAAGTAAAGATAGAGTTCTGGGTTCCTGTTCATTTTTATTTTGCTGTTCAGAGGAGTCATGAAGTTGTATTTTGTATTCTTTGATTTTTAGCTGTGTCAGTATGATGAGGCCATATATAATTCTCTTCATATTTATCTTAGATGAGGTTCATAGACCTTTTTGAACCTGAGTCTCAATACTTTTTTATTAATTTTGGAAAATTTTAGGATATACCTCTTTGAATATATCATCTATCCCATTCTGTTTCTCTTTTCATTCTTAGATTTCAGTTTGATATATATGATATCTTCAATCTATCCTTTATGTCTCTTAATCCTCTTTTTTTTCAATCTGTATCTCACTGCATCATTCTTTTTATATGTAAAACTGGGAACCTCACATTTCACTAATAATTTTTGACTATGTACTATATGCTATTAAAACTATTCATTATATTTTTTAATTTTTATTTTATTTTCACCTTTTAAATTTTTAATTGGCTTTATTTTGATTATCTTGGGTTAAAAGCTACCATTTTATCATTTGTTTTTTGTTTGTTCTATTTGTATTTTCCCCAGATTTTCCTTTGTTTATGTCTTCTTTTGAGTTAATGGAATGTTTTTGTTTGTTTATATGTACACTTTTGAGTTGCTATTTCATATCTGTATTGGTTTATTAGTTATACCATGTATAGGGGGCGGAGGATAAGCATTAGAGTACACATCTTTAATTTACTACAGAATACAATTTTAAGTAATATTTCACTTTACGTATATTATAAGAACTCTGTAATAATATACTTCTGTTTTCTCTCCCAGCCTTCATACTACTTTTGTCATACATTTACTTATTCAAAAGTTACAAACCTCACAAACATTATTAGTATTATTACTTAAAGCAATTGATTACCTTATAGTTATACTTTTAAAGTATCATAGGAATGATCATTTAAATTTGAAATCATAAACTTTTTTTTAAAAAAGGCAATAAAATAACATTTCTGATGAGTAAAATAAGATCTTAGCATTATAGTCAATGTTATTTTACTTTCATAAGTCATATAATAATTATTCTTAAATTATTGCTAAAATTCCATTAGCTACCTAAGAAATTGTCAGTATATTCAAAATTAGATTCTGGTACTTCTGCCATTGACATAAGTAAAATTAAATTGAATAACAGTATCTTCAATGACTTTATTTTTATAAGTTTCAAATAGTCAAAGGGTAGAAACATTCATTTTTAAAATTAATAAGTTATTGGGATTTAATGTGCAGCATGGTGACTATAGTTAATAATACTGTATTGTATACCTGAAATGTGCTAAAGAGATCTTAAGTGTTCTCATCACACCTGCAAGAAGAGATAACTATGTGAGGTGATGGATGTGTTAACTAACTTGAATATGGTAATCATTTCAAAATGTATATGCATGTTAAAGTATAATACTGTATACATTAAAACAAAATCTAGAATCTCAAAAATATTTTCTTTATAGAGTAAATCATCAAGTGCCAACTTGCATTCTGTGTCAAAGATAATTCTATGGCTCACTTATTATTTATATCATAAATATGAGTAATTTGCTTCTCATAGTTTAGATTTTGTTAAAGAACAGGATATAATTTATATCTAGTTTGTCTAAAATGCTATATTTAATTTTAATAGTTACCATTATAGTTCAAAATTGAACAACTCACCTTAAGGTTTACAGATGTGCATGGTATGAAACAAAGAGAATCTAAAAGAACATTCAAAAAGCAATCTCAGAAATATGACTCTGGTATCCAACTTTTCATTAGTTAATTGTAATCATATTTTCAAATCTTCATAAAGCTTGGCCTCAGAGGAGGTGAAAAGGGACACCCTTAGATCCTTTTTGTACCCCCTCTCTAGCACACATACAGCCTGTGAGCTTATGTACATTCATTATTTCTTATTCTATAATTGAGAAAATAACTATGTAAAGAATGGAAAAATGTTCTTGCTAATGAAAATTAACAGAACACTGAGATAAGCAGAAAAAGAACCTGTTGCTGAATGAATTTTTGTAGTATATTATAGATATTTATCTAGGTAGCTTAACAATCTTTTTGAATGTCGGTTTTCATATATATGGAATATATCAGTTGCTATCTTGTGTAGAAAAAGAATAACAGAACTATTACATGAAATCATTAGATATTAAAATAGAAAAACTATAGTTACTATCTTTATCACTATCTCTAAAAATCCCTGAACCCAGAGAATGATTAGGAATGTTTAAGGATGATTAAGAATGCTTAAAAGTATTTAAGAATGATTAAGTTTCATGATTAAGACAATTTAAAAATGATTAAAGATTAAAAAGAAAAAAATTAATTGTCATCTAACTTAAAAGGTCATTTGTATTAAGAAGGGACTCAAAAATAACTTCTGGCTAATAGAATGATTATATTTTTGTATCTGTATGTGAATTCACTGGGAATAGCATGAGGGGGCACAGTTACAACGAAACACATTCTATGGGTGAAGAAAAACAAAGATATAGAGACAATAAAAACGGTGGCTCAATTTTATAGCCACACATTTCAGCAAAATTTGGACAAGAAATGTTTATATATAATTAACAAGAGTGTCTTGTATAATGTTCTAATATTAAGACAAATTTAACTATTTAAAAATATTTTCAAAGGTTTGCATTTTATATTGACACAAATAAGGTAAAACTTAAATGAAATACAACGATGTCAGACTTATGTAAACTAAGTATAAGTTAAGATTCACTCTTTCACTCAGGGCACAAAAATCTGATTGCAGATAAATTGGATAGTCTCATAAACGTTATAGAAATGAATCCTGAGCATATTATGTGAGATTATTTTCCTACTAGTTTACCTTAAAATAAAGATTGGTGGTATATCCAGTAATATGTTGAAACCTTAAATATTGAAAGGCATTTTCCTTGCCCTAGAGAGATTTACAATTGGCAAGATAGTGTCTCCATGATGGGAAAAAGAGAGACTAGTAGAGAATAATAAAGTGCCAAGTTTCAAGTTAATTTCCAAGGTTAACTTTTGTTTAATACTTTATTCTTCCATAGACCCTTCATGTATTTATATGTTATTTGGCACTCTTTAAAATACACTAGCACAAGTTATGTATTACATGAATTATGTGAGTTATAAAGACCTGAAATTCCCAAAAATAGTGAAAGGAGGAAGGTAGTGTAATGAACTCACCATAAAGAATCCTATAACCTAAGAACAGAGATGCTTTAGAAGAACAAAGTATGATGCTGTACCTCTGAGTTTAAAGAAAGTGTAGAATTATTTTTTGCAGCTGTAATTTGAGTCCTGTCTCTATCAAGAATCAAATTATACCAATAGTTTACTCATATTTGTATAGTATGGTTTTCCCTTGATTTGAGTTTAGATCTCATATAACATTTTATATTCTGCTAATCAAATTTTATTTTAAGCGTTTGTCATTTAAATGCTGTAATTTAAACAGAACTTAAAATTAAATATGAGTATATGTCAAAATATATTTTAGCTAGTGTTTACACTCTTGCTCAGAATTCCATTCAATTCCATCTGCATTGTCTTGATTTAACCCCTGGATCTGGATATTTTCAAATTTCTTAAAATTGATAAATCTGAGTTAATAAAAATTATATAATGTTCATAAAGAGAAAATATTTTGCATATTAATGTCTCATTCCATTTATCATTAAAAAATATGAAATTTCATTATTTGTAAAGTTGTCCATTTTACATCTTATCCTCATTGCATATAATGACTTTTTTCTTTCATTTTTTCTATAGATGACTACAAGTTCTTCATTGCTTATGAACTTACGGCTTTAAACATATCTACTTTTTCTTTTTTTATTTTTATTTTTCAATACTATTGATATACAATATTATATTAATATCAGGTGTCTACTGACTTTTCAAGCATTGAACTAACACTGACATTCCTATGAAAAATTAGAAGTGAAAATTATATTTTAATAGTTTATTATTACTTTGTATTGGTAATATACTTCTTATTGTATTGATACAAATTCAAATTCTAGGCTTGCAAATTCAGAGTTAGGAAAGCGTCTTCATATCTTGGTCACTGTCCAAGGCAGAAACTATTTAGCTAGTGTTTACACTCTTGCTCAGAATTCCATTCAATTCCATCTGCATTGTCTTGATTTAACCCCTGGATCTGGATATTTTGGAGAGTCAGGAGAGATAATGTGTAACCTTCTGAATATACTAGATTTCAGTTACCTGCAGGAATGCTGGCAGACATTCCACTGAGAATTTGGATGTATCAACTTCTAATTCAGGAAAGAATTCACAGCTGGAAAAAGGGAGTGAAGATTACTTATCAGCATTTAGACAGCTTAATCTAGATTGTGGTTAGGAACTCCCAGTAGAGAATGCAAGAAATAGAAGAGAACTAGGTTCAGAAATAACAAAATCTACTAGAATACTTAAATGAATAATATAAATTAAATGATACATTTGTCTTGGTTCAAGAATAACATAAGAGTTAGAAGAACGATGAGTAAATATGTTTGATGTTGAAAATTTATTATCGTATGTAGTAAAACTTTTGTAGTTAGATCAGTAACTCTAAGAACAACAGGACAAATTCAATTCTATATAAACCAGTCTATTTTTATTTGGAAAAGCTAATGAACTGAATGATAAAGGTGAATGAGTTCACCTAAATACAAATAAATAAATAAATAAATAAATAATATAAAAAAAACTTAACTAATTGTCTATTTATTGGTTAATGAGATTTTTTTAACAATTATTTTTTAAACAGTATTATTTTAACTGCAAATGAGAGTAATAATGCCTATCTTATATATTCTGAAGACTAAATAAAATACTCAATAAATATTAGTTTCATTAACTCCAAATTCACTATAAAATTATTTTATCTATTTCTCAACAAGAGAATATATATAGATGTTTAAATTCTACCCTAATTCCTTTAGATTGAGGTTGACAAACTTTTTCTATAAAAGAACACATAACAAATATTTTTGGCTTTGTGAGCCATGTATCAACCACAATTACTCACATCTGCCATATTACACAAAAGCAGCCGTAGGCATTACATAATAGACTGAGTAAGACTGTGTTGCAATAAACCTAAAAAATAACATGTGGAAAATTACCCAATATTTTAATTGCCAAGGTAAGTGTGAATCAATATGTATGTATATAGCCTAAATATTAATTATTGGGAAAATGTGCAGACAGTAGAGTCTTCTCAGTTATCCTATTATAAAGATGAATAAAATTAATTTTCCAGCATATTCCTCTATCTAATTGTGATGCTCATTATCATGACTGCATTTGTTGGAATAATGTTTTTTTTTTAATTTATATTTGCAGAATAATATTCACCATTGATTTAGTAAATGAGAATCTTTGAGTTCACCATGATACTTACATAGTTTTGGCATTTTGCTATACATTATTAATTAAAATATCTTCAGTAAAATTAAGCCAAATTTGATAACAGAAACTTCTAGAATGATAAACTAAAGTGAAACAAAAACATCTTTTTACAAGGTAAGCAGGTGCTTGTCTAAACCCGTGAGTGTAAATATCCCTAAATGCTGGAAAATTTTCTTTTCCTATTATCACTATATATTTTTATTGCTTTCTGTGACATTATTTTACCATGGCTTAATTCTTATGATTACCAACTTTAAATTTTTAGCTTGTCATCCACCCTGTAGCTGTTCAGTTACATATATTCAAATTTTCTTTTAAGTATTTCTCTTTCATATCAAACAGATTATATAAAAAATCTCAAACAAATAAATCTTAATAATTTTCTAAAAAGAAAATAAGATTCCTGTTCCATATCTCTATTAATGGCATTGTTACCCCTAAAGTTATATTCTTGCAAAAGTTAACAGAGGAGACAGGGCTTTTAAAGAAATAATTAAGATTAATTATCCCCAGCAGGCAAACATACTCAAAACGCACATTATTTTTCAAATATAATACAAAACAGCTACATATGAGGTGTTTAAGATTGTACATTTAAAATCCAAAGACAATCTTTGATTTTCTTTCTTAGTAGCTTTCACAGATCATGAGAATCAGAGGTTGAGATGATTAAAGTTGGATTTTTGTTATTTCAAAGCTTATTTTTAATATACAGTATTGTCTGGCTGATATAATCTCAATTCCCAATCCCCTTCTTTCTGGCCATTTTTCAATCAACTATAGCTGTGCAACAGAGATCTATTCATGAGGTATATGATGAATGTAGTGAGAATTTTAGAAAAGAATTCTATTTGTCTTTTTTTTTTCCCCTGTAAGATAGATAAGATAATTTGAAGGCAGAAACTACCCAGTGACCATGAAGGAAAGGCCATAAGAATATCAAAAACAGTATCTCTAGTATAATTGAACCTCTGAAGACTAAACCAGTGCTAGCAGCCTCTTACCTCCAGACTTATGTGAGAAGCAATCCCATGTCTGAGCCACTATGCAGGTTTTCTATTATGTACAATTAAAGCATCCTAACCAATTTAGTTGTCTTTATTTTTTCAACTTGCACTCTTATCCTTGTTCCATTGTTGGTTTCTAATTCTGTTTATTCTTTTCTCAGAAAAAATGTTTCTATTACTATTCTCAAACATTGCACTTTGATTATCTTATTTAGATGAAACTTTAAATTATCCAGAGCAATAGATATGGAGAATAAAAACATTTCAATGTTCTATTATTAGGATGGCCATATGTCCTAATGTTCTGTGATAGTTTACACCTGGTGTACTGGTGCAATTATTAATAGCATCTCTTCAACAGTGTCCAAATTTAACAATAAATTATATGTTGTCATATTACTTACCCATGTAAATCAGTTTAATTAATATTCTAAATACCAGATAATTAAAAACTGGAAAAACTATTATTTAGTGGATTTGGAAGAACATAATGTCATTGATTGTTCATTTCTCTCAGTGTCAGGCTTCTTATCTCTGGACTGGATATTTCGGCATTGTATGTGATGCATATTAGGCTGGATTTAAATGATTTGGTACTATTGAAAGTAGTCTTGTTTCATAGGAAAACTGGGCATAAACTTATAGCCTGTGAATAAGCAGGATTCATAACACAGTGATTCACTGTCTAAACAGACCTCAGATCTCTTCTAGAATCCTGCACTCCTACTACTATCTTCAGAAACAGGTACTGTTCATCACTTTGACATCAACATCAGCTGTGGGTGACTCGACAGGCTTATTTTAGTCCTGGAAGCTACTCATAAAAACTGAAGTTTACTTAAAGTTGGCTCAGCTGCTTTCTGCTACATGGAGAGAGAGTTTGCATCACTGGGATTTAGAAAATCTTGCTGGTCAAATCAGCAATTTCCAGTAAAAAGATTACAGAGGTGCTCCTCAGAGCAAATGTGGTTTATGAACAAACATAACTTTTGTTTTCTTCCCCCTTCACAATGACCTGTGTGAGCTATCATACACAGAAATTTAAGAAACTCTCAATCCAATCAGTCAATGACTATATTTTCCTTTAAAATATTGTTTTATTTTACTTTCTATTCCAAGTAACAGTAAAGTGTCCTCCAAATTCAAGCTAAATTCTGGAGACTATCTTTCTGAATATTGTGCTACCAATAATGACTTTCATATATTTGCTATTGTACTAATCATTCTAATATTAAACTTCTCTTTATATTTTGTAGTGTGTATATTGCATTATATTTTTCACTAATTAGATTATGTAAAATAAAATTAATTTAAATTTTATGTCCAGCTTCCCAAGTCTTAAGAATTTTCCTCTGAAAGCAAACTCAAACACCCGAGCTTGGCATTCATGGTCGTGCACAATAAGTCTTAGCTGTTGTACCAATTTTGTCTCTCCAAATACCCAACATAAACCCTCTTTCATGGAAGGCTCGTAGTTCATTTTCATTTCTTGTTATAAAGCATTACTCAAATGTTTCCCCAACCATAATATTTTCCTCTCATGTTTTTAAAATCTAATTTTATTCATCTCTTAATGGAAATACTCCTTATCCAAACAAGATCATTTCAACTTCTTTCTTCTCTGACTCTAAAAGTATTGGGCATCTGTGAAATACATTTTGGCATGTTAGTATATCCTACATGAATTAGTAAATATTCTTTTAATGTTTCTCATATTTGTTTCCTAAACAGTTTCTGAAACAAATCATGTATTTGCTTTGTATCCCATTTTTGCCAATTATTGGACAATAATAAGTATGTGTAAAATCGAAATGAACAACTTTCAATAAAAGTAAATGAACAGATATAATGTTGGTCAAATTTAGTAATATGTAAACTTACAAAGACTCTTTGTCCTATTCTGTGTGCCAGCTTATACTTAAATATCATTGAGAAAAGTGCTTTTTCAGTTTTTTCCCCCAGTTTTTAAAATCTCTTCCTTCATATTATAAACCCATGGAAAATGGAGAAACTATATTCTCTACACAATTTGTATCACAGACACTAGTAAAGCAAAATATAGACATGAACTCTTCATAAATATTTTATGATCTGTCTTCGCTAACTTTCTTCCATATTACATTCCCTGAGGAGCGAGAATCAGGTTCCCAATCCAGCAGTTTCTACCTGAGAAAGGAGAACTCATGCTGATTTTGATAACTGCTGGATCAGAAAGTTAATATGCCTTTCTCACTGCTGGAGACATTGTCTGTGACCAAAGGTTTTCCCATTTTCTATTCATGTACACATAGAACTCTCATTAAAACTATGGAAGTTTTGCATGCACTTCACTAAGGTACATACCCCTTTGTGATGAAAGATGAACATTCCTAAAATAAACTCCTTTTACATCTAAATTGCAACTTGCAGGAGGTCTCACTCCTGAGCTGTGCACAAATAAAGAAGAGGAAGACTGCCCTGTGGATAATGAGTATATGCAGAATTCTTTAGTGAATAATCACAGAGAGTGGCTAAGGCAAGATGCAGCTGTGCATGCATAATAATAGTCTCAAAAGCTGTGCTGTTTGGAGCATGATTTGTTGCTGCGATAAAAGAAATTAATCTAGAGATGAAAGTCATTATGGCACTGGCTTAACAATAAAAAAAACTTAACGTGATTACATTTGATGTGAATTTAAGAGTGTAGCATAGTAACTGGATATCAAAAAGATTCTTAGAAGGCATAAAATACTCATAATACTAATTATTTAATAACAGGAACTATCAAAAAATTTGGTTATGGTTAAAAAGGATACACAAACAATAAATGATTCACATTTAGGATGAGCAGGACCTAGAAATCATCCCTTTCCTGGGTAAGATCACCTTTCAAAGTGGATGTACCAAAAAATGGGGTCCAAAATCTCACTTGCATAGAAGAATAGGAGAAGAGAGGCTGATTCTTTGACTCTCATCTTGCCTATTATTCTTCTCCTTGCTGGTTTTTCCTACTTTGTTCTTTCTTTTTGTCTCTGCACTCATGCTTTCCTCATTATATTTGATCTCTCCCCGATTCATTCTCATCCTTTTATTACACCAATAACATCCCTTCTCTATTTCTATATCCTCATCCATGATATGTCAGGAGTTAATTTTTTATATATGTATAGATAAAAATGAGGTAAATATAAAAGCTGTATGCCAACTCCCCTAAATCTACCCTTCTACCTTCCACCATTTTGAAGGGTTATTGGTAGTAAAACAAAAGAAACCTTTCAGATAAATGGTTTTCAAACCTAGCTGCATATTTAAATCATTTAAAGAGCTTTAAAAATATATGGTTTAGCCCCACCTCAAAATTATCAAAGATGAAATCTGCACATCGGTATATTTTATAATTTTCCCATGTAATAGTGAAATATAACCCTTAATATATGGCTATTTGACACAGATAATTGGATTAAATTTATGATTAGAAATTCTAGCGAGCTCAGAGCCACACAATTCATCTTTCAATAAGAGGGCTGAGAGACATAATCAATTTTCAAATATAATAAATTTGAAATCTAAATTGTTCGTGTGAGATGCCAACTATACAAGCAACATATTGCTGATCCCAGTCCCTATGGCTATTATTTGAAAACCAGTAAATCTGCCCTCGTATTCCTCCCCACAAGTATTTGAGTCCATATGATGCATTTATTTTGTTTAAGTAAGTTTCTCTCCACCACCACTTTAGATATAATGAGTCTATCTTCTTTCTGTCAGTTATGTCTGTTGACAAGCCCTCTGCTGTTGATGAAGCATCACCCTTGTCACCTGAAAAAAGATGGCCATCAAGGAAAGTGAAGATTTTGATAACGCCTTTGAGTCATGCTCCCGCTAAGGTTACTGCGTTGCCTTCTGGAGCTGATAAAATGATCATTAATCACTAAACAAGAATGTTACTATTCCCACTACTCACCTACATGCAACCAACACTCAAAGGCATTATTAGTGCAATCAAATAAACAACTATTTTTTTCCTGAGCTTTTTCTATGCAATTCTGTCAATTTAGTGTTTTAGTCTTCACATAAATATTTAAACTCTAACAGATATCAGGCTCTCTGCTAGATGTTTTCAAGTAACTGCTTCTGTAGTTGACGATACTTCTAGAGCAGTTTCTTTCTGTTGACGTCCATAGAAACAGCACCGCAACATCACTGCCCTGCCCAGTCTTCCTCCCACGCAAAGAGAGAGAATTCCTATTTCTACTTATGTGACACATTCTATTATTTTGGTACAAAACTCTCTTGGCTAGTTATTGAAATTTTCTCACAGTTTCTTAATTTTAAAATGTTTTTTTGACTGTTCTTTTTAACAGTCTACTTTATCTATACCCCAGGGAGTTAAAGGAGAGAAATGTGTGTGCTAATGTGTGAAGGGGACTTTTATTCTGAATGATGTGCACCATGCTTGGTTAAATAACTTTTTATTGAAGCCAAAGGCACTACTAAAAGAAAAAAAAATTATCCAACACTTTTTCCCCTTCATCAATTTTTTTCAGAAAGTTCCTCACTCTCTCATGCAAACATGAGACATTTTGTGGACATAGGGGAATTATATGTAGGCTCATGATTTCACACTTAGAATAATTTAAGTAATTTTTAATTTATCATGTATTATTTTATTTGTAATTTACATTTTTGCCACTCTTTATCAGTTTCTAATAATATACATTTGTTCTTATACCAAACTATTTTAAATTGTTACATAGCACATTCCATATAACATATGTCTTAGTAAATGGTAATCATTTTGTAGAGAAGAATCCTTGATTTTTTTGACCAAAGTATACTCTGTCTGCAGACCAGCCAGGGGAATGATTCAGAAAGTGCTTTTGTTTCTTGGTTTAGAAATGTAACAAAAATGAATCTATAAAATAAACTATAATTTTTCAATACATCTTATTCCTTATTCCACAATAGTAATTTGCAGCCATCATCATCTATATCAGTGTTATTAAACTTGATGATAATTTTATATACTGTGACTACATTTCTACTACTAGGGCCTATAAAAAGGAAAAACATTACAAAGAAAGTAAAGTCTTTTATTTTGAAACCTAAGAAATACAATGTATGAACAGCAAAAGACAGTGGGAGACCACCAGCCTCTCCATTGATATAGCCATTTTCATTTTCTCCTGGGGTCTTGCTGATCATGGAATTGTATCAAATATTCTTAACAGCATGAAATAATCAACAAACCTGAACTAGAGAAAGAGAAAGATCAGTAGGCAGAAAAATGTTCTGATGGATTAAAAACTTTAGTTATAAAATTTGGGGCTACAAAAACCTCTATCTTATTATGGCTCTATTAAATATGTATATTTTAAAATGATTTTAAAAAGGCATTATAATGTGGGTACCACTCAAGAAAAAAATCTGGCCCTGCACAGACTATTTTTTTGCTGTGATTTATAACATATAATTTTCTTAAGTCTAAAACTAGAGAAAATAAAATTACCTTCAGGAAGACCAGAGATTGTTAGTAACACTTTCATTTTTCCCTTAGATCTAAGTATTTCAAAAATATGATTCAGAGAAATGTTATGAAATATAATAAACCGCATACTTCCCAGAAGTTTCTCCAATTCACATTACATTCCCTTTCATAAAAGCTCTTTCTTCTCATTGTCTCATATTACAGTCTCAGCAATCTGTCATATGGGCACTTTCTGAGGGAATGTTCCTTGTGGTGATAAAGATCAATTTTCCTTATGAGGGTCTATGCAGATTTATTCTTGTGAATGTTTAATTTTCAATAAGAAAGTTAAGTATATACTTTCATTTAAATAATAATTTACTATGTGGAATCTAGGAGAAAAAAAAGAACAAATTAATCATAAAAAGACTCACAAATATAAAGGACAATATGATGACAGCCCTTGGGGAGGAAGATTGAGAGACTGGAAGAAAGGGGTGAAGGGTCAAAGAGGTACAGGGATGATCACGGGGATGGGGAACCCTGCATAGGGAGTACAGTCAGCAGTGAGGTTATGGCTATGTGCAGAGCCAGAGAGAAAATAGAGTAATCGGGAGGATCATTTCATAAACTATATAAATGTCTAACTAATGTACTATCTACTTGAAATTAATAAAATAAATTTTAAAAAAATTTTATTACTACAAAAAAATCTTGTGAATAACCTAAATAAACAACTTTTAAAATATTACATGATTTTAGTACTGGTTATTACCAAATGATGCTTTTTACTATTAGCAAATAATAATGAGAAATAGCATTATCTTTGAGTAGACTTCAAAGTGTAGTTAGATCAAATGTTATCATTAATTATCTGAGATTAAATAATACTCTTTGTGGGCAAAATAGGCTTCCATAAATGGTCCCAAGTTACCATTCCTTGTGTCCTTTGCAGGTTGGTTAATAGCAATCCACTTACCCACCCCTAATAACTGAACTGGTCTGTGGTTCCCACTGACCAATAGAATGTGACAAAAATTATACTGTGTGAGTTTGTGGCCTTATGAGGTCTTGCTGCTTTCATTCTTGCCCTCTCAGAATATTTCACTCTCATGAAAAAAAAAAATGAAACAAAAACAAAACCAGTCTAGCCTATTAATCAATCAATGAAAGGCCATGAGGATAGGAACTAAGACATCCCACATGAATTCAGCACCAACCTTCAGAGTTATAAGTGGCGCCATGTTGGACAATCTTACCTGGTTGAACTGTTGATGCACCTGATTCTGAGAAAAGTCTTTTAAAGTCATTGGGGGTGGTCTGATAGCAAAGATACTTCATGTAGCAGTGTCCTATTTTTAAATAGCAATATATTTTCTATCATTACATAAACATCATACACACATCTTTGGGATTCTTAATCCAAAGTTACCTGAAAATGTTCACAAAACAAGCATAACAGACAAAAAAGATAATTTTTCTATGATAAAAAATAATATATATTTTACTATTTCAATATGACAGGTCACCCACCAATATCCTGGGGGAAGTTTTTGAATCTCAGATGTTTTCTGGGGGCAGGGGTTAGAACACTTTGATCTTGAGCTCTGCCTAAGAAACTAATTCTAAGTATTTAGTGACTTAGAAGGAAAAGCCAAATTTTCTATGGTTCTTTGCATTTCTAAATTTCCAAGAGATTTTTTTTGTTCATAATAAGAATTTATTTTAAAAAGAAGCATTCTTCTTCCAATTTTATATTGGTCTTTCACTGTATAGTTTTTGCTTATTTGACTAAAAAGTTAATATTCTTCAGTGGAATATTTTAGATTAATGAAACGATTGCAAAATATAATCTAACAGTTTGACTTCTCTTTCAATAGAGGTTTAAAATGGTAGATATCATTATGTTATAATAGAAATCAAAATGACCCCTCTTGCTCTGCTCAGGAGAAAATATTGATAAGCTCAGATAACTAATTGGAAGAAGATTATCGAAAACAGCCTCAGCTGTGGGAAACACTTTGATGTAAATCAGAAACTAAGAAGAATATGACTCCTTCAAGGAAAAATTTGGTTATAAACTATTTGAGACCCCAAAAACTAATGTTTGTTTTATGGTTATTTATATTGTTTTCTTTCAGAAGTACATTATTAAATACCTCTTTTGCATGACTCTTTATATATTCAATATTAGGAATAATATTTTTTTACATATCTCTATTAGTTGTAAAAAATTAAAAACAATTATTAGTGGATAAGACAAAGTATTATGAGTGAGAAGAATTAGTTTCAAAATACTTCACAACTTAAATTCAGCTGACATATAGATAGGTAAAAATTTGTTTTAGTCTTAAATTTATTCTGTAGACAAGTTATGGAAAGATATAGATAAAGGATTATTTAGAAATAAAATGAGTAGAAATATGAAAATACCAAATATTGAGTTCACTTTTTGTTTTAAAGCTACACTAAGATCTCCCAAGTGAAACACAGTAAAACTAGAGTGCTTTCTTATCCTTGAGCTGAGTTATCCCATATTATATAAAGAGTAAATATCTACACCCTCAGTTACTATGATAAATATAGGTACACTATAGGAGATATGAGATCAAAGCATTTATTTATAACTACCTTAATAAATATCATTCTTTTGACTAATCTTTTTTATTGTAATGCACTTTAATTTGACAATAGAATTGACAATCTCTTTCTTCATTTTTCAAGGTATGTAAATGATGAAATTATCACCTTAGCCAGAGAGCTTCATTTTTCTTTAAGTCAATGAAAAAGGCAGAATAGAGCCAAAGCTTCAAAAACTTTAATGGTTAACCATTTATAAGAAGTGGCACTTTTTAAATGAGCAAGACACCAAACACCATCTGTGTAAGAAATGTCAGAATGAAATACAGTGAAGGCAGCTTCATACTGAGAATCTTTATCAGAGTGAACAAGTCTTTTCTCAAAATGGCCCTTATCCGAGAGAGAAGATCATAGGGGAAATAATTACTAAAGGGTACATCCAGCTGAGTTTCTATTTTATCTTTAGCAAGATCAGAGTTTATGGCTCCTGTTGGATGTTAATTTAGAAAATGTTGCATTTTCTAAAGACCTGATGAAATGTGAAGATGAACAATTTAAACTTTCTCTAATCAAAAAATATTTCCAGTAGAATATAAAGACATCAAAATTAATTAGTTTTTAAAAAATTTTTATCTTTTGATTTACTCTCAGATTATTAGGATATGAAACTATATTCTATGTTTAACAAGTGCGAAAAAAAGACTATTTCACTCTTAGAGAGAATGAAAATTAAGGTAATTAAAACAGAAATAAATAAGGAAGAGCAGGGATTCAGGTTTTGAAAATACTTTCAATAGAGTTATTTGATTCACCGGATTCAATAATGATATAATTTAACACAAGAGTTTACTCAGAAACTTCAAGTGCTTGACAGAATTTGTTATTCTTTGTTTTGGAATAGGTAATGCCAACCTTAGTATATACTAACAGAAAGTAACAAATCAAATTAAATTCTGTGAAGGTGTAAAAAAATAATTTTCTTCCCATCTTCTAAGTACTTCTAGCTGGGCTAATAATTAAATTAGCAGAGGCATTCACTGGAGATAATCAACTTTCAGTACGTGCACTTAAGAGTTCACAAAAGCATGAAAATTCTAAAGTCAGTGAGGCAAAATGAGGTATATATGTCATTTTGGGTAAAAGTGGAAAAATAGGGAAGGGTTTTGGTATTTCAAAGAAGAAACAGGTAATGTACGTGGCAAACCAGAAAGAACGGAACAGAGGGGAAGTGAGTGGACTGAGTTTTGCAAGGATCCTTTCTGTCTACTATGCTTAACATGCTAAGGTAATCATGCTGAAGTTCACTTCCTGAAGCAGGTTTTTCTATCTGAATCTCTTTAAGAAGGAAAAGGAAAAGTAAAGCAAACAAATGAACAAATAAAAACTCTTCCTGAGTTTGTTGAGCTTTATTTTCAGCTGGAAAATAATCTGCATGTTGGGGTAGCATATTCTGGGAAGACTCACTCCCGATCCCCACAACTCCATGTACACTGAGCACATATCTATATTAAGTTAAAACAAAAAAGTTTAAAGAGCTTTTCTTTCTCTGTATTTGTATTGATGGTCTCTTGTATAGGAATAAGTAAGTAAATACATGTTTCATATTTGTATATTCATTTACTTCTAACCTGCTGTGGTATAGAATGTTATAAGGTCACTAAATATTATGTTAATGTACATATCTTTCATATTTTTGAGTAAATAAAGATATTCTGAATTACCTAAGAATCTTCAAAAATCCAAGAATATGTTAGTGGTTATTTTATCAATGGTTATTTATTATAAATGATTATTGACTATATCATTAAAATGCAGGCCAATATTTTAAATTTCATATACATGCATAGGCAACATTACTAAGGAGTATCATTTGAATAATATTACCTTTGAAAAATAGAGTTTACACTGCCTCACTGTGGTAAAATGTAAATATATTTAGTTTAATGTACAACTATTTGAAGTTCTTACACAAACCAATTTACGTCTGGCTTTACAAAGTTAGCAGTTAGTTTACAACGATGAGCTGTAACTGACATAGATGTAAATTCAATAAATTGTTTATATAAACTGATTAATATCTAGATTAACTTTCTTAAAGCTGTCACTAATATTTTTTTCTTTAAGATAGTTAATGTCAATGAAAGAATGTCTAGATTCTATAAAGGGAAATTTTATAAGTGTTTATTTGAACCAAAATTTTGAGGACATGACCAGAAGCAAAACCTCAATGGATTGAGAAAATGCTACTGAGAATGACAGTTTTGCAGTACCTTTTATGCATTTAGAATCAAAGAAAATGTTAAGAAAGTTACATGAAATCTATTGGTGATAGATTAAGGAGGCAGGAGAAAGCAAAACAGGAAAATCTCTGGAACTGGATAAAAAGCAAAATGGAGAAACATACTCTTACAGAATGATAAATACAAGATAGTTAACAATTAGCATTGACAGTCGGTAGAGATGATATGCGGGGAGCAAGATAACAATGGTCTTGGGCGCTGGTGCCTGCCATTGTGCCTTAGAGAGGTCTAGAAAAAAACTACTTTTACATTCCAAAGATAGGTTATCCTGGATGCATAAGAAAAATGGACAGGGCTTATTTAAGGTAAAGATCAACCTTTACTAAGGAAGCCATAGGCCTGACACATGACCACCAGCCATGGCCTTCCCAGTTAGGATTTTATGATCAGATCATACTGTGTGGTTACGTTTGGTCACTGAGCCTGTCATGATGCCATGTGCCCCTGTCCTGAGTTTACAGGTTTATTACATAGCCCCTTTTATCATTCATGACAATCTAAAATTTTCCCTGAATTCTATTGAAAAGTAGAGTTTATAGCAGTGTGTGAACACATCGATGGCTGCAATACTCCAAGGGAATCTTCCTAGAGTATTAACTGTCAACTGTTTTAATTGCTGCAGCATAAAATCTTGACAAGGTCAGTGAAGTTGACATTCCAAGTATTTAGAATCAATGTCATATGCATCAATAATTAATACTGGGCAATTTTATATTTTGGGAGATAAGCTTAGGTAATAAGAAAAGTCAAGACTTTAGTGAAACGGATAAAAAAACAGTTCTCATTCCAGGTTAACTCTCAACTAGATGTGAAATTGGCCTAGTGACCTAACTTCATTAAAACTTAGTTTCATATTTGTAAAATAGGAATTCATAAGCATTTTATACATCACTGTTAAGGAACATTTAACACATTGGTTCTTACATAGAATATGCTAAATAGCAAATAAAATAGCAATTTACCCATTTTTCTTTCCCTAAGATACTGTCCTTTCTTAAGTCTTTTTTGCAATTCAAATGTAAGTTATAAATTTATCAAGCATAAAAATATTTACTACTTTACATGTATCAGTATGCTATTACATTCGTAAAGCATAATTTGAGAGCAGAATTTAAAGTCAGCATAGACTGTGTAACTGTTATTGTGAATGCAAAGCACCTAAAATTTAGAAACTTAAACAGGAGAACTAAATAAAGCCGTTAACATTCCATTAGGTTTATGTTCATAATGTCCTAGATGACTAGATGCTAATGGCTGAGAAAGAAGTTCACACACACACACACACACACACACACACACACACACACACACTCCCTTATTCTCTGCCTAATCTTTCCATGACAGTCTCTTTCCTGAATTTTTAGTCTGTAGATAATACAATTTCATATATACTTATGACCAGAAAGCATCCCAGTAAACTAAGCTTAAATGTGTAAAAACAGGTCATAGTTGCCTAGTGAACAGGTGAAAAATGTTAAAACTACTGAAACTACTCTTTTATATTTGACTAAAATCCTATTTATAGAATCTCACTTTCTGCAAACAAATAAACTTTTTTCCCCTTTGATATTTGCTTTTTCTTTCACACATTCAGAATTAAATTGTAAAAACATAGCTTGGGTTCCTTATACTTAAGTTCCTAGTTTACAATTAAAATTTGGATGTGAAATAAGAAAAATAAAGCTATTCATGTTTCTCTATTTACACAGTTATGGCAAAAAGACAGGATATACAGAGCACTGTGTGTTATGTGTGTACTGATTATTTCATACAAATATAGTCTTTAGAATGTAACTTTATTGAAAAGTAAATTTTAATAATATTCTTTCTCAAATCATAAAAGAGCTTAAGATTTGTTAATTTATATTATGAAAGAAAAAGAGATACCCTATATAACATTTCATCATTGACATTTTCAGAATGTCTGTGTTAATTATATTATTAGATATTTTTAATAGATTTTCTGGTTTGTTATGATAATTATGCATTTGTGTTAACTATTTAACAAAATGTATAAAAACTGAATACATTACATAAAATCTAATTAAATACTTTTCTTTGAGTTCCATGCAAGAACTCACTAGACTATTATTTGATATTTTGAAAATAATTCTGAACATAATGTTTCAGGCTTATGATATCACTTTGTAAAATGAAAATAAAATACTGTTTTTATATGTAAATACATTAGAGAATATAATATAATATTAATACTATAATCTGAACATTATTTTGACTTTAAACAGGAAATATATCGTAATCATCACTAGGTAGCCAAAATGAAAAAAAATTATAATATATAATTATTTATTCAAGCAATATTTTGGTTATATTTTCTACTACTAATAAAAATATAATCCTAAAATTTACCATCCTGAGAATTTGTGTATTAACGTCACTTGATATATACGAATAATTGTGTTAGGTATTTTTTTTAATAAGAAATTTTCAAAAATATTTTTAAAATATTTTATTAGAATAGGGGCCCACATAATTAGAGATCTTGATTTAAGAATAATTCTATTTATTTCAAATGAACAATTTAGTGCAGTCCTATAACTACAGGAAGACAAATAATCAAACATAAAATCTTTTAGATTTTAGTTTAAGACACTTATTTATGAGATTTGATTTATTCTCATGATTTGCCTTTGTTTCCCCCACACATCACCATCACCAGCCTGATGAAGTAGCCGGGAACTATGTTATGACTGACTTGGTGAGATGAGTTGTAGTTCCTTTTCAACTACTATAATATCTTGGCCAACATATTAATAAGATGTGCCTTCCTTATCTATTTTAAATCCTTAGTCATAAGCCATTTTTATAGGATCTGGAAGTGTGACTTCATTTCTAAATCTTCATGATAACTTTTAGGCAGTGATTATTTATTTTCATTTTATAAATGAAGGCATTAAGAAACAGAGAGTTGAATAGCTGAGTCAGTGTTATTCCAAAAATAAAATAGAGATGGAATAAAATTTTCTCTGTTCTATCGACAATGTTTCCTATATATGGGTTTATTTCTTTCTGCCTGCACGCACCTTCATTTCAGGAATCAATCATTCACTTTCTTTTAAGAAGGAAAGAAGGAAAAGAAGGAGGAAATGAGATGAAAGAAAAATCATAACTGTTTTCCATTATTACACACCACATTACCTTCTCCCACACCAACTGCTTTAAATAGTGGCATATTGCAGAATTTATCAGTTTAAATGTCTAAAACCATTTAGGAATATTATGAGTGAAGCAGTTCAGAATTGATAGAAATGAAACAGAGTTCATGGCCGACACCTTCTCAGGGAAGAGTCATCTACCTTGTCAAATGTGGGCAGAGATTGATCAATCTTCTCATTTTTCAAAGGGAGTAATAAATCCAAAATTTATTCAAAGTCTCCTAATTTTAAATTTCACATAGTGAGTCGAAAACTACCATGAATTTATAACCTCATATCCATGTTCACTTCGACAAGATTATTGCTGTTTAAGTCACTGACATCTGGAGTCTGCCACCGACACTCCAAAATACAAAGGTTGGTGATGACTTACATGTCATTTTTTGAAATACAATTTAGTTCACATCTTAACTGATCTGCCAGCAATGTAGACGTTTGTTTATTGAAAGATTCCTTAATCATTCCAACCACTAATAAGAAATGATAATCATGTGCCGTGACAGAGGTGGTAATTACTAGTACAATGGCAATCATGTTAGAATATATAAATGTATGATATTAACATGTTGTATACCTTAAGTTTACATAATGCTAATATGTCAAATATAGTTTAATAGTTTTTAAAGAAAAAAATCTTTATTTGGCTTACTAATCTCCTTGTCAAGCTTAGCTATTACCATATTTCAGTTTTCATCTTTCATGCCCATAACTCTCAACCCTTAGCATTTAGAACAGATTCCTGTTCATTCTATACAGGAATACTGCATAGCCTCATATTCATATATCCAAGGGACAGCTAAAGTGTTAATTCCCCAAGCATATGTTGGTCGTTATTTTTTTAACCTCAGTAAATGCCATTATACTTTTATAGCATTCTATTTTTGTTTCATAGACCTTTATTGTTTTACTATGCTTTTAATTATATAATAATTTCTTTGAATAATGTAATATATCTACTAGACTATAATTTCTATAAGAATAATAATTTTATATCTTATCTTTATTGTGACACCTACATACCTAATATGCTGCCTGGCATGCCATATGTTTGTCAGTAATTTCACCCTTCAGTATAGGCTCTGCTACAGCGGGAGGAATTCCTCTGACAGGTATTTCTTCATCACAGTGAGCAAAATGTTAAGTCTCAGAAGAGGGCGCAGGAGAGACATAGCAGGAGGCTTCCTTGAGGCGGCTGGCAGCTCACAGCTGGTGGGCACTGTGGGTGTGAGAACATCAGGCATAGGTCCCTCCGCAAGCTCACAGCCTGGGCCTGGCCCAGGGACAACCTTCCCGCACCCCTCTCTACATCGACCCCTAACATTCCACGCTTCCTGTCAGCGAAGGAGCTGCGATTCCTCACTAGCATCCCTGCACCTCAGTCTGCCATTGGCTGGCTCCAGCACATTCCTGCCTGGGTCCATTGAATGAGATTCTACTGTGTGCCACCTGTACTAAGAATGATTGCTTTCTGCTTGTCTAACGTTACAGACTATCCCTGACCCAGGCAAATCAATGAACTTCTCTACTGTCCAGCAGGCTGCAGCTGCTCCTTTTCCAACAACCCTTGGTAAGGGGAAGATTATGATGATAGGTTTATGTAGTTGGTGGAGCTTATGTCATTGATTCCAAACAGTTATTATCTGTTATCTTTACCTTCTATATAGTAAATGGCAAGCTCTACATTGCACCAACAATCATAAAGTGGAAAGTTTCCCCTTTGTTTGAAGGCAGTCCATCAGCCGAAATACAGACATGCACACAAAAAGATGCTTTTACTAGATATATGCCCAAATATATTTGTTTCAGCATCCCAGGTAATAGTAAAAACCTGAAGAAAATCTAAATGTTGAGCAATAGAAGAATGGCTGAAAAAATTCTGACATGTCTTTGGTGGACACTATTTTTGGCCACTCACCTGTTAGTCCCAACAATCTAATCTCTTCAGTATTCTACAACAGAAACTAAAACATTTCTGAAGTTTATTTTTTGTCTGGTGAGGCCATGTGAATTATGTCCTAGGCCAAGAGATTTGAAAGCAGGTCTGCTGTGCAACTTCTGAGAAAGTTATTTCTATATGTAAAGAAGTGGGGGTGGGGAGATTCCTATCTACTTCCTGCTTAAGAATGAGGTTATGATTCAGTGAATTGTAGCAATTACCTTCTAATTATCAGGCTACAAATCTAAAATTGAAGGCCAAGTGCCGGAGCCTGCCAGCTAAGATCGAACAGTTCCTGAGAGGGGGAGTGAGGATTGAGAAAAGAGAGAAAAAGGAGAGAGACAGAGAGAGAGATACAAAAGATAGAGTCAGGAGGGCTAACCGTAAATACTGCGCCCCGAGTTTATTAAGCACAGCATATTTATACTCTTGGAAATGCATGGGAAGCAAAATCCACAGATATTCTAACAATTGCTGACATTTACATAAATTCTCTCACAACCTCTTTTATCCTATTCTCTGTCTCCCATTCCCTGGGGCAAGGGACGTTCAACTCTTTACATTAAGCCAAACTTCCTCCTTCAGTAACAAGCTATCCATTAAGGAGCCCACCTGCTCTGCAAACTTCTAGCTTGCAAGCAACTTAACCATGTCTGCAAGACAGGCAGCAGAAACGGCTCCCAACAGCCAAGGATCACTGATGGAAGAGATATGACTGGCTTCATTATGACATTATTTAGCAACTGACACTGTCAAATACACCATATTTACATAGAAGAAAGTTGAGAATTCCGAATAAACAAACCTGACTGAATCTTTAACTTATTCTGTATTTGATAAAATACAGAACAGCTCTTAAAGATTGTGCCAGACCTAAATGTACCAACGTCAGTAAATCTTAAAAGTAAAATGTTGAGTAAGAAAGTATTATGTACAATGGGACACAATCCATTCCAAGGGACTAAGAGAATACATAATCTTTTTAAGAACTAGAAAAGTTCTTCCTGGTTTACTAGTATTAGAAAAGTACTGTAAAGAAGAAAAGTTCACCAATAATTGTGTTTCAAGGCGTATCTAGAGTCTGAAGTAACATGTGGTAAAGATGAGAGTATGGTGGGGGATAGAAAACCATAACAAATATTCTTTTTGCATTTTTCTTTTTTATACAGATTGCTTTCATAGATGTATAACTTAACAGTTTCATATACCATAATTCAAATGTGCATTAGTCAGTGAACCTCTATTATTTGCAGAAGCTAAAATAGTTCAACTTACAGAAACATAAAGTAGAATGGTAAATGCCAGGAGTCAGGAAGAGAAGAAATGAAGAAATATTTGTCAAGGGGGTACAAACTTTCAGTTATGCAAGACGACTAAGTCCTGGAGAGTTAACTAACGTGCAGCATGGTGACTATAGTCAACAATGCTGTGTTTTACACTTGTAATGTGCTAAGAAATAGATCTATTTTTTTATTCCTATATTTCTTATATTTTATTAGCTATAGTCACTACAGCAATATCTGAAGATACTACATTAGAAAAGTCAATAGTAAAATTTGTTTGTTTTTGTATCTTTTTTTTCCTCAGTTTTATTGAGGCATAATTGGCACACAGCACTGTGTAAGTTTCAGGTACAGAGAACAAAGATTTGACTAACATATTGTGAAATGATCACAATAAATTTAGTTAGCATCTGTCATCTCATAGATACAAAAAAAAAAAATGTGTTTTTTTCCCTTGTGATAAGAACTTCTAGGATCTACTCTCTTAACAACTTTCCACTATACCATCCAGCCTTGTCCACTTAGTCATCAAGTTGTAAATGACGTCCTATATATTTATACATAACTGGAAGTTTGTGCTTTTTGAACACTTTCACCCAGATCTAAGAGAGTAGATTTAAGTGTGTCGACCACACATTAAAAAAAAGATTTCTAGGTGAGTGATAAATATATTAATTAGCTTGATTGTGATGGTCATTTCACAATGTATATGTATTTCAAAACATCAAGTTGTACATCTTAAATACATACAAATTCAATTTGTCAATTATACCTCAGTAAAACTTAAAAAAAAAATTAGTCAGTAAAACATCAAAACTAAATATCCACAAAATTAATAGAAAAAATATCAAAACCAATTATAAATAAATGCTAATTTAAAAAGACCACTTGTCTTACTACATACAAAAATTAGCTCAACATGAATTGAAGACTTGAACATAAAACCTAAAACTTTATAACTCCTAGAAGAAATGTCAGTGGTAAGCTCCTTGACAGAGGTCTTCACAATAATATTTTTAATCTGGTACCAAAAGTAAAAACACCAAAAACAAAAATAAAAAGATGGGACTACATTAAACTAAAAAGCATCTGAACAGCAAAGGAAACCATCCACCAAATGAAAAGGCAACCTACAGAATGAAAGAAATATTTTCAAATCATATATCTGATAAGGGCTAATAAAGAAAACATTTAAAAAGCTTATACAACTCAATATCAAAAACAAACAAATAACCCAATTAAAAAATGGGCAGAAGATCTAAACAGATATTTTTCCAAAGAAGACATACAGATGGCCAACAAGTACACCAAAAGATATTAAACATCATTAGTCATCAAAAGAATGCAAATCAAAACCATAATACAATATAACTTCACATCTGTTACAATGGCTGTTATCAAACAGACAAGAAATAACAAGTGTTGGCGAAGATGTGGAGAACAGATAATCTTCATGCACTTTTGGTGGCAAAGCAGTTGGTGCAGCCATTGTGGAAAACAGTATGGAGTTTCCTGACAACTTAAAAAATAGAACAACCATATGATTTAGCAGTTCTATTTCTGTGTATTTATCTGATGAAAACAAAAAAAGTAATTTGAAAAGATATATGTATCTTCATATTTACTGCAGCATTATTTACAATAGCCAAGATATGGAAACCACCTAAATGTCTATGAATAAATGGATAAAAAAATTGTGGTACATATATATGATGGATATTATTCAGCCATAAAAAAGAAGAAAAATTGTCATTTGTAACAATATGAATGGACCTTGATTGCATTATGCTAAGCAAAATAAGTCAGATAGAGAAAGGTAAATACCATATAATCTTTTTATATGTGGAATCTAAAAAATAAAATAAAATAAAAATATATAAATATATTTAATATAAATTAAATAAAATCCACAAATATTAAAAACAATTTATTTTATTGAGCTTATAAATACAGAGAACAGATTGGTGGGTGGCAGGGGGGTGTTGAGAATGGGGAGAAATGAGTAAACTTATTTTAAGTTTAAATAAAAATTAAATAACAATAATAAAATAATAACAATAATAATAAATGGTAGAAATTCCCTGGGAATTCATTAAAGAGGGGAATTAATTTTAGGTCAGATTAAGTTGCCTCAGGACTTCTCTGGAAAAACAACAACACAAAAGTAAAAATAAATACTCATGTCACTAAATTTTTTTCATCCAAATTCTACTCAAATCTATCACTACACTTTTATTGTACTAACACTCCTGTTAGATTAATAGGCCAGTGTTGTACACACACATCTGGGTGATTCTGATCAGGTTCTATCTTCTGGCCTCACATTATAAATAGTAACAGACAAGTTGTGTGAAGAGACAAGCCCTGGCCTCAACTCTGCCACTAACTATCTGGGCCACCTCTGTCTGGTAACTCCCCCTTTCTGGTCCTCAGTTCTCTTATCTATAAAAATAAAATAATAAAAGAATAGAAAAAGAAGAGAAAAGAAAAGAAGAGAAGAGAAAAAAATAAGATAAAAGAGAAAACAAAAGAAAACAAGAAAGGAAAAGAATAAGCAAGGAAAGGAATTAGTTGTGTTCTTGCAAGGGAAGAGTGAGTTGAAAAGGAAATGGGGAGAGAGGGAAGCCAGCAAAGTGGGAACCTAGGAAAAAAGCCATAGAAGCAGATCTGTGGAGGTCAGAAAGAAACTGGGAAACCAGAAACACCTTTTTCTTCCATTCTTTCTTCTGTGGTGATATTTGCAGCTATGTTACAATGGAACTAACATAGGTAAAATGCAAGTCAGAAGTTTCTAGTTTATCCATATTTTTGACTGCATGTTCTGTGTCAGACTAATGCTAATGTTAATTCTTAGCATTATGGAAATTAAAAAGTGGAAAAATATAAATTGAGACATTGTTTGTGCTTCATGCTTTGCCAAAAGTTGGGAGTTGGTTATTTTTAATTCTATCAAAGGAAGAGACATCTTACTGCATTATGTGTAGTTACCATGTATTTACCTCAGGATATTTATTTCAAATTCCAGTTCTTTGTAATAAGTTAACGTATGTGTGGGTGTAGGCATATATGTGTGGGTGTACATATATGCTACACCCAAGCATATACATTTTAATGTATATGTAAGATACGCACACACATGCACACACACAAACACACATTGTATACATATACATTCTAGAAGGAGAATACTTGAAAGAGAGTAAAATTATGATTTATTGAGTCTGTACTAAATGCCAGGTGACATACTAGATATTACATGAGATTTCAAAAAATTTTCATAATATCTGTATGATAGGTTACCATATTCCAATTGTACTGATAAGAAAACTGAGTCACAGACACTTTTGTTAATAATAGGCAGTAAAGACAGGTTTATTTAAAGCATGACACATTTTCTAAAGCTCATTCTTCCTCTAACATATCATAATGTACTGTGTTGACAAAACCCAGAAGTATTAAGATGTGAATGCAACCCTTGGTTTAAGTTATATTCTTATAACTTATTAATTTGTTTCCTATACTTACTTGTATTTCTGAGCTTTTTTCCTCATCCAAAAACAGTGTTAATATAGATCTTGTAAGAGTGATTCTATCTTCCTCAAAATATTATCACTGGAGGGACAAAAAAACACTAATAGCTATATATAAACATTTTAAAAATTAACTGATATCCATTTTAATAATTTTATATTGTTTACATATATCTTATATTTAGATCTCATTTTTTTGCAAAAAGATGCAAGTTAATGAAGATGTCTGCTTAATCAATGTACTATATGCTTATTTTTTGAATGTATAGTTGATCACTTTATGTTTTATTAAGGTTTACTTATAACAATGCAATATGTACTAAATGAAGACCTTTCTTTTTGATCATAGAAATGATATCAAAGGTAAAGATAGAGTTTTATGAATTAAACGTAATACAAATTAATATTAATTTCTTTCAAATTTTATGGAAACTAAGAAGTTTAATAGTTTCAACTATATTAAGAATCTTCCCATTTTGGGAAGTTTTCAACTAAATGTTATATTTAGTCTAACTATAAAAACTTAAAATTTCAAATACTTCAATATATCGCCCTCAATCCATGCATGAGCACACTTGACATGATGGTCAGAAAAACAAATCTTGTCAAGTGGATACAGATGCCAGCTGAACCTGCCACAAGGTTATCCGTGGTAATAAATTTACTCTCCTTGAAGTAAAAGGATCAGAAAACTAAATGGCATAAAAAGAAAAAGTTGTCTCTGAAATCCTTTTTTTGATCAAGGTAAATATAACTTATTCTTGACAGCAGATCAAAATAAAGCAATCAGGAATATCAAAAAGTTTCATGCAATCTACTGTCATTTGTTGTATAGGTTATGAGAGGCATGATAGGGAAAACAACCTAGTTGTACTCTAAGAAATAACTGAATCAAAGAAGCAACTAAAATATTCCCATTTTGACAATCAATATAAATCATCTAATATTCAATGCCTTTGGTTATGCTGCTTTGATTTAAAGCAAAAGTATATTTGGCTTAATTATCTAAGTCATGAAGAAGTCCAGTTCTAATCAAGTTTGTGTCCAAAACCCAAAAACAGTTGGTGTGGTTAGCTTCAACTTCTAAAGAAGATATAACAACAACAACAAAACTAATGTAAATAGGTTATTCTTTTACAGAGCAATTAAATGATCTTATTTTCCATAAAAGATAAAACAAAATGCTTCTATAATTGCAATTTTAATTAATACATAAAGAATATTCATATCTAGAGACAGATTAAATACTAAATAAGCAGAAAAGATATGACTGAAGAGAGAAAAAAAGTGCTAGACTAGGAAACAATATTAAATATTAAAATGAGAATAGTCTTGTAATATTAGAGAAGAAGGATATATTTGAGGGGGTTATATTATAGATTCAGCAAGATTTAAAAAAATAACCACTTGTTGAAGGCTTGATTGAGGTGAATTGTAGAATTGAGCACAATTTACATCTAAAATGCATTTCAGGAGATGGTGACACAAATAAATCCCAATCGATAGCAACTTTAAATCCTGCACATTATTCATTCTCATGAATTCATAGTTTTCTCATATCTCTTTAGGTCATATTGAGTCTTTTTGTTTTTTATCTTTCTTTTTGTCCTTTACTTTCCTCTTTTGAATTCATCAAGATAGACAGTAAATTTCATCTATTTGTTAAATATCCTGCTACATACACATTGCAAATATCTAATATTTATGTAATTCTTAATTGTGTAATTGTTTAAAAATTCTCATATGTTTACTTGCCTATTATTAAAAGTGGGTATCAATCACTTCTATCTCTAAACAATGGATTTAAACATTTCATTATTAGAAAAATTGAGGACACAGCTAAGAATGGGAAAAAACAATATCAGTACAGCCAAAAAGCTAAGAATAACATTGTTTTTTGCCATTTCTCAGCTGTATTAATTTAACAATAACTTTAGATGGTTCTAAATTATTTTTTAAAATGTAAATGTATGTATTTAACTATATATACATTTCTCTATACAACGAATAAACAATAAAAAGGAAAACATAGTTGGTAAAGATGTAACCTGTGAAATATATAAGCTTCTGTTTTGTTTTCTTAGGGTTTTAAAAGTTAAGCATATATATTTTTTCTCTGATATTCAAATTTGTTTTTACTTTTGAATCCTAAATTTCAGATTAAAATTCTGTATTTAACATGACAATAAAATGTTTAGATCCATTATTTAAAAAGAGAAGTGAAGTGATTGATGCCCATTCTTTATAAAAGGAAGCAAGCTAACTTTTGAGAATTTTCTAACCATCCCATAATAAATAGCTGTGTAAATATTAGATATTGATAACATGTGAGTATCAGGGTGTTTTACACATGGCTGAAATTTGTTGTCTATCTTGATGAACCAAAGCAGGAAAGTGTTTCAGGAGTTCATCAGTGTTAAGAAGTCACTGATAACTTTCTTCTAATTTTGAAAAATAATTGCTGTTTTCTAAATTATGAGGTACATGTGAGATGGCTTTAATTAGGGTAATATTAAAAAAATTAGAATCAATATACTCTTTATTTTCATCAAAATCTAAACATATTTTCTTATTCAATCAAAAGAATGAGCTAATGAGGAAAATGCACTTTAAATGCACTTTAAAAGGTAGATTTTTATGTCATACAGTCCATTATTTTTCAGATCCCAGGATTTAAACTACAATGTGTTATTGCTTTTGAACTCCTTCAAATCTCCTTGGTGGTAGAGATCTCTTTCAGAATTATCATTATAATTTCTTAGGACTTTTATTAAAGACTGAGTGTATTATTTAAGTCTGAAAATGTATCAGTGCAAATATAATTACAATCTCCATAAGCATCAAGGTAGCAGCACCCTAGATTTCATGATTGATCATAAGTATTCCATCTGGGCTGATTGATACCTTACCTTTCCTAGGAAACATTTTTTTTTTCATGGTCCTTTTGATCCATATCTTTTCACACACACACACAAATGACACTAACAGTGAACATTTCAGGCCTTAGACTTTTTACTACTGATACAACCTGGTAAGTGTGAAAAATTGTTAGGGGAAAAACAACCCTATGAACTGCTTACTAATCAATCAACAAGCATTTCTAACTATTATCATTGCTTAATACTCTGTGTCGTGCTGTAGTGGAGGGGAAATCTAGGCTGTGCTTCTGCTCCCAAAGGCAATTTTAATTTAGTGATATCTGTTATACCAGGGCAATTAAATGATAAAATTATTCAACTGAGCTCTTAATATTCTCCAAGAGTGCTCTTGAACATCATCATTTTTATTTTTCATCCTACTTTCCTAAGAAGTAGTAGTTAATTCAGTATTTTAATTATCACCTCTGTTCAGATCATTTCCAAATTATATCTATAAATTTGACCTTTCTTTAATATCCTAGGACTGAATTTATATATTTAATACATTTCATTCATTGAAGCATTTATTAATTACTCATTTTTATGCCCCTCTCTAAGCTCTGTGGCAATATCTTTCTCAGTTTTCATGGATCAGTTATCTCAGAGTAACCTTTGATTCTTGGCTATTAAAATGTACAGTGACTTGGCTATCCACTAAGGCAGTTATAGACATTTAAGTTATTTAATTAGCACTTAAATAATTAATTTTCATTTATAATTCTTGCCTCATAAAAATGTTGTCAAGATTTTTTCTCCCTAAAATTTTCACATACATAGTAGAAATTTAACCCAACTTATTTTTCTATTCATGTAAAGTGATATTTGCT
>PVKZ01001627.1:0-94418 GCA_004027375.1 Macroglossus sobrinus
AATGAGTATGAGTTTAGAAGGAAGGAAAGAAGGACTCACAAAGTTTGCAAGCTGAGAAGAATTGTGTGGCATTCTAAAGATGAAAAACAGAATTAAGAAATTCAGAAAGTTTCTCTTGAGTGTAAGTTTGAGAATGGAGAACAAAACCAGAGAGAGTTTTGTTTTTTTTTTTTAAATCATACCCCGAAGAGCTTTATTGCTAGTAAGAGGTGTAAAGATGATGGTGGCTTAACAAAGTGGGGTCCAATTATTCCAGGACTAAGAGAAACAAAGTCACACCTGGATAGAAATGAAAGCCTCCAACAGTAACCCAGAATAGTAAGGGCAAATAAGGAAAGGGACTTTAAAGTTGAAACTCTTTATTCCTAAAATCTACCTAATTTTCAATTATTTTCTTATTTAAAAATTTTTTATACCCTGATTTATCTTCATGCTCATACAAAAGCTAGAATTTATCAGCTTGCCACATTAAGCCACTGGGCTACAGTGAATGTCATGAGAGAAAGACAATACAGGATAGAGAAATAATTTTATGTTAAGATGTAGGCCCTGAAAAGGGCAAGGATGACATTAGGTCTTAGACACCAAGAAAGAAACTCAGGTATTTGGGTAAAACGAAAGATTCTAAGGCAGAATGTATATGTACAAAGTCCCCTGTGTACATTATAAAAATTTTCTTATTAAATTTCCTATAAAATGTCTTAAGAATTAATACTGTCTGTATAATTGTTATGTGATATGTGAGTGTTCGTTTTAAATAAACTTCAGTGAATTTAGGAATTTTTTTTATACCCTATAATTAAATGTTGGTAAACATGGCTAAAAGGTTAATAGTGACTGCTCCCATCTAAGAACAGGACATTTCAAGATTTTAATTTACATAACCAGAGATTACCAATTTACAAAATCTATTTGTTTAAAAATGGTTACTTTTCTCTGGACTACAAATCTACAAGATTATCACATATATGTGTGTTTTCAGAGAAAAGTATTATTAAAATTAGAAATTCTTAGATCAAGATTAATAGAAATTTCAAGAAATAATGTTGTTTCATAAAAGCCCTTAATTGATGAATTACTTTTTGGTAACAGGTTCTGGATACTTTGAAGACAGAATCTTGAGTGTTCATGAATGTTTAGTGGGGTGTCTCTGATTGGTTTCTAATTTCATTGATTTTTCAAATCCAGGACAACAATGGTAGGAGTACTGCTAGAAGAGTGTCATAAAACTGGTGCAGGTGTCTTCATTCTTCTGGAAGGTTGCATCTTAACGCTTTTAAAGTATGAAAGTTCCCACATCACACTGATGGGGAAACCAAAGCTCTAGTCTGGTTATCTTTTACCTAGGATAGGACTACCCTGACTGGGCTAGTGTTATTCATAAAATGAATGGATTCCACTAGATCTTTAAGGTTACTTTCAAATCCAACTGTATTATTCTTAACCCAATTTTTTATCAGTTAATTGGGGTGGAAATGTTTAGAGTATTAAATCTTCCTATCTTATGCATTTATTCATTTTTATGTAATTTAAGTATTTTAAGTATTTTAGTGCTTATTTAATACTAATTTTTTATTTGTTATATTTTAGTTTTGCTATAGTTAGAAAGGAAAGCTAATATTGTTCTACCTTGCCAAACTCTCTCATAATTTCTAAGAGATTTTTTTGTTGACAGTCTTGTATTTACCAGGTAGACACAGTAGCATATATTATATGCATTTGGTATCTAGAGTAGATCATTATTTACCACTCTATCCTCTATATGACAAAATTATTATTGATAATAATCATGAAAGGAAACAAGTAACAATAATGGCCAAAAAAATCCAGATGGGTTAGAAAATTTCTTAATTGAATTTTATCATGAGATACATGCCAGTTAAAATTAATATTAGAAATAATATAAATATTATAGTACTTAAAAAGAAAAAAGCTATGGTTTAATACTTTTCAATTACATTAATGTATTTTTGAAAAGGGGAATTCATATTTGTATATAGTCTGTCTTACTAATAATTAATAACCTTACAATTTCTATTTTCAAATCTCGACT
This sequence comes from Macroglossus sobrinus, assembly GCA_004027375.1. Taxonomy (NCBI): domain Eukaryota; kingdom Metazoa; phylum Chordata; class Mammalia; order Chiroptera; family Pteropodidae; genus Macroglossus; species Macroglossus sobrinus. The sequence goes on from PVKZ01001627.1 coordinate 2,054, forward strand.
TCCAAAAATTTATCAATTAAACTTGAGATATTTATGCTTAATAATATAGCTAGATTTTTTAATCTATCTTTACTCATGCTAGATAAAAGGTTTTCATTAGTGTCAATTTAAACTTTTTTTCCAGATGAAGCAGCATATATACAAATAAGAAAAATGTTATTTTTAAAATAAGAGTAAATTTTTCAGTGACTCATTAAATCTTATTTCTTAATGCATTCCAAACATTTTAATACTATTAAATGTCTGTTTCTTGGGGATCAATTGTCAGTTGCCAAATATCTCTGTGAATAAAATGTTCCTCTAAAATATCTTCATCAGAAAGTCATTATAAATTTCTATTACATTTGGTTGAAACAGCAAAGCTTTTCTTCTTCTGCTAAAATCAGAGGAAATAGCTGAGTAATAGCAATCGTTGCCATTATTTTATCCATTGCTTTGAAATGAGTGTGCAGCTCCTGGGGAAAATGATGAAAGCATTCAAGCCCAATATCTGTTGTCTTTCTTCTGGCATTTTTACAATGACAGAATTGAAATAAATCCAATTAAAGTTTCTTTATCCTTATAATCATTCTGATATTATTTTGCTTTGTTTTTAATATACTTTTTAGATGCAGTGCTGTAGGGATACTAGACACAATTAGTGCCCGAAGAACTGTTCTGAACTGTTAATAACTTTATCTCAATATAAACCCATGTAACTGTAACTGAGATGTGTGTCAAGGGCTGACTCTATTAGAATTCTCCATATTGGCTTCCAGATATATTACAAGTTATTAAAGGGTAAATAATAAAATTTACTAATTTAAACACACACACACACACACACACACACACACACACACACACACACACACACACCAGTAACTGAAGCTGAAGTTTTAGAACTCGATCAGTGTTTTTTTTCCCCTACAGAGTAGTATTGTCTAATTGACAATGTTTAGAATTGCTGGCACAGGATAATGATAAAAACAGACTGGTTTTCCTACTGTTTTACAACTCTCTACAGACAAGGTACGGATATACCTTTATGTATCTGAAGTCAACCACTCCCATCACTACATTGTAGCAGTGATAATGAGTATGCTTTACTAGATCCTAGCTAAAATGAAATTGTCTCTATTTTTTCTATTATGTATGTTTTCAATGGCTATTTTGTAAATAACCCATTACCAAGAAAAAGAATATTCCATTTTTAAGTTACTATTTTTTAAAATCAGAAATGGGTGCTGAATTTTATAAAATAATTTTCTATATCTGTTGTGAGGATTATATGTTTTTATCCATTGACTTGTAAATATCACATTATTTTCCAGAAGTTGAAGTGTCCTTGAACTTTTGGGATAAAATCTACATCATAATATATTACTCTTTTATATATTGCTTTTAGTAATTTGCTAGTATTTTGTTGATAAGCATTTATAAACAGTAGAGGTCTAGAGGTTGCCTTTTTGTGTTTTGCTCATTTTTAGTTTTAATATCTGGGTATAACATTTCATTGAATGAGTTTGAAAGATTTCCACTTTTTTGATACTCTAAGAATTTATGTAAGGTAGTAATAGTCTGTTTCCTGCAGGCTTGTGCCCACCCCCTTTTTTAAAAGTAGTTTTGTATTTTGTTATCTTCTGTCTATGACTGCCAGAATTAAGTTTATAATATTGCAATAGTGAGCCTATCTCAGTTTAAAATAGATGAAATAGATGTTTTATTCTCTTCAATTTCTCTCTTGGAAGCATTATATAAATTATTTTAGAGTTATCAGTCATCTCCTCTAATAGCGCCGTTTCTTTTGGTGTGGTGTTTAGTTCTTTTCTGTGTTGACTGTGTTGACTTTAGTTTCTTTCTTGCTGATGGTTTTCCTCAAATGCCTGCCAATTCTTGGTTATCTCTTTTCAGGTGTTAATGAGGTTCTAGACTGAACAATATTGGTATCTGAAACAGAGTTTCAAGATATCTGCAGACAGCAAAAAGTTGCTAATGGAATTTGAAAGCCCTTCTCATCACTTCACACTTTTCACTTCCCAGCCATGAGAATAAACAGGCCATAAAACAGTTCTAGTGAAGATTAGAGTGAATAAAAAATGATCTTTTCCCCCTAGTCCAAAAATATTTATTCTTAAAGGATGAAAGTACGTAGTAGGGAACTGTCTCTAATATCTCTGTGTGAAGCTGAAATTTGTAGGATTAAAAAAAATCTAAATTAAATTTCTTTTACTTTTTGTTCAATGGTTCAGAGATAACAAGGTTTCTAGCTGTCTTTATAAATAAATGTGGAGAAGCATTTTCTATTTAGGCTGACTGACATAGACAAACCTAGCATCCTGGCCATGGAAAAGGAGTTAAACTGTTTCCCAGTTTTTAGCTGTCCTAGATAAAATTGTAACCAGTGTACCACAAATCTTGGCTTGATATCTTCACCTTGGGATATATAGGAGGGAATATATGAAAATTAAATAATATATAAATTATATATACATTTTTACGTGAGGCAACCCTAGGTGGTCTCCCATCCAAGTACTAACCAGGCCCAACCCTGCTTAGCTTCCAAGATCAGACCAGATTGGGCTTGTTCAGGGTAGCATGGCCATAGACTTCATTAAATAATATTTTTAATTAAAAATAACTAGAGCAGTAATTTTCCTTGAATTCCTAGTAGAGGAATCCTCATCAGGTGGAGACATAATAGTCAGTGCTCAGATCCCCAGTCAGTGCATTCAGAAAGCTGAGCGTTTCTCTAGGTTGCGTGGTAGCCTTCTCTTGTCTTCTGCTGCTGCCAGCATGAAAAGAGGCTTTTGAAAGATCTGTGGTATTCACCTAGAGTTGCTGGCAAGCCACCGTTTATTCTCAGATGGCTGGGGACCTGACTTGCCAGAACATCCACAAAGCCTCTTCTTACCCTATCATATTTGTCGATGCTTAAGACATTTTTGTGAGTGCCAAGGGACTAATGCTGAGATTCCTGCCAGTGCTGTCCTGTGTTCTTGGTATCTCATAAATATATTTTAGTCAAGCAGCTATTTCAGATTTTTGTCCTAAAACTTGGGCATGTGACAGTGATGGATAGTTTGGTCTATATCTCTCAAACACTGCTCTAAAACCCTTGGCTGTCTCCTGGACTCCTTACTTACCTGTTTCCTTAAGACGAGTTCTTTTCCAATAAGTTCCTAGGTCCTTTATGCAAATAAACCATGGGCAGGTATATCTTGGGTATTCTCAGACATAAACCTTTTTCTCAGTCATAGAGTACGATCATTTTAGTTTGCCAAGCTTGGAATCAGATGAAAGGATAAACAATGAATATATAACAGTGAGAAAACAATGTTCTGTTTTAAAAATCTGAGATCAGGAAAGTGGACGAAAATGTTCATTTTGCTGTTATCTTTTATAATTTACACAAAAACACATCATACACACAAATATACATGAAACATTTCAAAAATAAAAATGATAAAAGGCTAAAAGAACAAAATTAATAAACAATTCCCAAAGAATTGATTTTAAAATTAAATGAGTACAGATTAAAATTCTACATATAAATTTATATAAATAATGATTGGTTTACATGGTATAACTGGAGAATTCTGTTAAAGTCTACCTATTCCTTAGATTTCTAGCTCTGCCTTGTATCTGTGTTTAGAATTATTCTACCTTAAATTCATATAGGCATTGCTGCTTGGAGAGAGAATTTAGGATGAAGTTGTCCCATTAGCTTAACCAATACATTAAGATATATTAAAGCAAAAGATTCTTTAACTGCTGTCTTGAAAGGTACAAAGTGTCCAAACCTAGAAGGAGATGGGAGAAGTGACACAGCCAATGTGTTTCAGTAGAGGTGATAAGCATAATAATCAAAGTCCCGGTTGACTGGGAAGGAGGTAGGAATCAGAGGGAGACATGAGGATGTCTGAGGAGACAGCTTGGAGAGCCTATGCATTACATCTCTGAAGAGATCTGTGCATCCCCAGACATTGTTCTGATTCACTCTCTCATTTACTCTCTGTCTGCCTTATCATTATTGTTTGCTGATTAGTCCCCTTGACTATAAAGTCTCACAGGAAGAGGGAGAAAGATCTCTCTCTTCCTCTTCTTATAAGACTACCAACCCTATCAGATTAGAGTCCCACCCTTATTAACTTGTTTAATCTTAAATACATACTAAAGACTGTATCTCCAAAAAACAGTCACCCTAGGGGTTAGAGTTTCAACATATAACTTGGAGGGGAGGCATAATTCAGTCCATAGCACTGGGATATTGTCCTCTTAACAGTTTTCTTTGAGTGCCAACTTGTGACCAAAAGACTTTTTAAAAATAATTATATTATAAGTCTGACTTTCTATCTTTTGAACATCTGTAAACGTGTTATAGTAGTCCCTTATCTGCAGGTAAAACATTTCAAGACCGCCAGTGAATGCTTGAAACCACAGGTGGTACCGAACTCCATATATACCATGATTTTCCTATACATACTTACCTAGGATAAAATTTAATTAATAAATTAGGCACAGTAAAAGATTGACAACAATAACTAATAATAACATAGAACAGTTTTAACAATATACTGTAATCAAAGTTATGCGAGTTTGGCATTAAGATAAGAGTTACATGAACATCAGCACAGCAACATCACGACAATTGATCTGAGAATCAAGACGGCTACAGGGTGACTAATGGGCAGGCAGTGAATACAGCATAGGTATTCTAGACATAGGATGATTCACGTCCCAGGTGGGACAGAGTGGGATGGTGAGAGATTTTGTCACCCTCCTCAGAATGGCACATAATTTAAAACGTACAAATTGTTTATTTCTGGAATTTTCTATTTAATATTTTCAAATATCAGGTAACTGAAACTGCTGAAAGTGAACTCATAAGTAAGGAGGCACTACTGTATTTCTTGCCTTAATGAATTTAACGAGTTTTGATTATTATTAGGGAAGGGTCTCAACAAATAAAATGGACTTCAAAACCTTAAACAGAATCATCGGTAAAGGAAGAGAAATTAATATTGTAAACACCTTTCTTCTCAAACATATCATGTTGATATGATCTAAATAAAAAACAAAACCCCAGTGTTTATTTGTGATCACATTCAACATGGTAAGTAGCAGCGACAACTTTTTACTGATTCTCCTTAGCCCCAATTCTGAAGAACCCTAAATCTGATTGTGTGTGTGTGTGTGTATACACACATATATATAATTCTGACTAAATATATAAAATTCAATTGATATACATAATGCAATAGATTAAGCAAAGGAGGGGGAAGAAGATATTTTTAGATACATCTTTTTGGTTTTTCCAACAAAGCCTGATTTTTTTTTCATCTCCCTGAGACACCTCGTCCTTCCTAGAAACTTTACCATCATGATAGTACCTGTAGAGTGATACCACTACCAGACCTGGCTGTTTGTTTCGGAGTAAGAACAGCTGTGCAACAGACTGTCTGAACAGTCCCCGTTTCAGGATGCAACACGGATCTCTGACACTGAGACAGTACTGCACCAGCTGGCTCTGCACTCGGAGCTTTGCTATTCCTGGATGATTTACCTGTTCTCAGCCCTGTCACCTTACTGTTTCTGCCATCTAATTAAAAACCATGTTACTGGATTCACTCTGCTACAAATTAGCAATGCTATCTGTGTTCTTTCTGAGCCTAAACTGGCCATTTTTACTTTATGATACATGATTTATTTTTAAATTCATACAAGATGCTTGATTATTTATTTGTGGTATATTTTAGCTCTCTTGTGGAGTCTCGATCAGAGTAATCCTCTTCTAATGTATTCATATAGAGTGAAGATCTAAATTTCCTAATCAAAATCATGTCAGCAAAAGTAGAGCTGCTCTTATGATAACATTTTAGTCTAGAAAATGATTTTCCTTTAAAAGGGATTCAATGGACATGATGACATAAAAAGAAGCAGCAAAATTACACACAATCAGTTCACATAATCAAAACAGCAATGTTTTATATTCAGCAAGGATTTCTTTTTTACTATAATAAATGGAACAAAATAGTCCTTTTGGAATTCTGCAACTGTGTTACGGCTACAAATGCAATATTACTAGTATTCTATAGAATTAAGGACAAGCACTTTCAAAACTTTAGAGGAAAAGATCCCATTGAGACATAGTCCCTAAATATACGTTTGGATATTTTATCACTAACACTGATATTCTACCTACACATAACTTCATTAAAAACTCGCTATTAAACCGAGATCTGTCTATTTTTAAAAGTTTCATGCAAATAGTTCAAATAGTTGCATTTTAATCAAAACTACCTGGGGAAGAAATATTGTATTATCCTAATATATACGTTGAAAGTGTATAAGATCTGTAGAGTCTTCCTAGATCCATCAGGAAAATCTGTTCTTATAGGATGCTCCAATGGCCTTGGTGCCTATTTCTATCTGTATAGTATTTTAGAAGTATGTGTTTTATGTTCAGTTTTTTAGAAAGATCAGAGTTCTATGAAACAGGTATCATGTATTGCACACCTTTATAATTCTAGAACCTAGGATTATATGAGTGTAATAGATGATAGGTGTCCCAAAATTGGTCATTGATTGAGTTCACAGAAACTAAAAGAACATGGACTAGTGTTAGTGTGCCTTCACAAGTTATAAAATGTCACATCTTAACTACAAGAGTAGCCAAATCAATTGCATGAATAGATGTGCATAATCATAATCAAAGTTCTTCTTCTTTTTTTATTAAAGGCTCTTTGACTCATAATCATATGCACACACACAACTTTTATGAATTTAGCTTGGTTATATAACCACTTCCTACTCAATGATCACAATATCCTTTGGTTCTTTCTAGACTTTTAACTTTGAGGATTTTATTTATATAGTGCATTTCTTTACTTTTTACCATGAACTAAAATAAGCTTTGTGTGAATTTTGGAACCATCACTTTATGTATTGTAGTGACTATATTTGGAAAGTAGAGATTGAATGACAGAGGAGCTAGAGAGTTTAAAAAGTATCGAAGGTGTCTCTCAGTAGTTAGACAGCCTTTAATATACAGAAAGTCATAACCTCAACCCAGGAGAGATTTTTATTACTACAGTTGATTACAGAAGCTTTTATTATGAGCCTGGATGTCACCAAGAAATTATAAAAGAGATAAAGGAAAATATATTTGAGAAAGAGGACTTAATTATCCAGGGACTGTCTGCCTAGCTAGCCTCCCTTCTCTCAGAATCTATTTCTTCCTGTTTCAAACCTAAGGGTGTCAAGAAAAGAAGACTTTCCCTTTTCATGAAAGCGAACTGTAAAGATTCACAGATCAGAACAGAATAGCCCGTTAATGGAAAGTTGTTAGAGATTACACTGTGACTTAGAACTAGTATCATATGGCTGAAGTTAAATGGTAATCTTATAGCAACTGAGTGGTCAAAAGACAAAAATGTAAGTGAGCAATAAAGTCATTGATTGAAGCATGGCCAGGAGGATCACGGCTTTGGTAGCCATTTGGCTAAAATGCAACACATAAATGCTGAGGATACAGCCTAAAAGCTAGCCAAAGAGAAAGTAACATGTTCGAGGTCTCTGTTGACAACAGCTGGAAATGAGTACAAGAGGGAAAGCAGAGTAGGAAATGTACACGAAGAGGATAAAGAAGAGCAAAATAAGTAAGAAAGTTCTCAGACTGTAGTAGAAGATCACTGTGAACACATAGAGGGGACCCTAGATCTTTTATCGCTTACATGGAGTATCTGCATAGAGCTCACGAACTGGACAATTTGACAAGGGAATAAAAAGAAAGGAGGTCAAAATAAGAGTCTAAAGGCTATGGTTTTACATACAATTTTCTTAAAAAAGTAATTCTTTCTATGGACCACACATGCTTTCTTTCTTGTTTTACAGTAGGAACGAGTGACTTGCATTTATGTGCTTTTTTCTTAATTTTTATGAGCTTGAAAATATCTTCTAAGTTATATTTTTTGATCCTCATTTTAATTTAAAAATTATATTTAATTATGTATCTATTTGCTCAAATATACTCAATTATTTGTAGATTAAGGCACATAATTTGAAATTTAAAAAATACAAGTGTCTATGTTCATTATATACATATAACAATTACCTTAAGCACAAATGTACTCAATTATACAAAATATTTAATATATAAATTTATAATTAGGTGTATGGTTGCCTACATTAATTATATATACAAATTTACTTAAGTGTTAATTTAGGCATTTATATAACTAATTATAAAAATTTATAAAATGAATTTGTTCACCAAAAGTGTTACTTAGTTCCTCTGAACTGATCAGCTTTTTTCTCCTCTAGATCCTAAGGAACCCCTTCAAATATTATAAACCATACATAACTGAACTCGGGAGATCCAATTAACATCAAGCATCATATTGAAACATTTGTCCAAAATAAAGACAAATTATTACACCTTACACAACCTATCAAGAAAAAGGAAGCACAGTGTCTGGTGAGCCTTGCTGAGTTTTGGAGGCATCAGTGTCCACATATGTCAATGATCTAACTTATGTAGATGACATAAAAGGCTTCTGTTTTGACTGGGCCCAGAAAAAGGCTTTGCAACAGGTAAGTTGAAGTAAAAATAGGTTTACAGCCTGGTCTATATAATCTGATAAACCCATGGTATTTGATTGTACCAGTATAGGTAAGAATGGCATGTAGATTTTATGGCAAGCATTGATGGACAAATCACAACACAGACAGCAAGGGTTATGAAACAAGGGTATTCCCTTCTGCAGTAAAGAATAATACACCTTGTAAAAAATAGCTACTTGTAGGTTTCTGGTTCTAAGTACAGAGGAGGCTGTATCTGGTTGAGCAGACTGAATCTCGCAACTGGCCATCTAAGAAAGCCCGGCCTGTCAGTGTTCTCTAGTCCAGATGGAAATGATTTGCCACTTTATTCTTTCACCACTGGTTTGATACAAAAACAAATTTTGAAAAATAACTTTGAACATACTAAATTGAACTACATAAAAAAATGTGATGGTTTTTGGTAGCTAAAAATGCTATCGGTAATTTTATATGCTTCAACCTAATATAAAAAAAGAATGACTAACATTATTCAGTGCCTAGTATATGCCCAAAGCATCATTCCTTTCTCCCTTCCTCTTTTCCTCTTTCTCTTTTATCTTCCTTCTTTACTATGTACTTTCTATCCTATAGTATAATTTGACACTCTTATTTCTTTCTAAGCTAAATGCCTTTGTATTTTTGCAGCATCTACTGTTTTGATTTTTGTGATTATGATTCTCTGTTGCGTAAAAAATTGCATGGCAATCATAACCAGTCCCAATTCCAAATGACCATCTTATAAGTTGATAGAAAATCTTATTTGAAGATGCTCTCTAAATATCTGAGGTACTCACCAATGGGTATAATGTTAGATATCTTCAGAGAATAAAATAAAATGCCTAAAAATTAGTAAATAAAGGTTGCAGAGTTGAGCATAGTTATAGCCAATCTACTAATATTGATGGCTTAGTTGAAAGTACACTCAACTTTTTGTCTGTTTTCCCTTTTCATCATTAAGTTACCTAAAAGACAAAATAACATCATCTGATATCTAGAATTGTTGAGTAAACTTTTGTCCTACTGAAATGTACATGAGGTACTTAAACAGAATTGTGGGAAAGGACTGCCCTTGTCATCTGGTAAGTTATACAAGTGTGTATGCTGCTCACAGTTAAGCAATCTTTCTCTCAAGAGAGGAGGAGAGATTTAAAGTATAAGGAATAAAAAAATATATACTACTTTTTTTTTCTCCACAAATTGTATAATAAGATCAACCCAGTGATTTTAAAATTTAATATATTTGGAAATATTATTAATATTTGGAGGCTATTTTATTCTACCTTATTTACTATAATATTATTCATGGGACCATTTTGTCAATTGCTGTAAAAACATGCTTTTGCTGAGTAAATTTCCCAAGCATAAAGCAGTAGATATGCCATGAACCAATGTACAGGATAATTATTACTTGAGGGTAATATGAAGACTAACTGGCTTGTGATTAAATTTTTCACATCATAAGCAGACTGCTTGGATATTATTATCTATTAATTTCAAACTCAAGTATGAATATATTGATAAATATACAGAACAGCAGAGAAGAGGGAGAAAGGATTTTAGAACAGTAAAATTAGAAGATGTGATTAATTTTTGACATATTCCCATATTCCTTCGCCTACAAGTCACTAGATAAAAATGACCTAAAAAGTTTTTTTTTCTGATTCTGTCTCCTCAGCCCCCAACCATGTCATTTTAACTAGCAGAAATGCAGCCTATTTCTACTTTTTCCTTCTGCATCAGTTTCAATTCCTTTTCATATACTTGCTTTTATCTAGGTGTCAGATTCTCTCTAAATGATAGATTGTAATCTCAGCTATAGAAAAAAATGAAACTTACAAATGGATGGATTTGATTTTAAGATATGTGGTCTAGTCAGATGGCAGCTCCAAAGAGATGAGCCTCTAGTAAGCTTTAGCATTACATGTGTTTTATATTAACCCTTGGTCTCACACATATACAAATATTTTGCAAAAAAACTTTTCTCTGTATTTTGTAAAATTATTTTAAAAGTCCTTCTTCTGTAGGCCTTTGAAAATAATCTAAAACCTTTTGAAGTTTTTAATTCAGAATATGAATTATAATCTGAAGTATAGTCCTTTTTTTTAATTTGGGGTATAAATCAGCTGATTTTTCAATCTTTTTTATATTCAAAATTTACTAATGCTATATATTGGAAATATTTAGCAATGTGAATGAGGAATAAATAATACTTTAATGGAGCCTGTATACTAAAGGAGAAACCAGGAAAGTAAAGAGACGATTATAGTGAGGCAGACCTTATGATAAGAGTATAGAAATGACGCTAGAGGGAATAAAATTGTGGCTTCTGTAGGGCAGTGACTGTACTGAAAATATGCTTAGGTTTTATTTAAAAAACACATCGCTACATCATTGAGTTGAAGATCTCTGCATGGACAGATGATCCTATGATCCTCATGTAATAATTCTGATAGGCATCATACTTTTAAGTTTCTATTGACAGTGTGTAAAGTAGATCTTAAAAATATCTGAATCTAGAAAGGATATGTAGGATAACCAAATAATTTACATGATTTATCCACCCCAATGTAGTTTAAAGAGCTATATTTAGAGGAATCTAGTTTCAAATGTGATGATGTTTCACAGAAGCTTGAAAGGGAATTGGTTTGGAGCATAAGAGAAGTTAGGGGAAATGACAAATTCTGTCATTTTATTTTATATTTTGTAATGGTCTTTCTGAATATCATACTCAAATTTTAAGTATGCATATCATACAGATACATATTTTATAATTAAATAAAATATTCTAGTAGTAGCAAAAAATCAGTTTCTTCATATTTAAGCAGATAACTGAGAGGTAGTTTTTCCATGGGGAATGGCCCACAGTAAAAATAATGATGGTGATGATGATGATCATCATCATCAGTACCAGTTATTGAGTTTTGTGGGAGGAACTGTTTTATGTGCTTTATATGTATGAACTCATTTAATCTAATAACATCGCTAATAAAAAATAAAAATATATTTATATTTTACATAAGAAAAATGAGAAAAGAGAAGGCAAGTGTCCTTGCCAATGTCACATATGTCTAGTAAATGGTCAAGCACTATTAGAACATATAGAAGATGCCAAGAGAGTGATAATGTGGTCCTGGGTTAAAAATGCCTCCAGATTTTCAGCTGGGCAGCATTCTATCTACCACTCACCTTTGGAAAGATAAGTGGGTGAGATGCTATTAAAAAGGTACATTTCAATTTTGTTTCCCAAAGTATGTTTCAAATAAAAGTAATTTTAAGTTATAGTGGTAATGTTACATGGTCCAATTAATTTAGGAAATGATGGGTTAAAGTCTGAGTTCAAAATACATCTTTATACTTGGATTTCTCAGAACTTTTAATATGAAAATATGCACTGTAAATAGTCAAGAGGAGGCTATAGTATGTTGTGTTTCTCAAATATATTTATACAATAGAAACATTTTGAGATTACTATTTTAAGGAGTATAATTAGATAAATGACAGGTTAAGTTACTTCAGGGCCTCATTATTTTGTGCTTGTGTTTAGAATTTATAAATGTTTACATGGATTTAAAATTATTTATTCATTTAGCAGAAATTTGAGATTGCTTATTTTTTTCTCTATCTTAGTCCATTTAGCTGCTATAACAAAATGCCATAGATAATTGCATGGCTTATAAATAACAGAAATTTATGGAGACTGGGAAGCCCACAGTCAAGGCACTGGCCAATTTGGTGTCTGGTGAAGGTCTGCTTTCTTATTCATAGGTTACAATCAGTTGTGTCCTCATATGGTGGAGGGGGCATGGGTTTTCCCTGGGGCACTAATACCATTCATAAAGGTCTCACCCTCCTGGCCTAATTACCTCGTAAAGTCCTCACCTCTTAATATGATCACATTAGGGGTTAGGTTTCAACATATAAATTTGAGGAAGGCACAAATATTCAGCTTATGTTACTCTCCTTTTTGATACAGAAAAAGACCAAGCAGGAGCTCCATAAAGTTTGAGGCATAATCATCTCTATTAAAACTACAAACATCAATTGACAAAGTTTCATTGTGTTTGGGATGCTCTAATGAGAGATCCTAACTTCAAATCATGGTGTGATTTGAAAGATGAGATTGACACCAAAAGTATTTAAATCTATCAGGAACAGTGTGCCAAATGACAGAACTTGAACAGGTGTTGAAGTTAGGGGGTCATCACCAAGGACTGAAAAGGTGAGAAAAGGCTTTTTGAAAAATGTGAGATTTAAATTGAACTTTGAAGGAAGGATAGGACTTGTAGAATGTCCAAGTGAAGAGGACATTTTTAGATCTTATGAGAGTGGTTTCTCAGAGAAATGGAATAAATCCTCTGAATTACAGAGATTGTCTTCCCTACCAGATTAAAAATCAGTTTTATTCTTTGTCAATGTAGATTGAACATCTTTGTCTTCAAAAAAGATGTGAAGAAAAGGCTCTATCTCAGAAATTATAGATATCACCCATCATTTAAAGAGCTCATTAAATCAGAAATGGTTTTAAAACATCTCTATAACTTTGAAAATAACAGAAGTTATATAGCATTTTAAGGCATTTTGGAGCATGCCAAATCTAAATGACTATTGGAAATCTAATAAGAACTGAAGTACTTGTTACAGAAAGCACCTCTTATTGTCATCTAATTTCAAGGTTATCTACTAGGGGTAGTGGAAAATCATGAACACCAAAAATTGTAGATTCTGTAATTTCCTTGCCTTTTGCAATTTTTCTTGTTTGAAATGAAAACAGGTAAGTTTTCATTTCAAAGAAATACATCTCTCTCTTTTCCAGTAGCAAAGATAAAAACCTTTAAAAAGTTTCCCAAATTGACACGCTATCTCAGCTACACTAGTTTCAACTAGCCTATAAAATAGAAAAAGCCTATAAAATAAGCTGTAATTATTGCTTTTCCACTTTAAGAAGTTATACAGAAGCCTATGTTAGGTCTTTCAAATCCTACTTGTTTGAAAATTTTATTATTTCATAAGCACTCAACTGGAGTTAAGTCACTTGAAATAACCAAGCTAGTTTCAGTCTTTTCCTAATTGGCCATTTTGATTATTTATGAATAAAATCTATTGATTCTAATCATTGAAGTCATGTTTCAATTATCCATTTACTTCATTTTGGTAAATGACAAGCCTGACAATATAACGTGAAAAGAGTTATCACTGAAAGTCTAAACTGAAAACCACAGAACTTTGGGCTTCTCACTAATACTATGAAACAAATCTTTATTGAACATTTACAGAGTCCAAAGTACTGTTAAAATTATAGCAGGGGCCAAAGATGGATGAATAGATTTTATACTATATTTTCAAAGATTTTCTTATCTTCCGGGGAGACCAAACAAGTAACTAAGTGGAGATGAATCAAAGCAGAGATGAATCAATGCAAATATGTTTAATAACATTAAGAAAACAAGGTGAGAAATCAAAGTAGGGAGTGAGAACAACCTGGGTACTGATCAGAGAATAAGGTACACAGTAGGGAAGAACTTAAGTGCTATTGAAAAAAACGAGACTTACTGTAAAAAAAAAAAAGTGGAATCTGAGAAGGAAGATGCAAGTGGAGAGGCAAGAAACAAACAAACAAACAAAAAGAACAGAAAAGTAAAGGGCTTCAGAAAAAAATGAATAATTTCAATTTGATGGCCCCTGCTATAATTTTAACAGTACTTTGGACTCTGTAAATGAGAAGAGGATTACTTAAGGAAACTTTATCACTGGTAAGTAGATGGTAGCTAAATTTAGATAAAACTCGAAGTTAGGTTACTAGGTAAGAGATCACTGACTTAACCTAGTGATACATACCCTTGGCCCTGTGTTAGTAGCTAAATTTAGATAAAACTGAAGTTAGGTTACTAGGTAAGAGAGCACTGACTTAACCTAGTGATACATATCCTTGGCCTTGTGTTAGTAGAATCCTTAAGCAAAATAAAATAATTAATAATAATGATAATAATAATAATAATAATAGAACCTCAGGTCAAACATTAGAAGGCATTTGAATCCAATTAAAATTTTTACTAACCCTTTATTTGTTTTTCTCTATTACAAATAAAATATTAAATGAAAACTTTCTCTAATGCCTAGTTTTATACTAGCTGACTATTCCAAAAATAAGGATTAATGACAGTATTAATTTCTTGTAAGTTAGAATACTTAATACTTAAAAATCTTTCCATATAGTAGGCTGTAGATTAAAAAATAATATTTGGCCACTAAATTGTAAATCATCCCTCAAGTCAGCACTGTCTTGAAATTAGCATTGCTTCTCATTTGCTTCTCCTTCTCCTCCAGCATTTTTCTGTTTGAGGGTTCAAAGGCTCTTCTTTCTCTTTGCACTAAAGTACTAATACAGTCTGTATTCTTGTATAAAGACAAGTTTTTTTAATTCTTCATCACCTTCTACCACCACTTCAGTCAAGTCAATTTTTTCTCTTTCTCTCTCCCCACTTCCTTTTTTCACTCTCTCTTAAACATAGAAAGGGTAAAAATAAAACATGTTTATTTATTTTGTTCTTCCTAACTAATTAATTTTATTCTGCTTTAGTATTTTTTGGACCATAATTCTTTGCTTCTGCATTAACTTTAATGATTATTCTAACAACAATTTTAAACATATAACACATTACATTTGTTACCTTTTAAAAGTTTGTTTTGTGTGTGTCTCAGTATTGTATGGGGCACACTTATATGAAAAATAATTTACTATTTATCTGAAATTAATATTTAACTGGTGTACTTATTTTTTGTTGTGTTTTGTTTTATATTGTTTTTGATAAATATGACAACCTTTTTATTATTTAAATGCAAATAATGACTGCTTTCATTGAGATTTTTTTTACATCTGTGCAGTTAATCTAAGATATTCACATAAGAAATACTACAGTTATTTGGCAGAAATTCATCAGTTGAAAAGAGCACATGGGAATACTTTTTTAAATAGCTTAGCCAATATAAATAGTTCTTGATATGACTTAATAATAAATTATAGTCTTAATAAAATAAACTAAATCTTACTAAATAATAGTAAATTTTTTTTAGATAAAACACAAAAACAGTTGGCAACCCTATTTCACTTCTTGAAATTCTTTAGAGAATTTTACTATTTTTCCTTAACTCTAGGAGCAAGTAAGTCAAAATATTTTATTGCTTTTAGGTAGTTCAGAACTAGAACTGTGTATTGGTGTATTTGCTAGCTTTCAGAAGGACCACAGAAATGACAGTAAGAGAGTTTTTATCAACATGAATTTATCTTAGCTTATCCAATTACTACCAAAGTAAGTTAGTCTAAATTTTCTATTGAGCAAGAATTTCTATTACTATATGTACTGAATGGACCATAACCAATATATGATATATTATAAAAATAATTATAAATTATACAAAATAATGCGGATTGATTTCCACTGTTGAAAAGATAAATTACAGTGACTTTTTTCCTGAGTAAAACAAAAAACCCTAGACATTATTTATATAACAAATATAAGGAGATTCTGAAGAGTGAAGATAAAAAGGCACACTGGCTAAGAAATTCAGGATCCACAATGAATGCCCCAAGTTTTCTTTTTGCTTCATGTCTCCCAGACTTGGAGCTGAAGAAATTGGTAGCCTGGAAATACCAATAGGTGCAGACACAAAAAGCCCTAACCAAAGCCTGTTCTCTAGCCAAAGGACAAGAAAGGGGCAGTCTAGCAAAATAGGAAACTTTTAGACAACTGCTGTACTTTAGCCAAAACACTGCAGGAAAAATTGTGGCCTAGCCTCTTTTTACACCAGCAAAGGCTAAGTGGAGAGCCTAGAATTCTACCTTTTCTGGACTGTAATGAGCCTCCTCAAATCCCTCTCTGGGGTGGTATCAGAGAAGGCTGAGTAGAAAGCTGAACTTTTCATCCCCTACCAAGAAATAATGAGCCCAGCCACAAAGTCCCCACCTGCCCTCTACCCTTACCCCATGATGTCAGCAGAGACCACCTGGATCACCTGAACTTAAACCCTTATCAAGTGGTAATGAGGTGCCAGTCCCATTCCCAGCTACTTCTGTAGTGTCAGTAATGAAGCACACCTACTCTTCCAGCCAGGACCTCATCAGTGGTGGCAAAATAAATCTAAAACAAGCAGAAAGAAGAAAATAATAATGAGCAGAAATTGATGAAATTGAAAGAAAAACAGTGGAGGAAATATGAAATAGAGATATTTCTTTGCAAAGATTAATAAATTGAAACCAATAGCCTTGTAAGTCTAATAAGACAAGAAAAAGACAACACGAATTATCAACATAAGAATGAAATAGGGATATCTTTACAGACCCCACAGACAACAAATGAATATTAAGGGAGTACCAGACACCAGATGTAAAAACTAAGGCATCAGATGCAGATAAGAGCTCACCTCCAAGAGGTGATGACATTCTGGAGAGAAGCAAAAGGAGAGTGTAAAAATAGTGCCTACCCTCTGAGGTCTCAGAAAAGGGGTACAGTTGGCTCCAAGATATGTGTTTAATTATAAGTCAACCTCTCGGCCTGCAGTTATGAAGAAAAGCTGATAGACCTCTGTCACAGAGACTGAGCTCTGGGTCTGTCGCCTCTTATTGTGCCCCAAGGTGGTAGTTTTTAAAAAGCTCTTTTTCCTATGCTTACAATTCTATGACTTTTGCCCCACTAGCTACCAGAATCCGGTAATGTAGAAGTGTCCCCTGGCAGCAGCTACAAAAATCAGGATACTAGATAAGAGTCAAAGCTTCTTTCTGGAAGATACTGGTGAGCGGCAGTGAGGCAGAGGGACAGCATGGAGACTGTGTCCACCAGCCTTCATTCTCTGAGAGCACCTCTGTAGCCTCTAGAAGTATACCAAGCCAGAAGCCTGTCCCTTAGGCCAAAGCTCCCTGACAAACAAATAGGCCTCTTTCTCAGAAAGACTGAGGTGTTTTCCATTCAGCTGTCTGTGCAGTGCCTGCGAGTAGTAGTCTGCCAAGAACTGTCTCTCAGATTGTTATGGTGCCATGGGATCCAGAAATGCCTAGGTCCCATGGGTGGCAGCTGAAAAAACCAGGTCACCAGATCAACACCCAATGTGTGTAGAGGTGCCCCTCTGGGAGATACTGCTGCAGAGGGAGAACATGAAGATGGAGTCCACTGGCTGGAGTGAGGCAGAGTAGGAGTGCAAAGATGGCCCTGCTAAGGAAAGAATAAAAGTGAAAAATAAAAGAAATAAATAAAAATAAAAATAAAAAAATTAGGAAAAAAATATGGTGCCCTCAAGTTTTAACAAGTCAGAGGGAGTGACTGAAGTTGGTGCCCACCAGCCTCCATCCCTGGGGCATATCCCAGCTCCTCAGACCAACACTTTAAATTAGCAAATTGTCCTTTCACACAAAGTCTGGGCACTTGCCAAAAAGCCTTGGGTGAGTATGTCCGTTTGGCCTTTTAAATGGGGTCCCTCAGTTCACCATAGCCCTGTGGGTCTTTGGGCATGAGCCTTATTTCTTTGCAAAGCCAGATGTTTGAGGGGCTTGTCTCTCAGGTACTGGTCTTAAAAATTGGGTACCCAATGTGGGGTACAAACCCTTCGTGCCTCAGGGAGATGCTTCATTTTTGATTATGGATCCTTGTGCCAGGGGATTATGGAGAGATTGTGTCTCAGCCTTTTCTACTTGCTTTGATGTGGTTTCCTTTTCATTTGCCTAATGTGAGGGGTCACTCCTTGAGATTTTAGTTTTTCTTTTTTCAGAGGAAATTGTTCCATTTTTAGCTATAGATTCGTGAGTTTGTGGGAAGAAGAGAGTTTAGGATCTCCCTATTTACAATCTTGAACCAGAACCTTTAAAAATTTTAATAGTAAAAGGAACCAGAGCTTGAATCAACAAGTTTAGAGGAACCAAGCTGAGATGAGAGGTGACGCCAGACTCCTTTTTTTAGATATTTATTTTCTTCTACAAGAATATTTTTAATTCTTTAAACAATACTCAAGGTAAAGCCAACATGTTTCTACCTTTGTCACTTTCATGCTCAGCTGAATTGATTTTGAGGCTGATCTCTGAATATTTAATTGAGGTTATTTTGGGTGGATTTTCGTAGCTTGAGTTGAGGGAAGAGGTTTCATTACATGTTTAATGTGGAAAAGTAGAACAGCCTTTATAGATTATTGCAAGGAATACACTTCCCTTTAACAAAAATCATTCAGGTTTTAATATTTTGAAAAGAGTTCAAGCTTTCCTTTCTAAATGTCCATAACTCAGGCACGGAAACATCCTTCTTTTTCTTTTTTGTTATTACCTTTTCTAACTTTTTGGAAACAGGTGCATACAGGTTTGATTATAGATGACCATAGAGAGATGCTAAAAGAAGTAATGAAATCTTGAGAAATCTAGGAAGTGTCATATTTTTACTTTGCTTACTCTCAGCTAGTATTATTTTTGAGCTCAAATAGGGTTAAAGATGTAATTATTTTAAGATTTAGAAAATCTTGAAATTTATAGGACCATTTTTCCCTTTGAAATTTGCCGGAGGTATGCCTATTAAGAGCAATTCATGGTTTGGTGACTCAGCTGATGACTGGGCAGAAGTGATTGCCATGACTCTCCTGTTAGTTTCCTCTGATGTTTTCCTCTATTTTTTACTTAGATATGATATGAAGAAGATAAAGCAATAAAACTAAACTAAAACGGAATGCCAGACATGTCGTTCTAGTGTAAGGATCAGCTCATTAACTCTGAATAGATCTGAGAACATTTTCTTACATGTCTCTTCAAAAGCCAAAACTGAGTCACATATCGAATACATGAGACTAGTAACAGTAGTAAAGGTTCTTAAAGAGGCTACAGGAAATGCCCATATTTCAATTTAAAAAATAAGTTGGAAATGTTATTTTATTTATGAGTTAGAAGTTCTGTTTTGCAAAAGAATAAGTGAAAAATTTAAGTCTGGGCAAAGAGATGGTTAAATTTGGGAGTGGCTTCTTAGGAAAATCACTTTTTCATTCTGGAATCAGAAATGGTCATGTTTCTGATATATTGCTCTACTCAGACACAGAGACCAACTTGTACTTTACTTTTTAAGATGTCATTTATTATTACAGTTATTATCATAAAGGCAAGATATATTATCTCATCCTCATCCTCTCAAGTATATGCTGTCTACAGAATTAGCGTTTCCCAAGACAAGGTCTATTGAAATGTGTTATTTATTTCTGCTTGCTATTAGAAGGTTATTTTTCCCCAAAACTGTTAATATGTAGTTTTTATGTATAGCCATGAAAAATAAGACAGAGGGTTGGTTACCTAAAGTAATATTTAGTAAATTGTGAGACATTTAGGTACAATTTTGAATACCCATTGAAGGATGGGATTGTATTTATTAGAGTCTTACAACTTGTGAGGAAATCCAGAGTTGTCTTTGGAGCAGGGTGATTTAAATATTAGATGACAGTAAATGTAGAAGCTCAAAGCTAAGCTTCAGTTGTTCCCTAAACTTTAAAACAGACAATAAGAATAGAGGAACTGGAGCTATTTTGTAAAGAAAAGAGAAATCTGAGTGGGCATTAATTGATCTCAAGTAAACTGGTGATATAAGTAGTTTCTTCTTCCATTAAGGAAATGGCTGTATCGTATACCTTGTTATCCAAACTCAGAGAATTTGAAAGTGAATGGGGCCTATTAATAATTAAACATAAAAAACTGGCAAAAAGCAAGATGTATAGTCACCCTAAAAGTGATTTCTTCATTCATTAATTTAGCAAGCACCCTGCTATGTACTTGGGCTAAAAATAAAGACACTATCCCTAACCTCAAAAAGATCAAGGCCTCAAGGGTAGAATATATATGCTTTTATTAGGAATTAAGGAAAAGTCTTTTTAGGGAGCACAGAAGAGAGGTTTCTATCTATAACAGAGGATGTAAATAGATGCTGTTAAGCTTTTACAAATCCATAGGGTTGAGAATAATGAACTCTCACTCCCATATGACAGCTAAGAAAACTGAGACTCATGCTATTCAACTAGCCCATAGCAGATTTGAGACTAAAGTACATGATCCCTGAGTTCCATTCTAAAACTTTTCACCACACTATGTTATTCTTATAGGAGTTACCAGAAGGAAAGAGACATATGAAAATGCTAGAGTTTTACTTTACATTTCTCTGGAGACAAAGAATAGCATGAAACTTCTTTGTGAAGTGAAAAGAGGTCTGAACAACCTAATTTTGTCACTTTTAACCTTATGACTCTTAAACTATACATTCTTCTCTTTTAATACTTTGAGATACCTAGTAGAGCTTTTTTTTTTTTTTTAAGGAAGACTCTTTGAGACAAGAATTTCCTTGCAAGTTGACTCTCATGACAAGAGGAATTACAATTTGCATATTGCACTGCTAGGATAACTGAACCTTTCACTATACTGCATTCTAAGTGGAATTTCATTATATCCAAGTATAGCATAAGCAGATCCTATTGTGTATACATATCAACTCTACTGAAGTCCATTATAAAAACATTTCTCAGAAGGTGCTTTATTATAATATGGAAACATACTTGTTAGCATGATATTGTGCTAGTCCATAATATTTGGGGTGAGCCTGCCCACATGTAGACACAGACTCATTTGGGCACATGTTACATTACTGAGCTATTCTGCCACTTATTATTTCTCCAGTGTTATTCATTGTATTATTCATTTGGTTGAACAAATTTATGACATCTAACCATTGAATCAAACAAACATGAATACCTGAAACTTGTTTTTAATATTTCTTCTTGTTTTTACTTTAGTATAAAAATAGCATTTATTAGTTCAGTGTGTTTATTTTGAAGATGAAATTTTAAAGATAGAAAACGGTATTTATGGGAAAAATAATGAAATGTGCTCTCTTTGAGAAAGAAAGTGATGCACTTAGAAAAAGACAATAGCCTACATTCTCAGACTGACAGATAGATATCACATTAGATGAAAATGATAAGAGATTTAGTGGACTGAAGACTGACTTCCTCTTGACAGTGCCCTGACCCTTGACCTATGGCCTAACTCTTGTTAGCTTCACTAACACAGGGTAATTGTCACAGGTATAGGATAAAAGACAGCTCTACAGTAGCTACCAACAGTCTGAGATTTATTTCTTTTGATGACCACAAATGTGTTGTTGAGATAAAACCATAAATTCTGACCTTCTCTTGACCTATAAAGACATGAAAATTTACCCACGAGGAAGCAAAATTCCAAATACAAAGAACTTTCTTTACTGTTTGGCTTGAAGATCACTGTCATAACAGAAAGAGTACACTCATCAGGGTAAAGCTATGGGAAATGTGTTATTGTAGTTACCCTGAAAGCATGTTTCACACATAATTGTGACATGGATCTAATAAAGAATGCTCTATGCACAATAGACTACCTGAATTTTTATAATTATTGATAAACTCTTACTATGTTATACTCTGGAAATATGTCCTATTCTGAAATGATTCTTTAGTATTTATATGCTAATTACCTTCTTCAAAAAGAATCAGTTCTTTGAGTTTTATTTAAATGTTCTGAAGATAGTAGCTTTGAGAGTATTTACAGATGATGTGGTAACAATTGTGATTTCTCATGAAAGTTAATGCTTCCTCCTGTAAGAAAATATATTGTATTCTCCTTTTTCAGCAACACAAATAAAAAATTCAGAACCCAGTAAAGCACAATAAGTTATGCAAATCAATGTTACAATAGAAGAATATTACAAGAGAAAAACCAGAAAACTTCAACATGCATTACAGTGAAGTCAATATAGTCATATACACATGATTTAAAAAAAGAAACTGCAGAAGAATGAATATTGCTGGTAAAATGAAAATGACTTCACATTTCATTAAAATGACGTCAAAGCAGTAACCTGGCAGTGTTTTCAAAATGTTTTATCATCAAGGAAACGGAGTAAACTTTCCAAACTCTTGGCTCAAAGAAAGTGGTGTATTTCATGATTCTGTTTATTTAAGGGTGTAATACTAGAATCATTAAAATCTTTGTTACTCATTATGAAGAAACTATAACAGTTTTCTAAGCATAATAGATTTCCAGGAGCCAATTTCTATTCAAATCTATGGAAAGGGCATAAGTTACTTTTAAATTAATTGAAGGTTCTTATTCAGGTCATACATCTGCCATTATTTATCAACAGTATCTTTTGATGGCGTGAAATTAATATATATAAGCTGTAGGATAATCGGTCAAGGAAAATACAAAAATTATGGTCATTTTAAAGTGATACTATAGGTAAACTACTTTAGCTGTTTCTGTAAAGGTGTAGCCAAACCCATCTGTTTCCAAAATATCACTCTTTTTATTAAATCATGAAAATAAGGGATTATAATTATGTAACTTATTGTCATGCACACTTGCTATAATAATGCCAATAATGCCTTTTTCCCAGACTACCATCTTTTCAAAATGTGATGAGATCATCAGGTAACAGTGTAGGATATGAAGGCTTAGCATGCTGTGTTGTTAGCACATTAAAAAAAGAAATTGCTGGGATAATTAACAACTACCTATTTGTCTGTGGGATGCATTCATTATGGCTCTACAAATTGGAGGTCTCCAAAATCTGTGCAATAAAATTTACTCTTTGTTCAGGAAGTTCCCCTTGGATTTGAGGAAAATTCTGGTTTGCTGTGTCTATTGTAATTGTGACAGGCAGTTGACATGTCTCATAGTCTAAATGTAGTGGCAAGCAGGGGGTGGTACAATGATGAAAAAACTGCCATTCATTCTTGTGCAAAGGAAAGGTGTTTCTTAGCATATTCCAACCTATGTTCAGACTAGAGTTGGGTCTCTGGGGTTGAAGGTCAAATCTGTGAGGTCGAAGCTATTTCTTGTCAATCTTCGTTCACTAATGACACATGAATTGGAAATTAGAACAAAGTAAGTAAAACGAATAGCCAGAAGGTGAGTGTCTGTTTTATTACTCAGAAGAGCTGGGAAATCTGGCCAATTGTTGCCCTATGTGGCTTGAATGACAGTTGTTAAGTTGAAAAAGGGACAGTGTGATGGGAATGCCACTTTAAATCTCAATTACCTCCTCCACTCCAATCAGCTTGGTAGAGCTTTAATGAAGTGCAATTCTCTGTCCTTTTCCTCATACTTCTATCTCTAGAATAAGCCTCACATTCAAGTTTGACAGCAGTACAATCAGTTTTCCATTCATCACTGGCCCTGTTTTAACCCTGCTGAAAAAGGGCCTAATGTACGTGGCAGTGATGGCAATTAGGCAGAAAAGTAATATTAGAAACAGACAAAAGCCTGAGTCTTTTAGCATTACAGGTGTTTTTTTTTTTTTAGCCTGTTCTAGACATAAAGGAATAGGCAGTGTTGTTAAGTTCCCTTCTTCAGTCTTCTCTTAAGCTGAAAGTCCAACGATTTCAAGATTCAATTAATTAGAGACATGGAGAGCCAAAGAACAAGGTAAAAGCTAAGTTCTTTCTAACTGAAGACACACTTAGTAATTGGCCCCTTATTAAAATGGATATCTTCTGGGTGTATGTTTAATAAGGTTGATAAAAACTCGTCATTTCCTCATTAGGCTAACACATGAATACACGCTGTACGTAGAAAAGAAATCTTAAAGAGAACAAACAGGAAAATATCAATCTGTTAAATATAGGAATGTAAAACATAAAAATTGAAAAGCTTGAGCACTATAACTTTTCAAAGATGGATGTTAAATGCATTGTGTATGTATGAATGAATGAGTGTGCAAGCTGAGATTTTTTTTTTTTTAAGAGAGGTCTTGGCTCTTTAATCATTTTATCTTGGGATGCAAAATATTTAAGCATTTGAGTTTTATAGCCTGGATCAATGACATTTACTATTTTTTTAAATCATAAAGATGGATGACACATTTAAATGGCTTTTTCTCATATGAAAACAAATGTAAGCTTTATACATTTATGTCTGCATGTGTAAGAATTCATATAATAATCATGTCTGTATCTTTGCAAAGAAAAGTCACATACCTGTGTTGTTTTATCTAATTACATTTGTAAATATGTCCATACTAGTGTGTGAAATCTTAGAAAAGATAAAGGGTCATAGATTTTTGTGCATGCATTTATTATATATGTTTTCCTAACATTTTTAAAATGTCAGCCAGGTTGGGGTGTTTTTTGTTTTGTTTTGTTTGATAAATTCCACAGGAACATGTGGCATCAGTGTAAGGATCTTGTTTAAGAGAATGGAGGCTTGGAGGGGGGAAAAAAAACAGATGCAGCAATTAGGCGGCTCTTGCTGCTCATTGGGGAGGTGACACAAGTGGGTGATAGTGGCTTTCACCTCTCACACTCCCTTCTCTCCTGCCTGATTCCTAGAACAATCCCTGTCAGAAACACTCTTTGAAAAAGGCTGCATTAGACAATGGCTCTTCACCCTTATTTTACGCTTTAAGTAGTGGAGCAGAATGCTGTAAGGGGCTGAAAACAAGGCGTAATCTGAGAAAGACGCGCAGGCATTGTTATAACTGTGAAAACCAGAAGAGCCCCTTTCAGAGCCGTGACTGAAAGTGCTCGGAAGACCTTTAGTCCTTTGCACTCTCCCAATCACCAATTAGACAAACATTAACATCAATTAAGCTGTTATACGGCACAGGTTCCATATAATTACCTTAATGGGTTGACGCTTTCTTTAGCAGCAATTTCTTAAACAAACTTCATCTTTTGTGCAACAGGCTAAGAAAATTTTCAGCAGGGAGCATTTCCTTTTGTCAAGTTTTCTAAAGAGACAGCTGAATTGTTCTATTTAACAACAAACACCTTCACTAAGGACCCTCGTCTTGTCCCCGTTCCCACCACATTTGACTACTAGGCTCAAAGCTTATTAACCATCAGAGACAAAAAAACGAACTGGCCAGGGGAGCCCAGACACATGCAGGGCGGGCAGGACACAAAGGACCAGTGAGTCTGGCACTGGTTTGCAAGCAGACCCTCGGAGAAAGCACCGATTGAATTAGTTGCCTATTTAGTATCCAAAGCGCCAGATCCGTCCTTACCAAAAGCACAAAGAAAATGAAATAGAAAAACAGGATCTTGCTCATAAAACAAGACAAATCTGTCTAATTTATTTTGTACCAGTAAGTGCTAATTAAATGCAAGCTACTCAGATTCTTCCTGTTCCTGCCTCACCTAATTCGCTTAGAATCACGACAATGCCAGTCTGATTTTTCCCCCTGTTTAACAAACATTCATTTGAAATGTACTCAAATACAGCTATAAAAATACAACCCTTATATCACTTCTATTTTTATTTTATATAAAGTCCATGTGTTTTTACTCTGTTGTGAAATTATCGGTGGGGGGGGGGGTGGGGAGCTCTTGGCAGAAGCAAGTCCCTAAACTATCCTTGGGCATCATAAGGAATAAACAACTTGAAATGCATATAATGAACTGTAATTGTTCCCCCACCCACCCCAGGGTTGGAGTAATGTGTGTAACCAAATTTCACATCAATTCATT
The DNA here is from genome assembly GCA_004027375.1 of Macroglossus sobrinus. Lineage (NCBI taxonomy): Eukaryota > Metazoa > Chordata > Mammalia > Chiroptera > Pteropodidae > Macroglossus > Macroglossus sobrinus. The sequence continues at coordinate 28,136 of PVKZ01001627.1, forward strand.
AAATTCAGAAGCCTAACTCTTCTATCTAGTTTTAAAAAACCTTGGTTAAAAAAAAAAATTAAACAAATGTAAAAGATACATCAAATACTTATGCCAAAGTCTCTAAAATGCTTTTCTTAACCACCTCCCCTCCAAATATCTCTTTTTCTCTTTCTTTCACATTCCTACTGCTCATTTTCACACACCTTACTATAACAATATTCTCTGGAGTAGGCAATTCATTTTACATTTTTAAGGTCAGGGCTTGGGCTCCAAAGACAAGTGTCTGCTCTATTTAGTCCCGCCCTTGTGAACTTCCAACACCTGTTTAGGTCAAATGCTCAAGGCCACAAAATTAAAAGATGACTATGAACTTAATGTTTAGATTTTAACCTAAGGCCACTGGCACCATTGGCCAGAGATTTTTTTTTTTACAGGGAAAGAATTCTGGGCATGGAAACATACATAATTAAAAAATAATTGTCCTCAATCATATTGACAATAATTAGCATTTGAAAAAAATACATACATACAGAGATGTATTTAACTACAACATTTAATTGGTAACAAATTTATTGAAGAGATTTATGACAGTAAAATAAAATTAAGGTTGACCTTTTTAAAACTTCTCCCTTAGTAAATTTAATAGAGTGATGTTCCCCATTCCAATGATGGTATATTATTTATAGAAATTATTTTTTACTCAATTTATATTTTATGTTCACTTTGATTGGTTAAGAATATATTTGAGTCTTCCTGGATTACTAGCTTGGTGCCTCATGACATCACTTTAAATACAAAATCATATTGCTCCTATCTTCTTCATTCGCTATTTCTGTCTTCTCAGGACAAATACAACTACAAATTTGAGGTGTCACAAATAAATGTGGGAAGCCCAAGCAGAGAGTTTCCATCACTGAATTTTTCTCAGAAGAAAGTTCAGCCATTCATGATACATAAGAACATAAAGATTAAGTCAGGAGAAGCCTGAAAGAGAAGAAATTGTGGTAGATCTCTGTTTAACATTTACTTTATAACTGAAGAAGAATTAATCTTTTCAAATAGATTAGGAATTGGAGTTAAAAAGAAACTATTTCTTTGTACACTAATCTGTATCCTTCTAAGAACTTTTACCTATGACAGATATAATTGGGTGTAATAAAGAAGGAAAGGATACCAGGTGGCAAAGTCACTGCTAACCACAAAGAAAATGTGTGTGGAATCTGAGATACCTTTTCCTAATTTCCAGTAGTAGGAATGGATATGTAATGTATGAATGGATTTTGTTCCATTCAACATACTAGGCAAAGATCTGAATAAAGTTAATATTCACTTCTTGACACCCATATCAAACTGAAAACACCTCAATCAACTGTGGATAGATTTGGCATAATTATTGATACACTTTGCAGGATTTAAAGAGTGAAGATTCAATGCTCACATACCACATTTGAAATGAACACAACTTATCAAGTAGAGTTCTGACATGTGTGACTCTTAGTATCGTTTTGGAAGTGAAATAACCTGTCAGATTTTAAAATGTGTTAACAACTGGATGGTTAAATGGCAGGGACATGAAGAAAGGACATGGGCTTGGTTTGCAATTCTGTTCTGGGATAGAGTCACTGACTGCCAGCCTAGAAGTGATCACAACAAAAGTTTCCCCCCAGGGGTTCTCAACAAAATTCTATAGTAGAATAAATAAACTACTACACAGTTAGATTATCTTAACTAGCATCTGCAATCTTTCTTATAATAGCCATTTATTGATATCTTTTCAAATACATTAGAAGTGGCAGATGATTTATTTTGCCTTTGAGAAGTACTTATAACCATTCACTCATTTAACAAATATTTAAGTTTCCACTATGTGCCAGGTATTCTTCTTTAACTACATTATCAAAGTCAAATAGTAATGCCTAATGCCTAACATCTTTTTATCAGAGCAGTCTTATCTTCAAATAGATTAAGACAATTTATATAAGAGATGAAGACAAAAAAAATCAACTTCTCTCAGACTTTGTACAGTTCTTCATCCTGATTAATTTATGTTTGGTGCCTGACACATAGTAGGTACTCTGTTAATGTCCTTATATTCCAACCCCAGTTGCTTTTTGTGAATGTGCAAAACTGTGTTCAGCTAAAAAAAAAAAATCCCCTGCCCACTGCCATCACTTATTTTCACTAGTCTCATTGCCATCTGAGAGTGAATTCTTTTAAGGGGCTATAACCCCTGTTTTTGTTTTATTTCAAAATATCTTTTTCTTATTTTTTCCATTATATTTCTTATGGAACAAAGTAGGACAGTATGTGTGGGGTAGGGTGGATGGGTAGTATTGGGAGTTGAAGCAAAATGTATTTATTTGTTGAAATTAGAATTTAAATGATGTGTGTGTGTGTGTGTGTGTGTGTGTGTGTGTGTGTGTGTGTGTGTGTGTGTGTGTGAATTGGTCTCAGAATAAGAGTTAGAGATTCTGGCTCTTCAAGGAAAAAATAATGGAATGTGTAGCATGGATCCTCGGCTGGATACAATTTCCCTTTAAAGAACAGTGTTCAGTCAATCCATGTTGCTGAACATCTAATAGGTCTGAGCAATACTCTGGGCAACAGTGGAAGAACTGCAGAAATAATGAAGTATTTAAGAGAGAAAAGTGTGATTGAAGTTTTCTTCTAAGGAATTCAGAACCTGAGGTCTGGAGTGCCATAGACATTTATATCAAACCCCTTAACAATTCCATACTTCTTGAAGGAAATTTTGGCTATCCATTTATGCTAAAAGTTCATGTTTATGTCTCTTTCAAAGAAACAAAAAAAAGTATGATATTTTTGGTTCATAATTACTTAAAAAGATAACAATCCTTACATGTAATTTAACTAAAGGGAAAAAAGGTCTGGATACACTAACATAAGGGCAGAAAATAATTCCATGCTAAAATTGGTTCTCTTGACTTCTACTAAAATTCTCTCTCTCTCTCTCTCTCTCTCTCTCTCTCTCTCTCTCTCTCTCTCTTTCTCTCTCTCTCTCTCTCCTTATCCCTCCCTCTCTGTTGTCTACCCATCTTCTGGATTATTATAATACACCCTCTATTAAAACTAATCCAATAAAAACATACTCTTGATTAAACATAATGACAATTTGTAATCATTTAATAACTGGTATACACACACCCATACACTGACAAATGCAAAGAAGTAGTATTACTACTGAGATATTTGGAAATGCTAATATATTTTTAACATTTCAAATATTCCGAATATACATAGATATAAAGGGGCAAGCCCTTAGAACCTCTTGGAAGGAGGTAAGCATTTTTATTCAAAATCCTGAGGATAAAATGAGAGGGCAAAACTGGAAGCAAACATGCTAATAAGTATATCCTTTGAAATTCCTTCCCCATTCTATTTCACAGTTCAAATTAGTGAAAGGAAAGTTCTTACTGCAAATATCATTCCAAGCTACTGAAGCCTATGTGTGCATATCATTTGTATAATTCAAAAAATCAAATAGATTTTATAAACTTTTTCACCTTTACCAGTAATTTTCTACAGGAGCTCTGTTTTGTAAAGAAGGACTAGTCAGTATGTTAGATTTGTACTATACTTCCATTTTTTTAACTTAATTCTAAATTTTACTTTCAATCATGTTCTTTCTACTTTAAGAATGCAATGAAAACCTGGGGAATCATAGTTTTTTGAACACTTTAATATTGAGCTTTATCTTTCAAATGTAGTATGCAAAACCCCAGCACTATTGAAATCAATTTATTGACAATCAGTCCTGGATGGTTTTGTGCTTTATTTCCGAAATGCAAACATATTTCTGCTCTCAGGTGGATTATTGCCAGTGTGCCAAGTACTCTTCATCCTCATGAAATTAAAAATAATAATAAAATAAGTCTTTATAATCCAATTATTTAAAAGTCCTGTGTAAACTTGGGCTTTTGCATGGCTAGGGGTCAGGAAAGTTCACTTGATTTATTGGCTTCTCATTTAGTTAACCTGGGATGGTCTAAATTCCTCCGAGTTTCTAAAGCTACCCTGTAGTGTGTGATCTTTTCAATGGTTCAGCCTGGTTAACAAACGCTATTTCCTCATTGTGTATCTCTGTCTATAGGAGAGGCCAATGCTTTTCATTCAAACTCTGAAAAGTTTCTCCTCATTTGCAGGTGGTGGTGTAAACAGGGAAGAAGTTTAGGGGTGTGTCTCGAGCCATGTCACTCCCCAATGCCCCTCCTCCTCTCTTTATGACAAAGGAGGGACAAGGGGAGACTAGGATACTTGAAGAGGGTTAGTTAGTGTAAGAGGATATGGACCAGGACAGTGTGAGTAGGGAAGATGAAACAGTAATGGAGAAAGTAGAATGAGGGAATATTGGAAAATATGGTAAGAAAAATACGCACTGAGAAGCTCTGCAGCCTTTGTATACACTGCTTGTTTGCTTGGCATTTGAGAAAAAAAGTACATTAGGTCAATTAGAGGTATCCCAGATCTAATCAGAAAAGAAAGAAGGTGCAGGGTGGGGGAGACTCTTTTCCTTTATAACCCTCCACCCTTGTTATTTTGGTGTAGTACCTCAGGAAAAGATTATGACATAGTGGCCTTGCTTTTTATAAATACATCATTTTCCTTATATAAATATTTACTACATTTGGCTTTTTGGGTGTCACACAATAAGCAGATTAGTCGTCCACTAAGATTATTCATCTAAGTTTTATAACACTTTTCCCACCTTAATTTTAAAATACTACATACAAAAGGGGGAAAAAATGCCTTCTTTTTTATTGCACTCATTGAAATCCCTTCTCTTAATGCTCTGGAGTTGTAGTGGCAAGTTATTTCTTTCATCAGAATATCAGCAGTTTGAATCGAATTTTGAAAATTATGAAGACTGCTCTAGAATTATAGCAGAATCAATCATTTTTGCTATACGATAAATGCACTCTCATTCCGAAGCTTAGGCATTCCCTTTATTATAGCCCCCTTTCAATTCAATTGCATTTATTACAAGAATGAGACAAAAATTTAGAAACTTCCTTCAAGGTTTCAGATCTTTTGTGTGCAAAATTTTTAGAAACAGAATTTCTTCCTGTTCTTTTACATATGAAATTTAATAAATTGAGCTAATGTTCTAAGAGCTGAAACAAACTGTTCATTTGCATTTATATGTGCAAGTATGAAATACAATGTCCATGTCCAAGAGAAGCCAGAGGTATGATGGAGAACTTTTAATTTAATTTTTAAAATAACCTAATTCTTTCTAACATAGTACACTTTCAAAATGCAATATTCCAAGTACAACATTCAGAGAGGCCCAGCTGCTGTGTTGCATCTCTCTGGAACAGCTATATTGAAAATTTGCCAAAGGACTGTTATCTCTTAAACTTTGATTAATAGATCTGGGGCTATTTGAGACTGAAATATAAGCCATTTTAGTTAGTTTCTTCTAGAATTTCATGATTTTCCTGTTGGAAAGAAAAAAATCTATTCTTCAGCAAATCCAAAAGGAGTTTGTCATACTGTGACAGAGGAAGTCACCCTCTATTACAAGTAGCCTGGAGGTTCTCAAGAGTGGCAGTGTATGCCTTTCCTGAAGACGGGATGAGTGACTTGAACCCAGTCTGTACTGTTTTATTCATCACACCCATTAAGAGCATTGTCTAATAGACTTTTGTTTTTTGAGTTGAATATTTAGCTTTTGGAGTCACTGTGCATTGGTAATGAGACCTTGATTAAGGTTCTTCTCTTAGAGAGGAGAGGAGCTGGCACTATATAAAACAGCCATATAAGTTCATGCATGTCAATCTGTTTCTCCAAATATGGGTATGTCTTTACTTGTCAAGTCATTAATCCTCTACTTAATATCACACTTGAGCCGAAAACTAATTATATGAGTCCAGAACCACAGTATAATATTAGGAAGGCTATTACATATTTACTTAAAGTCCCAGTGATAGCCTTAAAGTTTTATATAACTTGGAATCCCTATTTTGAATATTATTGGTAAAATTATGAAAAGCATATCTAGAATTAAAACACATGTTAATTTTATAGTAAAATGTGATCCTACATCTGTAATTAATATTATCTAACTCAGTAGCTGTGGGTCATTATATAGCTTAATTTAATAACTTTTGATTAGTTAATCCACTGTAGGTATTGGTTAACATAATTCATGGCAATTTACAGTAGATAGATTGCTTAAAAATAGTGAGAAATGTTTTATTTAACAAATTTATTTTAGCTTAGTTCTAGAAATTAAAGATCATAATTTAGTTTGCTCTGGCAACACACACACACACACACACACACACACACACACACCCTAGTTTATTCCTTGCTACTTTAACAATCAGTTAGGGTTTGGTGAAAGCCTACAGCTTAATCCATTAAGAGCCATTCAGAACAAAACAAACAAACAAAGATTTAACCACTTCAGTGACAACAGTGCAGAACCAACAAGGAGCATTCTTAGAAAACCCTAGCAATTTTAGGATCAATAACCTCATACTAGATGCTCCTAAGTGATGAAAGCTAGAACATTTGTGCTGTCAGTTTTTAGAGAATAAAATGAAACACAAAAGTGTCTCTGGGAAAGATAATTTGGTAAGTTTAGTTTAGAAATACCCATGTGGTCCACAGGGCTAACTTAAATCCTAACAGTCTTCACAATGAAAACAAACTGATTTAAACATCTCTTTGGGCTGAGCATTTTACCTACGTGTCCTGAGAGTTGAAACTGTTAAGATATCTTTTAGTCTTTCTCCAAGTAATACTACTTATGGCTTTATTATTATTATTTCTAATGAATGTAAGTGAAATCTTTGCTTTATTAATCTACTTACCTACCTAGCTACTTAGCTACCTAGCTACCTAGCTACCTACCTACCTACCTACCTACCTACCTAACTACCTATTTACATATCTATCTCTTTGAAAACAAAATTTATCTAATAGCTTTATATTAAAGCTATTAATATTTAGGGCTTATTCAGGGTTACAGTTTTAACAATAAAGGTAACAAATACATTTATATATGAGAGGAGCAAAAACAAACATTTTTTTTCCATAAGATAAAAGCCTGTTCATTTTCTTTTAGAATTATTCCATTGTGTATTATCCTTTGTGAAAAACCCATTAGCTTCTTTTATACATTTTGAGTCTTAAATAATATACCAGTGCTACAAAATATGTTTTATAGAAAAAAATCTACTGTCATTCCATAGCATAAAAAAGGCCTCCTACATCTTTTGCATTTATTACATTATCCTTTTCAGTTTCACAAAATAATTTTACAATACTGTATCTCCTGTAGTTATAGTTTTTTAAATGCCTTCATGTTTATACTTAATTATAAACTCAGTAATGAAATAGGAGTATTATTTATCATTTATCTCAAAACGTCAGCCAGTTAGAATTTACCCACAAATTATCTGGAGGCATTAAATTATATACCTTCATAGGTAGTCAACAGACACTGTGGGATTGCCTGCAGTATGTTTACAAGCTAATTTGTTTACTGAAGATTGTCTACTCGTTTACATTTCTGCCTTTTTTTTTAAAAAAAGCAGATCCTCCCTAAAGAGATATACTTAATATAAGGAACTTACAATAGAAATATTTTTAATTCTAAAAATAAATACCACATCAAAAGTAGAATAATCTCTTTGCTGAAATGTTAACAAATAACATTGACCATGAACATTTTACTGACTAAAGAAATAAATTACCCTGCAATATCATTAAAATGCATGATTTTCCTGTGTGTCAGGAATGCTGTGCAGTTTTGTCTGGATTCATTAAGGCGCTCACTGCATAAGTGCATTGCCAACTGGGATGTGGGTGGCTGTAATGGCAGCCTGTAGGTTTGTATGGAAAACAAGTATGGCACTGTGAAAAAAATCCTTCTCTCACCCTACAGATACCTGTGCGGAGAGCTTGGGAGGCATTTCCATAGGCTCATTGTCAAGTGAATATTAAAGCCCCCCTTCACTGAGAAGCAAAGGTAAGTTTGAAAACGCATTGACGAAAAAGGAAAGGGAGTGGGGGTGAGGGTGAAATCACCTAGCATTAAAGCAGCCTAACCAAGTGACAGACACGTAGACAACTCTGATGCTGCCAGAACAACACTCTGCACAGCCCACCAGCAAGCAATTTGTCACTGCGACAAGAATATCCTCCGCAATTTGGCATCAGGGTCCTTGGACAGCCAACTGCGCTTGTACAGCATGAGACGTGCTATTCGGCAATGGGGAACCAAGGTTCTCGTTATTATGTACAAATGTGTTATTTTATGAAAAACATATCTTTTGTCATGATCAAAACAGAGCTAGAACAGTAGTAATTGATAGTTACTGGGGGCAAATAAGACAACAAATTGAGAAAAATATGTCCTTGTATGTTTTTGAGGTACCCTGTGAATGGAGATTTTAGGATGTTTGCTCAATGCATCTGGTATTTTATGGCACGTTCCCACAGTGTTTCATAGAAATAATTAATCCATAGGTGATAGAGTGAACTGAGAGGATTTTTTATAGTAAATTATTTGCTTTTAGCGGACTTTATATGTTTGTATATGGTATGTTGATTAATATGTTGCTGTGTGCAAATCCTTTTTTACTGGTATGATTTGAAATAGGACAAAGAATTAAAGGTAAGTTGGGTGATAAATGTGCAAAGGAAAGACCCTTTACTCTGTACATTGCTACCCTGTAATCTATTATAAAAGTGCAGTAAAGGAGAGAAGCCAGGGGCATAGGATAAAGGTATCTGATAAATAAGCAAGTAGTGTTCCCCTTGCCAATTACTTGGCATCTTACTTTGTAATTAATGCCACAGTAATGAAAAAAGTGGTAGGCACAAAGATTGGGCCTTTTGTGCATTCTATACAGAACCAAACACTCATAAAAATCTAGCTCAAAGCTAGTCTAGTTTGGCTCTCTCTACAATCAAAACTTGCTAGAGAATTAGAACAATCCCATAGGGTGTGTGTGCGTGTGTGTGTGTGTGTGTGTGTGTGTGTGTGTGTGTGTGTGTGTGTGTGTTGCAATGTATTATATAAGATGACATCAGGCAACTGTGGTATTGCTGTCTCCATTACACAGACAAGGGTGTCCTTCATTCCTCAGACACGATGGAAACTTGTACCTATTCTGCCAGGATCTAACATCATGGTATCTATTATGTTGTTCACAGTTGTCCTGTGAATCACTTTAGCTAACTACTGCTTAAATGGCTATGATAACTGCCTTGCAGTGCCTGGTGAATTTCCCAGTAACTTATATGTTTGTGCTGTATGGGAACTTATAGGAAATCCTAAAACTACTTGAGTTAAATAATCATGAAATGATAATACTAATAGGCATTTTTAAGAAGTGGGAAAGAATATAATTTAGGCAATTTAGATATCATTTGAATTACAGTACAAGTTTCAAAAATATCTAGCTAATATTATAACAATATTTCTTAAGATATAAAAATATATTTTTTCTATTTACATAAACTGGATAGTAACAGATGGTTTGGGGTAGGGGCTTTGGAGAAAGAGGTGTTTAACTGTGTGACTTGGAAATGGTGTTGGGGTAGAGTAAGTTGACTAGCTATACATACAGATAGGTAAATGAAAAGGCCTAAGACTATATTCTTTTAGGGATAAGATACAAAAAAAAGGGGAGAGAACAAAGAGATATGAGAAGAGAGAATGTTCAAGGTTAAAGAGTATAAAATACAGTGGAGACCATAAAGAAAACTAACCCCTACTTTTCTAAGCTTTGCATGGGGTGTTTTCCTTGCAACTCCCATTAAACTCAATGGGAATCATGCAGCTAAAACCCTGTGTAACTCTTTGACAATTTACTTCCTAGTGTCTGGAAAAGAGTACTACCTACTAAGGGCAATTTACTCATTTTAGTTTGTGCCTCCTGTACAAAAATGAATTTGATAGCACATAGCAGGAGTAAAAGAGAGACTGCATTTAAGATTTTGTTATTTCAAAAGAAATCATCATTGAAAAATGTCACCTAAACTCTCACCTTGTTTAGCAACAACAGTAAACAGAAGAAAGTAGTCCAGTGAAAGAATATGAAAAGAAGTATGGACTTGATTACAGGGAAAATGGTGATTGCTAGTATGAAGGGTTTTTGTTTTTGTTTTTGTTTTTGTTTTTTTTTATTTTTTTGAGGGGGTCATTTTAAATTCTCAAGCTCTGAACACAATCGTAGGATAATAAGAATAGAGCACAATTTTTGAGATACCAAATTGAAGCTCTTGATTACGTGCTTTTTCCCATGTACCTCAAGTTGTACATATGTAAATGCAGCTTTGGTATCCTTACAAAATCTTTAATAATATAAATATATTTATGGGAGGAGGGTTACCATAAACTTCTAGTTATAGGTAGAAATACAGATAAAATGAACAGATATTTATCCTGCTGTAAGCAACAACTGAATAAATGCACTATACTCTCTATATAAGATTATTTGAAAGGTACAGAAATGTACTTATTAAAAAGTGCATGCTATTTATAATCTCCTTCATGAACTTTTACATCAGAAAACTGACACCAGCTTTTAAAGTCTTTATTTTTTATAAGGTTCTATATTTCTTGACTCTCAAATAAAATATATTTAGGTGTCATACTGCTTTACTGATATAATTCTTATAACTGTACAACCATATAATAAGCTTATGTGGGCTGAAGATACGGCTCCTGTGTTTTCTGAGTCTCTTCTCTGTGATTTGTTTTGTGACTTGTCCTTCGGAGGGTGAAGAAGTTGGACACTACTTGGCTCTGCTTTTTAGTCCATGGAGCAGAGATGCATCTATGAACAACTGCTTGTGTAAGCTAATTATTGGTCAATATAATTTCAGTTTTTATGGGTAAATGAGTGCTTCTCGCCATGGACCTAGCTTGTGCTTCAATTTAGGTAAGCATACTGCTGCAGCAGCCTTGAAACCATTGCTCTCTGATTTTAACAGTTACAAATCCTGAACTTTATCACTAGGAAAAGACACAGCTCTACTATTATGAGTACCTGGCTATTGAGAGAGTGATTATGTCACCAAATCTACCATTGATTTTTAGATAGATATCTCAATAATTTGAGAGGAGTAAAAACCTTTCCGAAAGCACTCTGATATTTTTTTTATGGCAGAAATAATACATAGGGATGAATATAGTGATTTGAAATGTGAGAATGTTTAAGGGATAGAGATATTTTGCTCTAACAGAATTTAGATATATTTCTGGGCCAAGTCTTTGGTTATAAATTTTATGTTGAAGGTTTTTGACTGAGAACTTCTGAAATCTGACTTCCTTGGAGGAGGGGGTTCAAATTTACATAATAATGAAAAAGGTGCTATTATAGTGCTATTATAAAATCATAGACAATAATAAATTTAAGACATTAAAATTCTCTAAGTTTTAGTTTTAAAACTCACAGCTAGTTCTTACATCCTGGGCCATTCATTGTTTGTGACCAGATCATATAATTTTTAACCAAATACATATTAAAATTTCTGTTCATAAATTAAACCTGAATCAAATTTAGCACACAAGGCACTTTAGTTATCTTATTTTTAAAACTTTTCTTCTTACAGTATTTTATATCCAGCAAGAATAAGAGTAAATTAATATCAGCATTGTAAGCAACAAGAAAAAAAAAAGGTCACATATTGCAGTAGCAAGATTATTCACAATGCTACATAAACTTGGTTTCCTCTTATAGTGCCATTGTTTCATTTTGGGCAAGAATCTGAATAATTATTAACAATTTCAGGGAATCAAACAGTTATAGGATTATATATTCTAGATCTCTTATTTTAAGAATTATCTTTACCATGATTTGAATGAATTAGATATTTTAACTAATTAAATTCTAAAATTAATCTCTTTATTTCAGACTTGTTTGCTGAGAATTTACTCTAAATCAATGTTTGCTAGAATTGACATTTAAGACATCTTTCAATATTAATTTTTTTCACATCTCTCTCCACATGGTTAAGAAATTATTATAACTTTGAAAGACATCTATGCAGTCATTTTGTAGTATGTATAGTTGGGGAAAGACATAGAGAAATAACATATTTTCCCTTGCAATATTTCAAATATCTCACTTATTTAGTTTGCAGTGTGCACACACACACTGAATTTTTTTAGCTCTGTGAGCACATTTTGAACATGTTTGCCCTTAGACATTTTCCTGTTCTCAGGAATGGTGTTTCATGAAGTGATTTTTATTACCTGTACAAGAGAATTATATAAACGTTCTCACTAAGAAACCAAATAAGTCAAATTAATTATTACATTCATAAGGATGAATTTATGTACATTATTTTCTTTGCCATGACCACATTTGTCTTTTCACTATATCCCTATTTATCTGCTTTTCTTCAAACATGATGCTTGAATAGCCTTCTACCACTAAAATATATTTGGAAAGCTAAAGTGTGGAAGAAGGTAATTTGGGGGTAAGGGGATGGTATTGTTTACGGTGCTGATTCTCTGGCTCCATAGATCTTTGGGGTTTTTCATATGACAAATTTCTGATGCTCCACTTCAAAAATTTGAAGCCTGAACTCTTCCTTGCTACATCTAAGAAAAGGAAGGCACTGTACAATAGTCTGAGTTGTCTGGAGCAAAAGGTCACCTAACATTAGACATGCTTGCTTGGAACTAAATCATAGAAAGGAAATCCTTCCTAGCAATGTAATGTTGTCTGCTCTCTCCTTCGTGTGTGTACTCAGGTTCTTTAAGAGGATTCAAGCACAGATATTAAAAAATGAAGAGACCTTATAAAGTGAAAGAGTTGAAAAATTTTCAGAGATACCCTAAAAGAGACAGTAAAAATCTATTTGAAATAGTAAGAACTTGGAGGCTTAAAAATGATGATGCAGAATGAAAAACATTATTTTTAACAGTTCTATAATATGTAATGAACTAAGGTGATGGTTCAGGTGAAATGTAATATAATTTTCATAATTTTTTTAGTGTGAAAAGCACATAATTGGTAGGTTCATTCACAGTCTTTTAAGCTACAGTTTTGGGCAATGGAAAAATTACAAAGATATTTCTCTGATTTTTCAATATTATGCTATATAAATTTAAGCAAGTCATTTAACTGTTTAAAACTTACATGGGTACAAAGAATATAAGATTCTGACACTGTTATAAGAAGGATGAAAGGTATTTCAGATTATTTCTGATACCTGATGTTCCATTGTTGTTCAAGCTCTTATGCTCTAAAAGTGTATATTCTATTTACTACAATAGTTTCATTCATTTATTCATTTGTTCATTCAAAAATATTTACTGAGTATTGACCAAAGAGCATGACTATACTTGCTACCAGTTATTCAAACTAATAAGATAAAGTTTCAAGCCATCGACGTACCCATAGTCTGCTGAATGAAGCAATAAACCAAACTTAACAATACAATTTAACAAGGGCTGCAATAAATGCATGCCAGCATTTCTATTGGAAGTTAAGGGAGGAGCTTCTAATTTTGCTTCAGAGAGACTGGAAGGCTTCATAGAGGAGGTGATCATTAAACTACATTGATGCTAAAAATAGGACCACTTCAACTTCTCACCAACAGACCAACAGGAGGGCTGAGTTAATGTGTGCTCTTTAGGAGGCCCTTGGCTTTAAAATGTGTGTGTGTGTGTGTGTGTGTGTGTGTGTGTGTGTGTGTTTAAAAATATACATTATTGTGAAATTCTGCTTCTGCCAATATGTTTGATATTGGATTTTCTTTCTTTTTTTATATTACATAGAAATTAAAGGGAGAAATAGTAACTACTAAATATAAATGTGTGATTAATATCAAGACCACATTCTATCTATTCAATACCTCTGTTTTTTGAGTGGGGCGTGTGTGTGTGTGTGTGTGTGTGTGTGTGTGTGTGTGTGTGTGTGTGTGCACGTGCGTGCGCACACATATAAAAAAGTAAACACAAATAAATATAATTATGAACATTTTATGGTACTTTTGAGATAACAGAAGTGATGCCAGCATATAAACAAACCCAAATAGGGAAGCCTATATTCGAATTGTTTTAAATATTTGAGGAGATTCTAGGGCTTTCCAAGAATAGCCCTACTGAGAGAAGCATTTACTGAGCTCTCCTGCTCCTCGTATAAAATGCCTGCCCTAGTTACTGTAAAAGATTAGGTGAAATACAGATTTTTTCTTTTAAGTAGCTCTATAACTACCGTGGAACTTTAGAAATGAAATGATACTCTGATTGGCTTTCGCCATGTATTAAATGCATTATATTTCTCTGATTCTGATAAATTATATATAAGTACAGAAGGTCAAAAAGGATTGATCTAACATCTACAAAAAAATATTTTTAGCAATACTACACCCTACCCCCCTGTTTAAAAATTCTATTTAGGCAAATGCTGTTCATATATATATAAAAAGATTGAACTAGATCTACTGAAATGAGCTGGAAAATATATTTAACTTTGATCAAATAATAGTCATTGATGGGTGTGAAAGAGTCTTACTGATATGTGTTGACGTTTCAATCTACATTTTTCTCAGTAATTGATAACTCTCCATTACCTCTGTTCTGTGTAGACCTTTTGCAAAATAGATAAGTGGAATAGTGGTAATGGTAGTACATTAAGAGATATGAAGTAGAAATCTCTAACAGAACATTCAAATGAAATACAATAGCATCTGTAGTATATGCTTTGGACAATTTTGAAGGACTTTAAGTATCCTAGGGATGCATACGTTTCTGTTTTCCTTATGACTCTCCCATTCAGAAACTTTCAAGTGATGTGATACTGTTAAATTCAATGACTTGCATAATTAACAGTAAATCTCTCAATTCTCAGTTAATTTTTTGATGGATTGAATCAAATATGAGTAACTGATCACATCAATGAAAATATATAAGTCCTCAGACAAATAAATGTAAAAATACTTAAAGTATTAATATTATTTTAACATTTCTTTTCCCCTGGTTTGTGTGACTTTTTGTATTAACACTTCTGAGGAAAAATGATTGTCTTTACAACACTAATTTATGATTAAGTGCTTTTGTAATTTCTACTTCTTCTTCCATTTTCCCAAAAGTATCAATTTCTAATCCACTCACCAAATTGGACTGTTCAAGAAAAAAATATTACTCATAGGATGTTTGACTTCTTAAAACATCATACTTATGTCTCTAGTTAATAGCTATGTAAAAGAAATTACAAATAATATGATTTTAAAAGGTAGATGTTTGGACTAAAAGAGCAGTGGTATCTTTTTGGAAATATGGCCCTTTATAAAAGCTGTGGATTCTTTTCACAGAAAATGTTCAGGAAATACACACAAAGAAATTCTGCATACAAAGTAATGCATATTTACTGGCCTATAAAGGGAAGATTAACAATGCTGATCTCGATAATTGAGGTGAAGTTAACCAAAATGCCATCTTTTCTTTCTTCTTTCTTATATAGACATTGAAACCAGATGGATCAATAGACTGTTTTTTCTAAATACATCATTTTGTTTTTATTGTGTAAACCTTGCCTTACAAATAAGCCTTTATACTGATTTGTAACATGGAAGCAAGTGGACATCTGGCTTCTGTGAAAAATATGATTCACTCATTTGCATTTTTAAATTTCATTCATTCCATTTTTAAATTGTTCACTTGTCCTCTTTGCTCTTTCTAAAAGCAACTCTTCTCAGCTCTCTTCAATTTTACATACCCACAGAGTTTATGTTACTTATAATTCAGGACATCATCTCTTTAACATTTTTTAAATGAAAATCAATATTCAGGGTCCACAGCATGAAGGAACCCACAATATCTAGGTAAGTGAGAAGATAATTGAAGACCAACAAGGAATTTGAGTGAGAAAAATTAATTTACCCTTTGTGCTCTATATTGGTCTTGCATAACTCTGAAATATCTTTCAAAGGCCATTTACAATTTTTAGGATCAAACTCTAATAAATAATTTATTCTTCAGACTGGTTATGACATTTCTTCAAAAACTATTTTGAGTATACAAAGGTGTTTCTATTACTAATAATATGCTGTAATTATGAGATAAAAGACTATAATCATTTTTGAAAGTTCGCTTTATACAACTTCGCTTGTATGAAGGCCTATATTAGTGCCTGTTTTCACTAACAGAAAGAAACATGAAAAGGATTTTCACTTTTAGGAAAAAAAGAGGGAAATCAAAAATAGTGTTCAGTGTTTGTTTTGTAGCCAGCCATTATAGAGGCAGCAGCACGCACCCCGAGCAGCAAGAATGGCACTGCCAAACTCCTTCTCTGGGATCTACACTCAGCATCAAGCCCCATAGCTTTGAACTGTGACTGTAAGCATCTGTGCTGTATCTCAACTTATTTTGTGCATTTGTTAGCAAGATGTATCCTAAGGTAATAGTTTCATTGTTTTATGCCATGTTGGCTTATGAAAGGTTTCATAGGAACACCCTACTTTCAGATAGCAAGGAAAACCTGTAATGGTATTTGGTTGCTCATAAATATTATATGCAGCAATTGTTTTTGTGAGTAAAAAATGAAAATATAAAATCTTGAAATGAGAAAGATTCATTTTCGGTTCTAGTCCTTTTCATAGTTGCAAACCTAGAATATAATAAATTCTACAACATTGTAATCTCATAATAACCAAGAGTAGAATAACTATGGAAGTTCCATTTGAATTTTAGGTAAGACTTCTCATGAGCATTTAATTCCTCATCTTAAGTAATTGCCCTGTGTGAAATCCTAGCATTTCAAAATGCTAATGTTGAATAGTTAAATAATTAAATGTAATTTTTGCATGTTTTCCTATAACTAACTAATTATATCCCGGAAAAATGTGTGTGTATGTGTGTGTGTAAATGAAAGGTTTTCTTCCAGTAGAAAAGGATAAAAGCAGATAATGAAAACTAGAATAAACATGATAGGCAAAGATGATAAAATGAGGAAAGTTAGTTTACCATGATCTTCAGCTGTAATTTTAGGCTCAGTTCCAAAAGTATACCAGAAGATATTGCTTTTCTAAGAATATCACATGAGTTTTAAAGAGATTTACTTACAGAACATATAAAGTGGACAGTAGGGAGGTATAGATGGGAAACTAGAACCAAGAAGACAAGGTAGTGGAAATTCTCAAGCTCTGAGCTTGCATGCTCTCATTTTTAATTCATATCTCACAACTGATGTTCTTTGCTAACATCACATGATTTAGAAGGTTACTGGAAGAATATACTGGAGTTGAAATTAGAAGTAAATTTAATTAAATTTCTCAACCTGGATTTTATGACAGCTATCATATTTAACTAAATAACATTTTCATTCAGGATTTGATGCCTATAATTGGGGGAAGGAAGTGAATAATTGTTTTAATGACCCCTTTCTTGAGATCAAGGCATTATAAGCTAATTAGAGACAAGCCAGAGAATTTTAGAAGCTAGAATCATAGATGTAGATCACTTCTAGAACTAACTACACACTAGACAAGTTGACCTCTAGAGTAACCTGAAACATATTCAGACAGACTAATGTGATTCTAGTGAGGTAAGGCAAATTAGTCCCATCAGTCATTTCAGAAACACCTCAACACTTCTGTTTACAGGAAGATGAGATATTCTATCATCAGGATACCTACTAGATCTTTTGAGGCATTGTTAATATTTCCAGCATATTAGTTGGATGTAATAATAGTTTGTTCCTTTGAGAACAAGCAGTCTACCTCTCTCTCCCACTGATGCAGCTCCTAGAATTCTGGATCAGAGGTTACATCTTCTCTCTTTAAAGGAAATTTAGCTGCCCTCCAGGTGAGAGAGAGTAAAGCTGTATAAAGTGTTGAATGCATATTAGCATATCACTCAGGTTCTCCACCTGATGTAATCAAAAGAATTTTTTAAAAAACTTGAAAAAACAGTTATGGAGAGAGATGTGGACAGCTGTCCAAAGCATTTTGTATCTGAACAAATATTCGCGAATATCTCCATTGAAGGAGATGTTAAAAACTAGTTTAAAATGAAAATGACTAGAAGAGTCTGTGTTTGGTTGATGACATCAAAAAAAAAATTGGATGTTTGAATTGGCAGGTCACAAAATAAGTACTGAATCAGTTGTCCTCTCTTAGTAAACATCCAAATGGGTTTTAGCTGTGTTTTCTGGTTCATTTTGCACTACTTGTGAGATGGGATAAAAGTATATCCTTGTGCTCAATTCATAGGTATATAGTCATGGTAAAATAAGATAATAAAGGTAATTTCTCCTCAATAAGATAATAAGATAATTGCTCCTTAATATAATAACTTTTGATATTTTAAGGGAATAACATGCAAGCACATACAAATCTAAGACCTAAACATTGTACTGTGGTTTACAGTGTCTTTCATTTGGAGTTATTATTGCAGAGATCTTTATAAATGGAAGTCCTTAACTTCTCCTGCCATTGGTGAAATTGAAGTACCAAGTCTCCATGAAGCCAATAGAGAACCCAAGCTAAGGAACAATTTCTTTATTGGTATATCAAATTAGTAAAGCAAACGAAAAAGCAAACCTAAAACTTTTCTTCTGAAAGCTATTTTCGTTACCATGAAATTATTTGTTTTGTGTTAAGTAAATTTTTCACTGGTGTAAAACACATTTTAAAAATGCACTAATGTAAGTGTACCTATTATTGAATATTTAAACAAGGTGAACACATCCATGTACTCCTCAATGATTTCAAAGAATAGAAAATTATTAGTATATAAAAATTCTCCTTGGTCCCATCCTGTCACAAGAAATCACCATCTTGATTTGTATTTCCTCTGATTAATTTTGTTGTTGACCTTTATATAAGTTGTAACATATGGCATGTTCTTTGTTGTGTTCATGCTGTGGTACAAACATGGAGTAACTGCAAGTCATTTATTTCCACTACTGTAGGGTATTTTATCACATGATACCAAAATTCATTTATTACTATTTTTGGTGGACATGGGTTGTTTCCAATTTGTGGCTACTATTCATTTTCTAGTATGTTTTGGGCACAAAAGTATACTTTTCTGTTTTACACCTATGATTGGAAATACTGGGTAATAAGGTACGTTCAGCTGTGGTAGATTTGATGTAACGATTTTTTCAAGATGGTTGTGCCATTTCATGCTTGTGCCAGCAATTTCTGATTTTGCTTAATATTCTTACCAGAGTTTGGTGCTATCACTCTAATTTTAGCCATTTTGGTGGATATGTAGTGATACTCATTTTAATTTTTAAAATTTATTTTATTATTAGTTTCAAGTTTATTTTCATTTTAATTTATGCTCTTTTAGCAATTAATAAGGTTTGGCCACTTTTCCTGTGTTTATTGGTATTTGGATACAGTCTTTTATGAAGTATATCTTGCCAGTTTTTCTTTTAGAATATTTATCTACTTTTCTAATGGTTTTGTAATACTTGATATATTCTGCATATATGTCCTTTGTGAGATAAATACTTTGCAAACACATTTTCCAGTCTCTAGTTCACCTTTTTCACTTCCTGAATGGTGTCTTTGGATGAACATAATCTCTTAGTTTTAGTGTAGTCTTATCCTTTTTAGTTCATGCATTCTGTGTCCAGTTAGAGATATCTTTACCTACTCTTAAGTATGTGACAATATATTCCTATTTGTGGGGGAAGCTTATTTTTATCTTTTAATTTTACCTCTCTGGACCACCTGAATTTATTTTTGTGTATGCTTTAGGGTAGGATTTGATATTTTTTCTTTATGTATATTCAATCAGCCCAACAGCATTTATTGAAAAGACAATTCTTTTAATATTGCAATGCAGTGTCATCTTTGTCATAAATCAAGAGACTATGTATATGTATAGATATGTCCTTAGATTTTCCTTTAACTTTCTTTATGCGCTACACTGTCATTTTTATGTATAAGACTGTTTTGATGTCTAGTATGGTATATCCTTTGATTTTGTCCTTTTTCAAGATGATCTTGGTTATTCTTAACCCTTTGCATGTAAAATTATCTTGTCGATATTCACATTTAAAAATATTGCTAGAAAATTAAGAATGTATTGAATCTATCATTTTAGGGAGAAAGGCTATCTTTTCAATATTGTATTCAGTTCATAAACATAGTAAGTCCTTTTATTTATAGTTTTCATAATCTTATTTAATTTTACTCAATAATATTTTGTGGTTAGAATTCTTACACATATCTTGTTAGTTTTTTTTTCCTTTGGCACTTGCTTTTTTAGATGCTATTGCAAGTTGTATGTTTATTTTAAATCTTTTATTTTCTAATTTCTAATGGTATATGAAAATACAATTTTTATATTGATGATTTGTTCAGTTCCTTTGCTAAATTCATTTACAAATTATAATTGTTTTACTGTAGAAAACTTTGCAGTTGATATAGTTTGTCATCTACAATTAATAAAATATCTCTCTCTCTCTCTCTAGCTATCTTTTTTTCTTTCTAATCCTTGTATCTCTTATTTATTTTTCTTGCTTATTACTCTAACTAGATGTAGGATAGATGAGACACTAATAGACACCTTTGTTTCTTTCCCAATCCTGTGATAGAAAAGTTTCTTTCTCACTTTTACGTATGATACTTGCTATAGGTTTTAAATAGATACCTATTAACAGATTAAGGAAGTTCTAATTTATTCCTAAAGGTGTATCAATTAATTTTCAAACATCTGTGGATTTTCCACCTCTTTTTTAAAAAACTGGTTTCTAATCTAATAGCAATAAGGTCAGAGAAATATACATCATGAGTTTAATTCTCTAAAATTTTTTAAACATATCATTGATAAAATGTGGTCTATTTTGGCATATATTCCATGTGTACTTGAAAGAATGTATAGTCTATTACATTTGAAGACAGTATTCAAAATAAGTCAGTTAGAAGAAGAGTATTTTCTTGCTAAAAGCATTTATATCTTTCCTGGTATTTTGTCTATTTGTTATATTATTACTAAGAGAAGTATGTTGAAATCTTCTATTATAATTTTTGATTTGTGCATTTGCCTTCCATTTCTGTCAATCTTATGTTACTTTATATATTTTGAAGCAATGTTATCAGATCTACATAAATTTTAAATTGCTATATGTTCCTGATGTATTAACTATTATCATTAGAAAATCTTTATCTCTAACTAGATTACTTGTCTGAATGTCTATCTTGTTTTATATTAGTTTTCTTTTGCTTAGTATTTTCAGGATATATGTTTTCCATCCTTTACTTTCAATTTCTCTGATATTTAATGACATTTTTTAATAGCATAGAGTTGGGCTTTTTAAAAAAATATTATCTGACATCTTTGTTATAATAGTGTATTTAGTTCATTTATAGTTAATGTAATTGCTGATACATTTGAGTTTTTATTTACTATTCTACTATTTCCTACTTATACCACCTGTTTTATGCTACTTTTATTTTCTTTTATCTTTTACACTAATCAAATATTTTTAGCAATCCGTGCCTTCCTTCCCTGAAACCCTGTCTGGTTTGGTGATTATATTTTACTATATTTTTTAATTGATTACCCTCGAGAGTATAAATTACATTCTTATTTTAAATTTGTAATCTATTTTAAATTTGTAATTTTACCGCTTCTCAGACAATGCAAAGTATGTAGAACACTTTATCTCATTTACACATTTTTTGAATTTTATATTATTGTTGTCACACATTTTAATTCTAACTATATTTAAAATATAAAGTATATTATTTCTTTTTGTAGATTTAATATTAATTTTGATATATAGATATATTTACTTTTTTATTGCTTTTCATTCCTCTGCATTTCTGTGTTTGTTCAAGATTCCTCTTTATTCTGCTCAAAGAAATTTTACTGGTTTTTTTAAATGTAGGTCTACTGCTATGAATAATATTGTTTTTATAATTTTTATCTTTATTTATTGAAGGATATCTCATCTGGGTATAAAATTCTAATTTAGTAGGTTTTTTTATTCTTTCAGTTCTTTAAAGATATTTTATTATCTTCTGGCTTTCATTGTTTCTTTCACTCCTTTGAAAGTAATAACTTTTTTACCCTTTGGGTACTCTTAAGATTAAAATCTTTGTCTATGGTTTTTGCCAGTTTTACAATGAAGAACTTCAGTGTGACTTACTTTGTGTAATTTTCTTTGTATTTAGCTGCTTTGTGTTTATAAGACAGCTTGGATTTGTCCTTGTAGTTTTTCTTCAGCATTAAATTCTTGGTAATAAGCTTTGCAATATTGCATTTGCCACATTCTCCCTCTTTCCTCTTTAAAGGACTCATTGCATGTATGCTAAACAATTTTTACTGTAACTCATATATATCTTATGATCTTTTCTGTACTTTTCATTTACTTTATTCTCAATGCTTCAGTCTGGATATTTCTACTGACCTATTTTCCAGCTCTGTAAGCCCTTCTAGTGCTCTTTCCAAATTACTATTAGGCCTATTTTTTGAATTACAAATTTGTTACTTTAATTTTTAGATATAGAATTTTTATTTGATTTTTTTAATGTTTCAGTTGTATAGTAAAATTATCTGGCTTGTCTAGTTTTTTGAACATATTGATTAATCTATCTCAAAATCCATGTCTGATAATCCTAATATTTGTGTCACCTATGGGTTTATTCTATTGTCTACATGTTCTTTTGATATATTTTCTTTAATAAGACTATAATTTAAAAAACTGAATCCTAGACATAGTGTTTAATTGTAGAAACTGATTTCTGTTATCTCATTCCAGAGAGAATTCTTTCAGTCCTCTGGCAAGCAGCAAAAGGACAGAACATGTCAATCTAATGATAGATTGATCGGATTGGAGGCTGATTTTCTGTCTAAGTCTTGTTCTTCTTCTTATTTATCCCTTTTTAAAAGCATAGCTTTCCAGGGTTGCCAAGTGAGAGTATCCATTGGGTCATTCGAATGTCAATACTTTATCCTGCTTTATGTTTGCTTTCTACTTGCCTTCTTAGCCTAATGATCAATGTTGCTTTATTGGGAACTTTCGTAAAGATATTTTCTTTCTTTCTTTCTTCCTTCCTTTCTTTTTTTCTTTCTTTCTTTCTTTCTTTCTTTCTTTCTTTCTTTCTTTCTTTCTTTCTTTCTTTCTTTCTTTTTTTTTTTTTTAGATTCTAGGTCCGTCAAATTTCTAACTGTCTTGATAGTGCAAAACTCCAGATTTTTACTTTTCAAAAGATAGCTGCTGGCTTCCACTTGACTTCTCATCTCATTGCCCTAAGCCAATAATTGGCATATTTCACGGGAGGAAAAGAATCATTCCAAACATTGGGCTTGTCTTGCTATGCTCATTTTTCTCCAAGAACTTATCCCTCAGATACTTGCTGTGTCAGCAACTCTCGAATGGCTTTAGGCTTATAAAAATGTATGTTATCCAGCTTCTCCTAATTTTTCTCAATAAGAACCTTGATCTACTATAAGCTGTTTCATGATAACTCCTTATGTAGTTCTTCTCTTGGAAATGATAAGATTAGCCAATATTGAGTAAAATTTTACATGTTAGCAAAAAATAAATTATTCAAATCTCTGTGTTGCTTAGTGTTACAAGGAGCTTTGGTAACTTTTTGAGCATCCTTTCTTGAGTATATATATTGTGAACCTGAATTCAGATACTTTTCCATTATCATTTAAATATATTTATTATATATTTTAGAAGCATAATTATGTTTTAAGATATTAATAAGCCATAATTTTGGTATGTGTCACTTTAGTTATAAAGTAATAAAATAAGAGGAAAAACATCCCTCAGGGTATCACAATAGTTGGTTCTAGGAGTACAAGATTATCACAATATTTGGTTTTTGGGTATGAGCTTGTTTAAGTGTTTTAAATTAGAGTTTTGCTAATTAAATTTTCTTGGATAAAGTTTAAGGAATCCATTTAGCAGTATAACAAATAAGAATATTGTTAGAATGAGTTTTTAGAATCATAGATTTAAATTGATTAAGAATTGATATAAGTATTAATCTAAAAATTTTCACAAGTAATGTCATCCCTTATTCAAAATCAAGGCATTAAGAAAACTCTGTGTTGCATGAAATATTTTAAAAAATAAATTTATTTATTTAAATTAGTTTTTAAATATACAGTACATTGGTTAGACATCCATAATGTTCTTAAAAAGATCCCCCCGTGGTGGCTAAGTAGAGGGAGGGAGCACCTATTTCCTTTTGGACATTGCATAACCACTGTACGCACCAAACGTTCATCTTATATATTCCATCAAAATCATGGGTGGTCGCTCCCCTATATCTTAATGTCTTTATTCTCAGGGAGGTTTAATTTCATGTTTTCCCCTCCTTTTCATCCTCTCATGTAATTTTACCTGAACTATACACACCTTCTTAAGGCCTATACTATCAAATAACTGATATAAGTTAATATGTAATAATAAGATAAATGTTTCAAGTGAAAAGCTTTAAACACATTCAATCAAAATACTTTATTATTATAGCTCTTAAATAAAATGATAGAATTCTGTTATGTATACATTTTCAAAGAAAAAAAACGGATTTTTTAAAAATCAAGCAGTTGCATGAATCTTTAAATTATAGCTTTCTGGTTATAAACATATAGATTTGAATAAGGTCTAACGATTTTTTTTCCCCCTGAAATCAATTTAAACTCAGCGGATATGGTATAATAACTGTCCTAGTGATTAAGATATTCTTGTGCTTTGAAACTTTTCTTTTGACTGTGGTGGCATCTGGTTTTCTTTTCTTTGACAATCTCAATTTCCCAGTTTCAGGACTTTTTTACATGATTCTTTAAATTAAGTTTGTATAATGTCTGCCAGTTTCATTGTTTGCAAGTATAATGCCCATTGGATGTTTTATTGGAAATTAGATTTTTATTTTATATAATAAGTTTCTAGGAGGGATATAATTTTCAAATCTGTGAAAGAATGGATCTATCTTCATTCAGATCTCTAAATTTTTTATTGCCTCTGTTCTACAAAGATGCATTTGTCTCAAGGGCATTCAAGGATGTATTAGAAAACAAATAGTATATGTGTTGCCACTTGTATGTGAAGATACTTTTGAAGACATTTTACATGATTCAGAAAATAAACCATAAAAAGGAAAATAGAAATATTATTATAGTGCCCACGGCCTTTATCCTCAAACTTTACTTTCTGAATATTATCATAAGCCTTATTTTCATATTACTCCTTTATATAAATTATCAACAACAAACCAGTATCACTGTGGCTATATTGCTGTTTTTTTGTGTATATTAAATACCTTACTACTTAATTATGGTCTTTGAATGGTGTTAATATAAAGATGTTATGACTTCAAAAACATTGAAAATCCTGGGCCTAGCTGTTATAACACCATGTCCACAAGATATAGCTATATGCCTGTTTTATACTGCACTTATGTTTAAACTTAATGCCAACATTTCATTGCTAAAAAACATGTTAAATGAGGATGGAGATGCCATATTTATTGAAGGGCACATCTACATTGGCAGGTGTTTTCTGAATTAAACATTTGTTTCAGATAATATTTTATTCAGGAGCATCTTATCAGCCAAAATGTTTTCTCTCTCTCTTTTTTTTTTTTTTTCAAGTTTTGAAAATTCCAGTTTGCTCACCACATATTCTAAGCTGGAAATGTTTGGAAGAAATATTCTTTTTCTTTGGTCCCAAATGCTTCTAAACTTTCATTTCCTCAGTGAAAATCTTCTGTCCCGTGCTGATATTAACAGAATATTTCAGCTCTTAGGAATTAAACTTTATTTCTCGAATGTTTTTTTTTTTCTTTAAAAATAGCCTTTTGGAGCTTCTCTCTTGAAATAACTGAAAGATTATGTAAGCATACAGGTCAAGGTGGAGGGACTTGAAAAGCAACATTTAGAACAGATCAACCGTCTAAGACAATTTTCATAGTGTTCTCAAAAAGATGAGTGATTGAGGTTCTCAAAGAAACCGATTGCTGACAATGTCTGGAATTAACACGCTTAATTCTAAATCTGTGCAATTTGACCTTAATTTTTTTGTGAACAAAAGTTACACTTTGCACTAATTTGCATTGCTGCTACTTTCATTTTAAATTGGAATTTTTATCACCATCCATCTGTAAGATACCTCCTGTTACAAATTTCTGACGTGGATTCCCTCATTAATATGAGATTCACAACTGCATAGATTAAAAGTTATCTGATCATATCTGGCTCATCCCATGTTGTATCATTCTGTTTCTATATTTGATAGATAGTGATTTAACTGTGACAATGTTAGTATATAAAGATAATGAGTCAGATAGTAATATTGGAACAGTAAAATTTTAATATATCTGTTGTTTTATTTTGCAGCATTTAAAATTATTAGGTGCAGTTTTCTTGTATTTTGCACTTATAAACAGTAAGTGCATGTCTGTGAAAAACAATTCCCTTTGTTTTATGGCTAATCATTTTGAAAGCTCTTTAAGCAAAATAAATATTTTGTTTCTGATAAAAAGCAAATGAAACAAGCATTTCTGATACAAACAAATGAAACAAGACAGAAAACATTGTGTATTTTTTAATGTATGAAAACCAAAAGGTTGAGTTAGTAAGAGAGTAAGAATATACTGGAATATATTACTCACAGAAACTCTTAATACTCTTAATTGGTTGTTGATATTAGGGACAAAGAAACAAAACTCAACAAAACACGAGTGCAGTGAACTGAAGATTCCTCTAAGAGCTGAATTTGATAGTTGTGTCAAAGCATTAATAATAGGTATCAAGAATCCTCTTTATAATTTCAAACCGAACTCTACCTGAGTTGTGCAATGCTGACACTTGAAGCTACTTTGAAACTCTTAGGATAAGTTTCTTTATTTGCTGAAAAAGTAAGCATCTCTAATTATTAAAATACTATGTTTACTATCGATGAGAATTTACTGATGGACTAGAGGATTCTTGTGCTCTCTTGTTTCAGTAATTATAATAATCGCTGTATAGGTTGTACATTTTTAATCTTTATCTTTCCCCTCACTTGGTCTTTATTCCCTGTTATTTGGGCTGCTCTTTCCCAAACTGCTCAGGAGGAGAGTACCCTGAAAAAAAAATGCCCTTCTGACTAGTGCTTTCTTGAAACTACGCATCAATTTTCTCTTCTGGAAAATAAGAATGACTGCCTACCATCCAAAGTGGTTGAGAAACAAATGAAATAATCTTTGTGAAAGTGCTCAGCCCAGTACCTTGTACATAAGGGGCTGATAAATTTTAGATTTTCCCCCATCTATTCGCTTTTCTCTAAACCTCTCCTGTGGGATGAGAATTGCTGGTGCTCTGGGTAAGGAGAGCTTTTGGAGCCGGTGGATGTTTAATGCTCCTTAATCATGGTGTGCTGGGAGGAGGGGAGAGGATCACCTAACCCTCATAGACTCTTCCTACTGCTCATGGGACCTTAAACTCCTCTGCTCTCAAGCTTCTATATATTTTTGCTCTTTGACTTAATCGAGACTTGAAGCCTAAACTATTAGAAGCTAAAAGCTATTTCTATCAGCATGTTCAGTGAAGAGAAGAATTGAAAAATTTAATTAAAAAGTTTAGTGTGAGAACCATGATTATCACAGGAAAGTGAAGAAAAGCTGTTGGCTAAGTGGTCGAAGCCCACTGCTTTTCCTGTTTTAAGTGTGACATATTAATAGGCGACTTTAACTTTTTACTAATCAATTATAGTATCTGAGCCTTAAACTAATTCAAGTGAAAAGATTTTGCCTGAACACTAGTACAATGAAATACTCTAAAGAAAACACAGTCAAATACATTTGAAAACTGCTGTGTGCTATGCCCCACTCTCCATTCTCCAATCTTCTAGAGTCACAAAATGACATTAGCAGAGTGTCTGTTAGTTCCTGGAAAATAAAATTTGCTTAATATTATCAAATCTCAGTGTCTTCCAAAACTCATCCTGGAAGACACAAGACAGCTTCACTGAGAAGGCTAACTTTAAGAACATTTTATTTTAACTAGCCAGTCTTCTTAATGTAAGAGGAATACATGTCATTGAATCTTCAAATGTCCTATTGAATCTATTTTCCTAAAAGCGTTGTCATTTTTGGGACTTTGGGGCTTATCAAGAATCAAAACTGACATTAATTATTGTTGGCAATTAAAAAACAGCTTAGCTAGAATGAAGGCAACCTTTCACCATAGAATACCGAATTCTAAAATATGAAATATATTATTACAAAAAGCTTCTACTAATTCTCATTTTGTAATAGTTCTTTTTCCTCTTTGTGGGTTAAATGTAATTTCTTATCAGCTGATATTAATTCACTTCAATCCTAACAAACTCTTATTCCGTGTCTTCCATTTGTAATGCATTATGCAGGAATACCTGCTGTGTCTCTCTCACTTTTGTGGCTAGCTTGGGCCATTTGGAACAGCAAAGAGAGTTTCAGAAAGGTTATGTGGCATACCCTTTGTCCTGTGATACATTGAAGAACCTGAGTGGGGGTTAAATTTACATGCTAGCACCTGTACAGAGGCAGAGTGACCTTTTTCTGCCAAACACATCACAGGTCCTTTTGCCCTCTTAGTGTCCCATTTCCTCATGAGAAATGAGGTATAACTAAATTCCAGCATTTCTCAGTTCCTTTCATGTTATAATCATCCAAAGATCTCTTCATCTAGTTAATAATTCCTTTTCATCGTAACAGAGACTTAGAGCCTAATTTCGATCACGGTTAAGCATAGTTAAATGAAGCAGAGTTAATTAATAGGCATTCAATATTGCATATGTCAGGTAGTTTTGTAGATGAGGATGAGCCCTAGAATAGGTTTCCTAGGCATACTAGTGTGGAGGTATGCATGTATGTGTGCCCAGTTTAAAAACGAACAGACAAGGACAGGAAAAAAGAAAAAAAAATGGAGAAGAATGTTAAGGAAGGTGACTGTGGCCTGACAGAGTTCTTTAGAAGGGAAACTACAATTTATGTTTGTGATGGAAAAAGGTTATGCAAAGTGCTGAATTAAAGGAATGTACAAAGTGTGCATAGTGATGAAAGGTGGGGGTTTGGTATTGAAAGTATCTGTTGGGGATGAAGGTTTGGCTGGGGTATGTTTTCAGTCTAAGGCACAGAAATGTAGGTAAGTGTAGTTTTTACTATTTTGACCTGCAGAGATGGTGTATATGTGTCAACTAATGGAAAAGCACATTTAGGTTCAATTTTGAATTTCAGAAGGATTATCAAAATAAATACTGCATTATTCCCCAAGAAACCTTCAGTAAACAAATAGAGTACTTTATTCATTTTAAAAAGATCATTAAAGGCTTGATTGTTAAATATTGAACTTGACATTTTGATTAGCATGACTATCAAAATTTTCTTTGTTTTAGGGATAATTAAGCATTATGTGAGAGCATATCCCATTTTCAAAGGTAGCTTTTTGATCAATACCAGAGAAATACTAAACATATAGGAAAGACATATATAATTTGTTGATATACAAGTCAGAAAATTACACTAATGGTTTTCATTTACATTCTACTCTAGCCTTCTATTTTACAGGCTGAAAATGTGTGCTTTCTTTAATTGCACAAGCAATTAGGCATTTACACTCTCAAAATTAAAAGAAAATGACTAATTGTGTATGCAGTATCTGTGCCCACCACTAACAGTGGCTACAGACAATCCTGCTACCAAAATGAAAGCCAGGGATAAAAAGCCGGCCCTGTGTCACTGCCCTTTTTAAAGCTTGAAACATGTTTTGCTCATAACTTTAGTGGATTTGAAAGTTCTGTGTTTTTGACAGACGTAAGCATTAGCCTCCAGTGCTCCTTATGATCTGAAGTACAAATTATTATCATTTAAATAAAGTGGAAACAGTGACAAATCCTGAACAATTTTATTATAAGATATATTATATTTGAAAATTTTCTCTGGAGTATTTTAGACCAATCATGTTGGAAATTTAATATGACTGCCTGAATTTTAAAGTTACATTCCTTGCTCTTACAGCCCACCCAGAATTTGTCTCTAGTCATTTTACACCTCTTCAAATGACACCCAAATAT
Source organism: Macroglossus sobrinus (assembly GCA_004027375.1). Taxonomy (NCBI): domain Eukaryota; kingdom Metazoa; phylum Chordata; class Mammalia; order Chiroptera; family Pteropodidae; genus Macroglossus; species Macroglossus sobrinus. Next base: position 58,126 of record PVKZ01001627.1, read on the forward strand.
TTACAGCCCCAAAAGCACCACAGGAGTTCCACTAAATATAGTACATTCACAAAAATTGCTGTTGAAGTGAACAAAGGATGAGTCTGTGTCTTTCCATTTAAAATGTATATTTCATTTATATACCAATGAGTTTATGTTGCTTGTTCCTCACTAAAATATGTAAAATATACTTTCTGTGTTCTATGTCTATCTTTCAAAATAAGAGTTTGGAAGAAAACAATGTCCATTTGCTACTGAATATTTCCATTCAAAGTCTCCAAATAAGAGATAAAGACCCTTTCTCAAGTTGAACACCCTTTGTGCTGTAATCAAATTAAGCTATTTTTAAAAATCATTAATAACAGCTGTTAAACACAAAAATCCATGAGGTTAAATTTTTCTATAACTACATACTGAAAATCTCTCCTTTTGCTAATTGTATTTAAAAGTCCACAAGAGTAGACAAACGCAGCCAGCTAACTCTTAATTCTACTTTCCTCTCTCCGTCTGATATTCTAGCCATTATTTTTGTTGTTTTTCAAAAAATCTAACTACCCTTGCACTTATGTCATAAAAAATTCTGCCTTTTTTCCTTTTTTTAATATTTGTATTCAAGACAAACAACAGGAGGTTGAAATCAGGCCATTTAAAAGAAACATCTGCTGACATTTATTCATATGCTACATGTTCCACTTTCATCATTGAATGTAATGATAAACACACATTCCAGTCAATAATGGCAATTCCCAGCCAAGCTTTACAAATGGTCTCTTTAACACCTAAATTGACAGCTCGGGAGATTTTGAGATAGAAGCTAAATATGGTACATTTGGACACTGTTTGCCTAAGTCTAGGATGTCTTGAAGACTTTAATAAGCAGACATATATTATAAAATAGGAGAAAGTCTTGATTGTGCAGGTATTGGAGCAGTTGAGTTTGACTCTTTTTGAGCAGATTAAATGCAGGGGGAAAAACCTTCAAAAACAAAAAGCTCCATTGAAAGAGTAAAGTAAAATAAAGCTCTGGCTCATGCTATGTAGAGCATAGTTTCATTTAAGAGAGAAACTAATTGCATCTCATTTAAATTATAGATCTTAATTGTGGAATGCTAAATATGTTAAATGTTTATTTTGCTTCCCAAATTAATTGAAATAAACTCTGCTCTGAGTTTCAATTATTATAAGAACATTTTGATAAAATATTAAATGTGTTCCATTTATTGCTTGCAATGAATAATTATATCAGCTTTTAATATGCTAAAGATTTCTTTCAAGCCTATGTCATAGATTTTGAATCATATTTCTAATTTTTCCTCAGAAAAGGATGTCTCACAGCAGTGTGAATTAACAATCTCAAGGTAACCATTAGCGATCTCATGATAGGAACAAAATTAGCTTGAATTACCACTGTGAGGCATATAAACACATTCCTCTGAGACATCAAGGATGCCATTTTATGTGTATCTTTTATGCATATCTCTTTACATTTTAGTTCAGATTGATTAACCTTATAACAGAAACATAGACTGTGTTCCAGCCAAGCAGAAAATCATACCTTTACCTAACTCCATCATGTGTGAAGAGTCTTTCTTTTCAAAACTCTGCTGTTACAATGGTTCAAAACAGGTCACTTGCTACTTATCTGAAAAGAATCTAGACATTTAACAAACTATCTCTGAAACATAATGAGAAGTTTGTAAAGTCATCTCATATACTGTCATCCAAAGGACAAGTCACACCAATCTGTAGTGTTCTGATTAATGGTATTTTTCTCTGAAGTCAGCTCAGTTTAGGAGACAGCTTGAAATTGTTTTTTTGTTTTTTGATTTCGTGTCTCTACGCAGGACAAATGGAGTTAAATTTGGAATGTCATATTACAATGTTTTCAGCTGCTTTCAAGGCATATCGAGCAAAGTAGCCAGACAAATCCTAACACCTTATTATTGTTCTATATGAAAAAATAAAAAAATTCAGAAGGTGAATTTACAGTACTGTCTAGTGCTAGAACAATATAAATCATTTCTTGCTCATGGTGGTTGGAGGACAGGTCACAGAGACTTCTCAGGCAGTATGATAAAAGTCTGGATTGAAACCATAGTTTTCAGCACTTAGATTAACAGGGAGTACATTATAGAGAAATCTTAACACCATAGTGTTCTTTTTTATACTGTCACCTCTCCTATGAATCTATTGAAACTAGTTAAGTGAAAATTTCCTCCAACCAGCCACTTTCACATATATACATCTTTACTGTGCAGTAAAATTATGGAGGGTAAACCACTTTGTTAAAGCTTTTGGGCAGAATTTAGGGGAATCATTTAATTTCTACTGATACTCCATCCTAAAAGCTTTCTAAACGTGGATGTTTGGCAGAAGCATAACCCAAACCTGAAGCAACTACACTTGAGCAGAGTGTACTTAATGGCAAAGAGAGAGAAAGTTGTATGTGCTCTCTCCCAGGCCCCCAAAGCCAGAGCGGAGCGAAGATGGGACGCCAAATAAATCTGCCAGTGATTACGCTAAAGGAAATTATGATCTTGTTATAGAAACCATTAAAGGAAAACCAGAGTTGGTATGTAAATATTGTTGCATCATTATACCACTGAAAAAAACAACCTAGTGCAACATTAGTATGTTATGCAATTAACAAAATGAAAAATGAGCTGCTTGAATTTAAAGCTTTTAATGTTTTTCAGACAGATAATAAGCATTTTTAACATCATTGTAGAACATAATAGAAAAGGTCTCCCTCAGAGAGTAAGTGACATATTTCATCAATACTTAACTATGCATTAAGGAGCTGGTATAGATTCACAATTCTCTATTATTTTCTAACTCATCAAATAGCAATCATCTATAAACTAAAGCAGGATGAAGATATGACATGTGAGAAGACCAGAAAATGATTTTTGTAACTTTTTAAAAGAGATTGTTAGCCTGCGCATTTCACTGATTTTGAAAAAACAACTCATAGCCAACTTTGTGTAAGCAAAAGCCCCAATAAGCACTTTATGAAATATAAATCTATCAGTATTTTAAAAATATTAATATAATTCTTTAAAACCTTAGATTATAAAACATAATTAGCATTTAATCTATCATTTAATATTCTTACTGACTCCTGAAAACCAGTAGTAATTTATATATTCATTTACTCTCGCAGAATCTAGAAAATACTTCAGCGGATGGAGTTGTTCCAGTGGAAAATAGGAAAACAAAAAACTTCTTCCAATATACCATAAAACATCCTGAATCACTGTAGCAAGCAGATATTGTGCAAGTAACACAGTATTCATAATATATAAATTATAACTATGCTATTCACCTTACTGTGCTACTATTTGTAATTGAACAAAAAATACAATTATTTACTGTTTGAAAGTCAAAGAATTGTTCAAAAACAATTTTATAAAAATAAACTTACATTACCAATAATGAAGCAATTTTACTTTGCAAATGATGAATAATTTCAGTATCAAATTCAGAATAGTAAGGAAAAATTCATATGGGGACAATGCAACTTTCATAATTTCTAAATGGATGTAATTTATTGTAGGCACTAGAAAGTTAATATGTTCTCTAAAGATTTCTTTAATTTAGTTGTTGCTAATTTATTCACACTAATACAGAAAAAAATACTGCAAAATTTTTCATAACAAAAAAACTGTGCATATCTCTGTGTTTTAGCTGGCATGTGGTTCTACACAGATGGTTTGGGGCTTTCTTTGCTGCAAAACAGATGGGCCTGCACTGTCCCTTACCAATCAAAAGAGAACTTGAAAATATACGAATATCTTTACCTACATTGCGTCCTTTAATTCAAGAAATTAAAATGCCTAAAAGTATAAATAACTGCCTATGGAAAATAATTTTTGAAATGGGATGTCATATGTTGAAATTATACAGTAACCCAGTTCATGTTTAATGCAAAAAAATATAAAAAGTTTGGCTTGTACTAGATATTGTTTGTGACATACAACTATTAAGTTAAGAAATTTACAACTATGGAATGACTGTTATCATGTGTTCACCTTGCCTAAAAAACACTGCTGTTTTAAAACTTGAAGTGTTGTTAAGCATATTTCAATTCAAAGTGATCATTCTAGGCAACATCATCCATTGAACCTAGTTAGCAAACACATATGAATTTGGTTCACTTATAACTGACATACTTTTACAACCAAAATAGAAGTGAAAACAAAGCTCTGAATTAACCTTAATGCTTTAAGTATTACTTTAATTATTCACAACAGAAATTATAAATAAAGAATTTTGTACATTGAATTAGAATTGCAGCCTGCCTTCAGTTTTAAGACTTTCATTGAAATGAGGAAGTATAATTTCATGGCTATTAAAAACACTCTCTTTGTTTTGTATATATCAGTAAATTGTATGAAGTAAAGCGGCAGCACACTCACATCATCACCATGTGAGACACAGACAGACGTTGTGGGCTTATGAGCTTAGAATATAGTGTGGCTTATAGGGACAGTCCTTACTGCTTTTATATCTAACACAGATAAAATTGTCAACATGTGATTTGTGACCAATTTCTGATATTTGGTAAATATACAGTTTAACAGTGAGTAACTTTGCTGAACATAATCAAGACTACAGTTAGCTTTCAGAGGCTGATATTTCTCCATGGCATTATCCACAAAGGACAGTTTAGCTGTCTTACCTACTTTTATTCATCCAAAATAAGTGGTTTCATAGCACTATGTATCCTGTATTTTACTTCTTTATTTTACAACCTTTCCAGGAGAAGAAAAGTAATGAAGCTCTAATGTTTCACTATAAGAAAAATAAACCTATATATATATAGATACATATATATATGTATATATATATATACATATATATATGTATCTATATATATACATACACATCTAACACTATATCTGTATCTATATTTATATAAACACACATACATATACATACATATATTTACATATATATTTGTAACCATGCACATAACTATATATAACTATCTCTATATATGTACATATATATTCTCTCTATATATGTTTATATAGATTTTCATTCCTTGCAAATATTTTACCAAAGAACACTGAAAGACTTTTTCTACATATAAGCATATTTTAAATTGGTTTCTTTTTTTAATGTTCAGATTCAGAAAAGAAACTGAATATTTCTTCTTTTGTCTGTGTGATGCAAAATAACAGCTTTGCTTATATTTTTTCAATTACTTGAAAACTAGTTTCTCTCAAAGATCTAGATGAAAGGTTTTGCCAGGCTAGTAAATGTAAACAAAACTATAAAATAAATATATTTAAGAAAAGAAACTTTTCTCAAACACTCTTAAATACTTTGGCAACATCTACATAAACAAACAGTTGATATTGTAATTACAAATAATTTTTATCCATTCTTTAATACTGGTTTCTAAAAATATCTTCTAGCTTAAACCTAGATTAAATTACTACAATAGAATGAAGACTAAACTCTTAAAAATGTCCCACACATTGGTTTTTTAATAATTCAAAGAATGTTCTTTTATTTTACATTATAAAGTTTGCTGAAATAGTTTTTCAGTGAAGTATGAATTATGAAGTTCTCTGGCTTAAGATTAGTCAATAGACAGAGAACACTAAATCCACTAGAATCAAGGAACATATCAGAAAAATTTAAGCTTTGCAGCATTTTTGAGAAATATCTGAATTGTTGGAAATATTCTCTATTGAGGGGAACCAATACAGACAAAGTTTAAAAAGCCTAGAGGAACTAAATGAATATTTTAAGGATTCTTTCTACATTCCTTTGAGAGAATGGGTACATCTATACAATTCCTTAGTATTGGAAAACTTATTGTGCCATCAGTCATTATTTGCTTATAAGGCTCTTCAGTAGCCATCTAGAAATGAGTCTGATGTACCCAAAACATAAGAAATATTCATGACTCTTTCTTGGAGAATTGGAATTCTTTAGAGCTTCTTTGCCAATTTTTAAAGTATCATCCTGCTAATTATGTGGCCCAGGTTCAATTTTGCCAAGCCACACTGACCTGAATAGATGCTAAAGATCCTTTACCTGACTTTTGTCAAAACTAGCTTGTAAAATTGTATTGTCTCTTGCAGAAAAATAATCATTATATTAGGAAGTAAGAGTTAGCAACTCCTATTTATTTTCCATATTTCAACTATTAACATCTTTGAAAATTATATGAAAATGCAAAGAGGAGGCATTACTGTTATTTGTCCTATTATTATTGTTTTCAATTTTTTTGCAGTATCATCCCCACTTCTCCTGCAACATAATTATATTGGTCACTGCACCACTGACACCAGACTTGGTCACAGGACTTCATTTTCCAATGGTCTGTGAACCAAAATGATTTCTATCACATCTAAGCAGAAACCCGAGATCTATGGTATGATTCTGCCATTGCTCTTCCTGTACAAATGCTGAAATAAAAAAAAAAAAAACATGATGGAGTAGAGTCATAACTGCTCCCTAATTAACTTGTAGCATGAGGAAGAAAACAATTTTTGCTTTTTGGACCCCTAAGATATAGGGATTATCTGTTACTACAGCAAAACTTAGAATAAGCTTACTAATAAGGAAACAAAGAATTTTCAAAAGGTATTACATCATTCAGTTTTTATTACATCAAAGTAATTCTGCCAACGTTGTGGAGGACAGATGGGCATGGAGAAGTCTAGAGTCAGGAATATTAATTAGAGAATACGAAGAGGAATAAGCTTGCATGTCTGCTATTAAGTAACTGACAGTTTAGGGGGAGAGAGAAACATGCAAATTGTTTATGAGCTGATGAGGATTTCTGAGTGGTGGGAGTTGGAGGATTATGTAAGGCTTTGTACAGAAGATGAGTCTAAAGAGGAAGAAAAGTGTGAACTGAGTATCGAGTTGAAAGTGGGCAAGAACGATTAAGAAAGATCACTTTACTGCCAGATCGAGTTATCTTAATTTAGTTTGTTGTTTCTTTATTATTGGCTAGACCAGTGTTTCCTGGACTTTACATGCTATTCCTCATGTTTTTAAAGTCTATTATTTTAAGTAATATTTATTTACTAATTTAGTTTAAAATGAATTATACATTCAACATAGAAAATTTCAAAAATGTAGATGTCTCTTCCCACTCCAAAAAAATCTTTAAAATTTATAAAAATCTGTAACATTACAGTTTAATCATTTTAAATTGCTATATAGAATTTCATTAATAGATTTCATGTAATTTATTTAATCCATCTTATATTATTGGATACTTAGGTTGTTTTCATTTTAATTTTTTTCCTACTCTAAATAGTAGAGTAGATGTTTATCCTTATAGATATATCTTTGAAAACATATAAGGTGTTTACTCAAATATACCACTTGCCATCAGTATTTGACAATATCTTCCTCATTCTATATAGGCTTATAAATAAGTTCCCTTCCCCTAGCAGAAGACAATCTTAAGCTATAAAATGTGAACCTTGTATACCAGTGAAGAATGTTATATTTGCCCATCAAATGGTTTTGTTTCTTCACTCCTGAAAGCTGCTATGCTGCCTTATAAATATTTTCTCCAGTAATCTAAGAGCTAAGGCTATGAGAAGAAACACAAATCAAGACAATACGGTTGTATTCTGTCACCTTATGCATGGATATGCACATCCTGGCAGTACTATGCCAAATATCAGTTCAACTATTCCTGAAATAGTTTGATTTTTATTTCCATGGAGCCAATCACAACAGGATTATTTATTCCCATCTGGCAAAACTCAGGGGTGGCCACATAACCTCCAGGTAGAAACCAATATATGATTGCCTATATCTTTTTTTTTTCCTCCTTTGCCATGAGACCAGGTCTGGATATTGGCTGCTCTGTCACCTGGCTCCTGTTATGCACATCTGGAACAGAGCCACAGCTGCAATGGACAGAAAGTATGCATTAGAAATAACCCTCTGCTGTCGTAAGGCACTGAAATTCTGTGTTTCTTTGTTATGACACGTTGCTTATTCTCTTAAGAGAACAGCCTCACATTCATGGAGATAAGGAGATCATGAGAGGCAGTACAGAGTAGTGGATGAAGCCAGTCTCCCTAGGCTAACAACCTGCTTTTGCTTCTTCCAAGCCAAGTAATCTTAAGGATGTTGTATAACTTTTCTGAGTTTTCTTATCCTCACAGGAAAATGGAGATAATAATAGCTACTCTCATATAGTTATTATAAAGATTGAATGAGATGGCAAATGTAGCATTTAATATTCTGGTAATACATAGAAAATTTTCAATATATACCAGCTATTATTTTTTAAAACGGTATTAGTATTAGTAGTTTTAAGCAATAAAAAACTAGATTTTTTTTTTTTAGTAAAAAAACCTGGATTCAAATCTTAGTTCTGCCGATTACTATCTGTGTGAATTTTTTTAGATTACTCAGGTTCTCTGAGTCTTGTTCATCTACTTAATGGAAATAAGAATGCCTAGCATTACATCATTGAGGTGATGAAATAAGTTTGTGTATGTAAAGAACACAACGTTTGGCACGTTGGAAATGCTCGGTAATAGTAGCTACTATTGTGATTAAGAATCAATAGTGCATACCATTTAAAAGCCTCTGGATGATGGAAAAGTATGTCAGTAGCCATATTTGATCTTCTCTTATACTAGATTCTCAACTTGTTACTTTCAAATCTGCCACTACACTCCTAATTCAACTGGATGAATCAACTGATTTTATGCACAAATTTTGTATAGCATGGCTGTAGGAACCATCTTTGATTTGACTAAAAATTATTTTGAAAAACTAAACTATGTTGAACTACATAAAAATATGTATCATTACAAAATCTAATCATTCATCTGGTCTGGCCAAAGAGAATTTTAAGTATATTTTGAGATAAAAAGATCAGACAAGGAGTAGAACTGCCTGAATTATAATCTTGATTTACCATAAACAGACTCTGTTAACCTGAGCAAGAGTTTTGTATGCATGTGTCCTCATCTGTAAGGTTACTTTGTTATGGCTCATGGCCAGAACTAAAGTAGAAATTGTTCATTTGGTTTTAAAAGCTCTGAAGTGATAAACAGATTTTTCTTATATTACTTTAGCACAATTTTCTCCTCAAATGCAGAACTGGATAGAAACTATCAAATATAAGTAACCTTTGAAAGTGCCAAGACTTTTCCTCTTATAGCTCCATGGTTCATGAAGTCCTAAAGTAAATTTGGAGCAAAAAGCAACATCGTCATCATCAACAACAGCCAAACAATCCCATCTGCCAGCCCCACGGTCAGGTCCTCCTTGTAATAGTGAATATTGTCCTATTATTGTGGGAAAAACAATTACTTTTTAAGAACTATATTTGCTTGTTCAATTCGTACCTTTCTCTTTTTCATGCCATCCGATATCTGTTCATTTTTTATTCATGTTAGTTGTGTTTTGCCATAGGTTCTTAAATTAGTTGCAGTGAGTTACTTTCATAGAAATAGAGTCCAATTTGAATAAAGAATATTCAAAATATAATTTAAGGAAGCAACATACAGAAGTAGTAGATATTCATAAAAATGGATAGAACTTAGTTTAGCTCTGTCTTATAAAACCACCAAAACACAGGATTCTATTTTCATGACCTCAAAATCAGGATGAATATGGGAGAAAAAAATCTAGTCTGATATCTGAGTGTTTGCAAGCATCCAGATGTTTGTTTTTGTATAACTACTGCACACTTAGAATTTTTTCCATGTCAGTCATATCTGTAAAAAACATTAACACTTTTCTTTCTGTTTTGAACTACAAAGGATAAGTGGAAATCAGGAGACACACTAAAAACTTTCCAGAGTCATTGAGCAAGGAGTAGCCTGCAAACATGGTAATTTTATTGGCCTGCTGAATAACAAAGCCACCTTAAAATAACTCAAAGTTTTCATGCATCAAGGGTTATTACATCAGAATGTCTTTATATTGTAGACTGACACAATGGTATCTGTCAGAAGCAAACCAGCAGATATTTACTGCCCTACGGTATCAGCAGGTGAAAGGTGAAATTGACAAGTGAAAATTTAAAGGATGATCAGGGAGTGAGAACAGCATAACTGATACTATGAAAGCCCCAAAGCATAGTGATACATATGGGGACTTGCTAAGAATACAGTATGGAGGAGTTTAGGTAGGGGGTGTCAATGAGCCTGGTACCAAATTAACTCAGAAAAGTAGGGATGGGAGTGTAGAGAAGGATTGTGCAGGGCTTTGAACATCAAGCCAATGAGTGTATATGTTGTTCTGGAGACAATAGGAAACCACAAATAGTTTGTAAGCAGGAGCTAACATAAGCAGAACTATGCCTTGGGAAGACTGATAACCTGGCAGCAATGTAAAAAAGGGAAGTGTATACAGAAGTTTTCTGGTTTCCATATGACAAGGTGCCATTAAGACACAGAGATTTTTTAATTTAAAAAATATTTTTAGTTTTGTTAGCAGAATCTTATATCCCCAATTCTTAATTTTTAAGATTTAAAATCTGTATACATGGCAAAAACATAATCTTTAGGCTTAAATTAAGATTTTTTTTAAAACTCTAACAAAAATTTGGGGTTCTAATTACAAATCTTTTTCTTTAACAATTTTTTTCCTGTATGGTTTGTAACATTCAACAAGAGTTTGAGTTGTAGAATGATATAAAGGTCAAAAGAGAATAAAGTATTATAGCCTAGAAAGCCTAACTCAGTTTCTGCCCTACCATGTAAAATAAAATTTAAAAAATAAACCTCACAAATACTTCATCATGAGATCTCATAGTAGCTCTACCAATAATTAGAAAAGGTCTGTAACCTCAAAATTATATAACTAGAGAAACAGTATATTATTACAGACATTTTTCTTTTGCTTTCTGAAAAACAATTGTTATTTCTCTTGAAAACTTGATAATATTCACTCATGTCTTCTTGTAATATACATTAATTGTAAACAATTGTAACCCAAATGAACTGCTGACATATTTCCCAGAGCTGCCTTCAAATAATTTTGATAGTTTTAAAAGTAACAAATGTTGTCTGAGTTCAGTAGATATATAATATAATCAGCCCCAAATAGCATCAAGAAATATAGAAACATTCTGAGACTTCGACTAGATAACTGTAATACCTATAATCTTTTTTATGCCATCTCTTAAAACATATTTAGATTATAAATGTCATAGGGTGGTTTCAAAGATATAAAATTTTAAATACTATTAAAGCAAGTGTCAGTTTTTTTCTGTTTGCAATTTACCTACTTTTCATAAAACCCCACTAAGAAATATTTTGTCAACTCATAATTTAATAAATTTGACTTACAATTTTAGTGTTTAAAACAAAAGCTTTTTTTTTTTTTCAGTACAAGTAATACAAGAAGGTTTTCTGATGTACTGTTACAGAACTCTTTCTCAGTAAAGAAACCTTATCTAATCCTGTTTCATCCTTTAAAACTGTCTACACACTAATCTCTAGGGACAAATTTAATACTTTGCAACAAAGAGAATATATCCCTTTTCAGTTTGAATAGAGGAATTGTTAGGACATCAGTGAGGTATGAATAACATTATAATGCTGCCATTTACTTGGCAAAAGAAAAAGAAAGTCTCTTGTTGCAACCAAAGAAGAAGGCCTCCTTCTTTGGGTTAAATTTTTTGACCCCTGGTATATCCCCAGACACCTATGTTATTGCGCTATTTGGGTCTTCTACCTCTTGCGAAGTAAACACTGAACAAATCTAAGTAAACAGTTTGTTTTAGTTGAAGATAGAAAGACTCCATTTAATTGAGTTTTGATGATAGATGTGCTCCAAATGGTGCAAACAACTTTGACATGGTAAAATAATATTGTCTTATGGCATGTGTAACACTACATAAAGAATCTTAGCTTAGCACTTTCTGAGTTTACAACATTTAAGTGAGAAAATGACAAAAGAAAGCCAAACTGTCAGAAACAGAAAAAACTTTAACAACCCTAAAATACAGACTATAATTCTCCTCTTTATTCATTTGATTTTGGGAATAATCTTTGCAGCAGAAGGAAGAAAATGAGAAAGCAGGCGAACTTTGTACTTGTGAAACTTATTCTTCTGTGGTCCACTGTATGTAGATGGAAATAACACCTCAACTAACACTTGAGCATTGATTATATGATAGGTTGTGGGTGAGTAGTTGAGGCAAATCAACATGTCAAAGAAAGTAAGCCAAACTGACACCATCCGTCACTTCTATTTTGTTTAGTACTACCATTTGTGGATTATATTACATATAAAGTATATTGTCATTAAATCCATGCATAGAATATAAAAGTCAAAATCTTATATCATCAGTTTCTACCTAAAATACTTTACTCACTTGAAGTGTTTATTTGAAACCAGCTTATTGCAAAACGCAAAATGCAGGTGTTAGATTATCATTAAATTAAAGACTAACATTTTTATTCTCTTACCTCTGCAGTCTAGGCAATCCTTTTATCAGCTTTTGAAAAATATCATATAACTTTACTAAATATCAATTATATATCTCTTCTTCATATACTCTTTAGAAACAAACTTTTTTAACATTCGGAAAAATCAGTCACTTGATTTGATTTTAGTCATTTAATATAGCTAATCTCATTTACATCATATTTTCATATATGTAAATGGCCCCCTGAAATGCAGGACCACCGTATCCTGTGGGAACTGATACAAAATTTCTTGCAGTTTCAAAATTAGGAGAAGTTAATCTGTAGTAAAAAAAAAAAAGTCATTTTGGATAATTATAAGGTATCATCCAAGATTTTCTGGATGTTCTCAAAGTTATACTGTCAGTGGTAAAGACCAAATACTTCTGAGCCCTAATCAAACAAAATTCGAAAAAAAAAAGGGTAAATATGTCATTTATCCAATACTTGTAAAATAGGTTACAAACTTTGGATGTACTGTTTCTCACCAAGAACTTATTATTTTAATTTTCTTTCTCTTCTATAGTTTCAACTTCTCTCTTACAACTGATTCTTGGTTTTATGCATCTAAACATTCTCACCTCTTTTATCTTAAAGTAACAAAACCTCTTGAATGGAGAGGAAAATTTATAAATAACCAACTTAATGGAAAATTTATAAATAACCAATAATCCCATGAAAAGGCTTGAATTTTTTAGTCATCAGGGAATTGTAAACTAAAACTTCAAATAAAAGCTCACTCTAGAACTACTAAAATTTAAAGAGACTGAAAATATCAAAGGCTTAAAAGGATGTGGAACAACTGAAACTTTCATAAACTGCTAGTAAAAAACTAAACTGATACAACCACTTTGAAAAGCATTTTCTTATAAAGTAAAACATAAAACTAGCCTATGACCCAGTAGTCCTAAAAAAATGAAAACATATGTCCATAAATGACTTGTTAAAAAATAATAAAATGTTCATCAACAGATGAATAGCTAGATAATGTGTGGTATATCTACACAATGAAATACTACTCAGCAATGAAAAAACAACAAACTCTTGATACACAACATAAATTGATAAATCTGGAGAATATAATGTTAATTGAAAGAAGCCAGACAGAAAAGAAAACATATAGTATGCTTCCATTCATATAAAATTTTAGAACAAACAAAACTAACTTGTGGTGATAGAAACTATAACAGTTGTTTTCATGGAGGACTGACCTGAAAGGGAGGTGAGGGAACTTTCTGGGGTGATGGAAATGTTCTATACTTTCGATGAGGTGGTGGTTACATGTGTGTATAGTTTTTCAAAACTGTTTAAACTATACACTTGAAGCCTGTGTATTTTCTTGTATGTACATTATATCTTTAAACAAAAATGGAAAACAAGATCTTGTTTTAATTCTATATTGATCTCCTGATAAAACTAATCTTTTTAACAGCCAAACTTCTTGAACAAGTTACTTCCATTGTGTTTTCCATTTCCTTACTTTCTGCTGAGTTTTAAATGCAATCATTAACTACAGTGAGGCTCCCACTCATATGTTATTTCTCCTTTCCAAAATACTATTTTCTTGGGATTTGGCCTCTCTAGGTTTCAGCCTAAACATCACCATCTTTTCACATTCTGTAGGTTTCACCCTAAACGTCACCATCTTTTCACATTTGACACCACATTAAATGCCAAGAATATGTATTTCCATAACATTCTCTACTTTTATAATATAACATTTGTAATCTCTTCATATAATTACTTACTTAAATTATGTCTCTTTACACTGAGCCATATGCTCTGGAAGGGGATGTTTATCTTGTTGACTCCCGAATTCTCAGTACCAAGCAAAGTGCTTGGTGCATATTATCTGAAAAACTATTTGTCATATAGATAAATAAAATGAAGGAACCCTTTTCCTTACCTTTCACATATCAGTTCTCTCATTCCTCCTTTGATTTCCTCTTCTATAGTTCTAGTTGGAGCCCTCAACATCTCTTCTCTAGACCTTGGTAATAAGTTCCTAAGAGATCTCTCTGCCTTTGGTCTCTTGTCTTTCTAACCTAGAATTCACATTGCTACCAAAAAAAAAATCTTAAATTCCTATCAAATCAAGTCATTTTCTCTTTTCTCAAAATCTTTAATTAATTATTAAATAAATTAAAAACTTCTGACATAATTTTCCAGAATAAATTATTTGTTTTCCATGTCAAAGTCTCATGAATATCTTCTCTCAAAATCTACTTTCTTTTTACCTCTCGCTGGAACTGTTGCACACCTCTTAACTGGTCTCTGCCTCCAGCACTTTTCATTATAGTGCCTCTTGCACAGACTCACCAGCATTGTCTCCTCTTAAAATACATTTGATTAATTTCTCTTCAGTTTAAAAAAATTTATTGCCCTGCTATTGTCTACAAAATAGCATTCTTTACCTGGGTACACAAGGCTCTCTGTAATGCAGCTCTTAAAAAAATGTTTGCACATACTATTCCTTATTTTTCAAGGTCTATTTCTCCATTCTTCACCTTGAAACACTCACTGAAATGTCATCCAGTGAGTGGCCTCATGTAAACCCTTAGGCATGGATAATTTCCCTGCATGTTTTCTGGCTATTCCATAGCTTAGTTCATGCTTCTGCAACAACAATTCCATGTTATATAATAATTTTTCTCTTTTGTCATGTTTGTTTTCCCTTGTTAAGACTATAGATCCTTGAGAGTAACAATGTATTATTATTTTATTTTTATTCCTTGTACTTACTACAACACTTGGAATGGAGAGGTGATCAACAAATGTCTGTTAAATGATTGCACTAATGAATGATGACTCCATGCCATTTTTGAATGCACTTGGCCTCTTCACATGCTGTGCTTTTGTTTCTATGGTTTGTTCAGCCTAGATTGCCTTCCTTCCAGTTCCGTGATTAGTGAAAACTTATATCTCTTGAAGGTTCTGGCTGGACTGATTACTTTTATATGACATTCTTCCTGCTCTCTTGAGTAAAAATTAACTATGCCTTCTTGTGTGTTCCTTTGGTGGCTGTTGTTTATCTATTATTTAATGTAATAAATATAATGTTGTGAACTGGCACCATGGCAGGCTCTATATATGCTATGGAGCTACCACTCAGAAGTTCACCACCTAATGGTGAGATGTATTTGTAAAAATAAAAATACAATTCAATCTGGTAAATGCTATAATGAAAGTGAGAATAAAATGCTCTAAGATCAGAGAGCTTGGAGGAATTAATTTGACATGATTCATAGGCAATGATTCATAGAGTGGTTGAGATTTGAGCTGGTACTTGAAAAAGGCATAGGAGTTTGACAGGCAAATGGGTGGTTATAAAGATATTCCAGGCAGAAGAAACAGCCTTTGTAAAAGTACTGATTCATGAAGAAGAACTCTGGTAACTGATTCACACCTTTTTTTCAAAATGATCTAAACTCCTTGTCCATTCAAATAACACTTTTGAATTCTATCTAACAACTTATTAACTCAGTACCAGAAATTCCATTCAATCTCTCTAATGGCTAAACCTTGGATTAGATGTCACCTAAAATAGTAAAAACTCCAAAATTCTTAATTCCAATGCTCCTCTCTCATGCTTTCTATTTTCTTATGTATTTCGCCATACTTATTTTCTGTACTTGTCATGATCTTATGCCCCTTCAGCTCACATTACCTCTCTTGCAGGTAATCCACTTCTTCGATTGTATTCCATAAGAAAGCTGTGTTAAATGAGTGGTTTCAAGATACAGGAAAAATAGTAACCATATTACTAATAATAAATATTATGTAAAAATTTGAACATTGTAAAATTTTGTTTTGGAGCTTTCCTTTTGCCATAGGTAAGGTCATCCAGATGAAGAACATTATATTCTGTAGTTATTTAAATAGAATTCTGGGGCCCTAAAAGGCTATTCCTTGCAGCCCAGCAACTAGCTGGAGTCTAAGCAAAATCCAATTTAAAAAAAAAAGCACCATTAAGACTTTCTTGGGCACCTTCTTAGGGATCATACACTTGGATGAGAAAGCTCTGAATGGAAAATGATTGTACCATATTAGATCAAATTATGCTTAACCGGATTATTTAACTAATTTTTAACTGCAATATAATGTTGTATGTTTAGGCATATGTAGTTCTTTAATTAGTTTTAACTTTTGTGACTGTAAATTAAATTTGAAAAACTCCCCAGAGAATACATAAAAATTGATATTCCAATATTTTAAATAGCTCATTATCTTAATATAGATGGCATTTAAAATGTACTAAGTATAACTATAATATTGTTCTAAGCATTTGGCAGAGATGATATCTTAGAATGAGCTGTGATTCAAATTGAGCAATTTGGTTTCAGAGCCAGGGCTTACAACTAACAACTTTGAGGAAAAATCCTATACATGAAGTTATCCTAGCTCTGCCACTTACCACCTGTATTATATCTTGTATATGTTATCCAAGCACTGAGTCTCAAGATTTTACATATGGAATGGAGGTGATATGGAACCTACCTCCGAAGATTATATAGACATTAAATGAGATTATACAGTATCACCTTTCATGACTCAGCCCTACAAATAACTAAGTTATTTTCACTACATTTTATTTTTGAACCAGTTACATAATCACACCCTGACTCCACTGCCTCTTAATGGGAGTGGCAAAGTTCTGGAAGAGCATGTAGAACTGTAAATTCCATATTCCTATGATTGCCAAGAAATTTTAGCTGCAAGGAACATATTCCCCTTAATCTAGCCAGTTCCACATAAAGACAATCACACTAACCTTTTACTATGATACTTGATTTTCCACATAATTCAAGTATAATCTTTAAAGTCAAAATTCCAGTCCCACTCATTTTATTCCTAAGTCAAATAGAACAATTTAGACCTTTTCTTGTATTCAATATGTTGCCTTTATAGGTTAGAAAAATACATCATTTTAAGTTTACTTATTTTACTATAATGTCCTTTCTTGTTCAATTTAGACCACCTGAACACCTCTTTTGGTGGTATCAGTATCCCTGATCCCTTATCTTTCCATTCAATCCACACAACATCTCCAAATCTGGTGCATTGTACCACCTACACTTTAATTGTGGTGTTTTCTAGAAATTTGTCCTTGCTGTTTTTTTGTCTCACTGAATTTACTCATTTCACCATAATTAAATATGCTAATAATGCTCATATTTCTATTGCCATATCTACTTAAAGCTCTGTCCCTTTGGTCCCCAGTTTACTATGTAATCTCCAAAATGGAGGAGATACCTGAATCTCAACATGATGTTCAAGCTTAACTCCTTCTTCCCCTTTACAAACTACTCTTTTTATATCCTACTCACTTCATTAGCCATTTCTTTTAATCCAGAAATCTTGGACTTTTTCCTCTCCATAGTACTGTTTACTTTCTATTACTCACCATGACCAGTTGATTCTACTCATTGACATCTTTTACTATAATGTCCACTGTTCTGTCTCAGTTTGAGCTTCATTATTACTCACCTGGACTCCTCTATTCACTCCAATCCTTCCTCACACTTTCCATCTGAGTAATCTTTATAAAAAAATAAGCCCTATTATGTTACTCCTCTTCTAAAAAATTGCAGCCAATTCTCATAACCTTCTGAATAAAGTCCAAAGTCTTTATAACATATAACAAGACTAATTTTCTAAGCTCTACCTAACTTTCCAACCTCATCTATATGAATGTATGGTGTTCCAGGAATACCCAATGATTTTCTCTCTTTCAAAATGTGCAGACCTGGATCTCTCAGTCTTTTTTAAGGCAGATCCCTTTTCACCTTTTCCAGATAACCCCAAAAATCTGTTTAACATTTTGGCAAGTAGTTCTAAGAAAACTTATCAATTAATGAATATTTTCACCTAAATCATTGCTCCTGGCTCACTTGCACAGAAACCTGTGAAAACATTTACCAATCAAAACATTATACTATGATTATATTGTTGTTTTACTAATTTACTTAAATGTAGGAACTGTGTCTCATTATTCTTATTTCTCTATTGTCAATTTCAGTTTCTGTCACAATGTAGTAAGCTGATGAAAGTTATTTATTTTAATGAATGAAAGAATGAATATATTTTACCTCAAATATCTTACTCTTTCTTCCCACTTTAACTAAATAAATCACTAGTAAACTTTACAACAAAACTTTCTCTAGTTTTACTTCTTTGTAAATTCTTCTAAAACATTTTTGTATTTGTTTTGTATTTGTTAGTATTTATCACCATGCATGATAAATAATGACAAAAACTCAGTGACATTAAATAATAAAAATTTTATTGATGATAGATCTGGATTGGTCACATGGGTTGCTCAACAAATCTTGTCTGGGCCAGCTAGGCCATGGCTGGCATTTGGCTGATCTAGGATGGCCTCAAATGTTGTTATTAGGGTCTCTCTATTCTGCCGCTAATGTTTCTAGTCCTTCTCCTGGGAATGTCCTTTTTATAAAATTTGTAGAGGTGTCAGAGAACAAGTCTTAATATGTGAGCCCATTTCAAGCCTCTGCTGATGACAATCCTTCTAACATTATATTGGTCAATGTATGTCACATGACTAGTTCCAGAGAGGGCAAAGTATGTCCCCTTCCTTATCATCAAAAAGCATTTTGAAATCACATGGTAAAGAATGTAAATATATAGAAATTTTAAGAATTTGGATGAGCATTGTAATATACCACAGGTCCATTCAATCAATAAATTTACCAGTAACTATTGTTGGCAATAATAGTAATCTAAAATATTCTAATAAAATGATATACACATTATTGGAGAAAA
The DNA here is from genome assembly GCA_004027375.1 of Macroglossus sobrinus. Lineage (NCBI taxonomy): Eukaryota > Metazoa > Chordata > Mammalia > Chiroptera > Pteropodidae > Macroglossus > Macroglossus sobrinus. The sequence continues at coordinate 77,310 of PVKZ01001627.1, forward strand.
ATAGTTAGTCATCCTCTGCAGTCCTATTTGAAATTTAAATAAAGAAAAAAGTCTATGACCAAGAGTTATATATGGAACAAAAAGATTTCTTATCAAAGAAGGAACTAAATGAAGAAGAGCTATTAAAGAAGGCTTTGTGGAGGAGAATGAAACATTGCTAAGATTTTGAGGAAAGAATTTCACATAGAATAATTTCCCTTCTTTCCACAGTATCATTAGTTTATCACATAAATTGCTTAGTATTCTTTATCTGGAAATTTGCAGACATCGTTCCTAAATTGGTCTCGATGTGGTGATTGGTGCATTACAAGTGAATAACAACAGTAAATAATTCATAATCAAATCTCCCTTGAAGACATAAGTAAACACATAAATAACTATAATAAATTAGAAGGGAACATGATGACTTTGATTTGATTGACAAAACTACCTGATGCTTTGTCTCCAGGGAGACATCATCAGGCATGGTGCAGATTTTCCACTGTAAATTAGAATTCTGTGCATGACTTTGCTCTGAAGCTCAATTAACTTTGAAATTTAAAAGTGCTTTAGAAACCAGGCTTGGGTTGATGACAAAGAGAGTTATTAGTTTTAACCACAAAATAGGATATTTACAAACTATGTGCAAAGACCATGATAAACCAAAATGAAACAAGCTTTCAGGAAATAACTAATGTATAGGAGAATATGAAAAAAATTTAAATGTTCTGATAGCAGTTTCATTTTATTTTTAATTTTGTGTTATTGATTGTCTACTCTTTAACATTTCTGTTGCTATCTGGATTTAATACTTTTATTAATATAAAATTTTTAGAGTCTTACATAGGCATACTTTATAAACATATATTTATTTCTGCCAAAAAGAGATAAGGAATAATGTTTTTATACCAAACTATGTATTTTATAAAACAAACCATATTGAGCTGTTTAAAACCAAGCGTTTAATTTCTATCTCCCCTCCACCATCCCCATCAAATTTTATGCCTTACCCTGCTCTCTTTTTCTCTTCCTCTCTTCTCCTATAGGATATGAACCTTTTTATAACTGTGGTTGAAATCACATACAATTTAATGTTTACCTTTTTGTCTATTCCTTTGGCACCTGAAGATGGTGCCCAAACTGCTACATTCATTTAAATGACACACTACTTTTAGAAATAGTAACTTTTATTCATTTATTCAGAGGGGTTATTAGTGAAGCAACAATGAAGTTTATTCAGTTTTCGACAAGTGTTTTTCTTGGGGGAAAGGTGATGAAAAAACTCTAAGGGCTGGTTCATTTTTAGAAATCATTTATAATGTTACAAAACACTCTTATTTATCTGTCTAAGAATGCATTGCTTAGAGAGTCATTCTGAGTGTTCATCTCATTTATAAATAGTGATCTGGAACATCACCTAGTGGGAGCATCAAAGTCTATCGATTCAGAGGTGGTGGAAAGACACGGATTAAAGATTGTAGCTTCTAGATTGTTGCCCCAGTTCTGCCTCATTATAAACTTAACTTACCTGTCCCTTTGATTCTCTGGATCTTAGTTTAAAAAACAAAAGGTAGTAAGCATACTTTTCTTCATGGAACTGTTGTGAGGAATAAATTTTAACATGCTACAATGGAAAATTTCAACCATATCTACATGTAGAGAGAACAATATAAAGAACATCCTTTTATCTATCCCCAGCTTCAATGTATATAAATTCATAACCAATCTGTGGCTCCTATGTTCCTATCTACTTCTATCTCAGCAGTTATTTTGGGTCCAAATAAGGTCCAATTAGTCTATATATTGCAATTAAATGTTATTTTAAACCATAAGTCACTCCTCTTTTCTGCCACGCACTTTATTTCTTGGAGAAATTGAATCATTTGTCTTGTAGAATTGTTTCCTCATGGGGTTAAAGTGTTGTTTTGTCTTTTGTATTTCTTATAAATTATAGCTATATCTAGAGCTTTAATTTAAATTTTAAAGATTTAAATTTTTCTTTTTTCATGTTCCAAAATTGTATTTCTAATATTTCTTGTAAACCATGTTCCTTTTCTCTACAATCGTTCCCTAAACTTCCCTAAACTTCTATTGTCTTTTCACTAAACACGATCATATATCATAATGCTCTAAAACATACCTTTTCATATGTTTCATTTATAACCAAGAAAGAATTTCTTGGTTTGACTTATTGCTGCCCCTGCCTCCAACAATGGAATAAGTGTTTGAGAATATGATAGGTAATTATATTGTTTTCCTTCCATCCTTGTTCCTTCTTTCTTCTTCTTAATTACCTTTAAAAATGTTTAGTTGTATTTTACCATTCTATTTGATTCATTTAATAAAGTCATGCACAATGTAATGACATTTTGGTCAACTATAGACCGACCACATCTGCACTGGTGGTCCCATAAGATTATAATGGAGCTAAATTTTCTGTAAGAAATGGAAAGATATGTGCTTCAGAAGGAATTGTTTTTTCTCTGATGGGAGCAATACCTGAGGGGCTCAGTAGTAGATTCCCTCTTATTCACAGCACCTCAGTTTTGAGTGCACATATTACATCCCAATCAGCAGCCACTGACATATTTCAGCACAGAGGGTCCAGTCAGTCCCCCAACACTACATATTCAGAGGGTGCTGGCAGCCCTTTCAGATCTAGCTTGATGGTCTTCAGAGTACATTGCTGCAATTTTTTTTGTTGAGAACATAAGATCTTGCACAAGGACACTGGTCCACAGGAATTACCTTAATACATATTAAGTGCCACTGCTACTTCAGTAAAAGGTTTCTGTGACAGTGTGAAGCTAGCCCATTCCTGTACTTCAGAAATATTTTCAGATTGTAATGAGATAAAGCATAGATATGTTTTATTTCTTCCATCAATTTAATGCCAGAGAAAGCCCTTTGTGCCAGAAGACAGTCAATGGAACCAAAAACAAATTTTCAAAGTCAAAATATCGTGTCCTCAAATTCTACACCCTCTCCATGTTACGCCCTCTTAAAAAAGAAAGAAAGAAAGAAAGAATACCACAAAATTTCTTAATCTGATCACTGTTTCAACATGCAATAGCTAAAACCTCATTGCCTTAACAATCCCCTGCTGTTCATCTGTCTTTTCATCATGATGTCTAATTCCTCTTGATCCTCAGGCCACCTTTCACTTCTTCCTAGCAGTCACTATTAAGGTGATCTGCACCTTATCCAGCCAGTTTCTCCACAATGTTTCCAATCAACCCAGCCCACATACCTGTTCATGCAGCAGCATTGTTAGCTTCGATGTTCTATATTTGATCCTGTCCAAAGAAAGTAGAAGGGCTTGTGTTACAGTGTCTACAGGAGACAGTAGAGTCTTTGGCCTTCACATTTACTCACCACTTGCTCAATGACTCACCTAGACCAACTTTAGTCCTACAAGCTCCATGAATGGTTAAGTGCCCCATACATGGGCACTTATCTTTTATAGTGTATTTTTACTATGCCTTTTCTATGTTTAAATATATTTGATACACAAATACTTACCATTGTGTTACAATTGCCCATAATACTCAGTACAATAATACACTATACAAGTTTATAGCCCAGATGTGTAGTAGACTATACCATCTAGGTTTATATAAGTGCACTCTATGATTTTACATGACAAAATCACTTAATGACACAATTCTAAGAAAGTATCCTCATCATGAAGTGACCGATGACTGTATTGCTTTACCTACACATAAATTATAAAGCATGATAATAGTGAATCTACCATTCAACATTCTAAATATGGCCTTTGTACTCCTAGCATATTCTATTTCTCCTTTTTTACATGGACGCACAATTCCCTTCCTTTATAAAAATGTTTTATTCCATGTATATTCATCCATAAACATTGTTTAGTCTACTTCTTTGAGCTTTATAAAAATGGTACATTATATAGAGATTATTTAGTACTGAACATATTTATTCAAACTATGTTCCAAGTTCTACCTATATAGTTGTCTAATTAATTTTTCCCCTGGTGTATATAATGTCATCTACCCATTTATTTATCCATTCTGCTATCATTGTGTATTTGGGTTGTTTCCAGTGTTTTACAGTTTCATGCAATGTTGCTGTAGACATTCTATACTTGTCTTCTGGTGCACATGCTCTAAGATATCGTTAGGGATTATATTTAGAAGTAGAATTGCTGTGTCATATTATGTGCATACATTCAACTTTCAAGTTAAAAAAAAGAGGAAGTTTCCAAAGTAGTTTACCTCTTTATAATACTATCAACAACATGTAAGAGTACAATCAATAGAAAAGTCGTTTTTATTGACCTGTGACATCTTCAGTGTTTTGAAATACCAGAATTCATAATTTTTGAGAAACTAGATGTCAAAAAGCATTTTGTTGTGGACTTACTTGAGATGCTGCTAATTAATAGTGATGTTGCACATCCTTTATTTTGCATGAGCGTTAGCCTTCAAGGTCAGGAATTTCCAAATTTTCCTTTTTATTTCTATGCTGAAGTCATAAACTATTTTCCAGTATTTTCATCTAAAATTTTAAGATTTTGCTTTTTATATTAAAATCTCGGAAGAAGTTTTTTGTGTACAGTGTGAGGTAGAATTCCATTCTTCACTCCTATAAGAATAAAAATTGTTTGACCATCTTTCAGGGACTAGTCTTTTATATTCACAATGCTCTATAGAGATTATTAGATAACACATCTGTCACCTATTAAAGTTTCATATGTAGAAATGTATCCATATATTGGTTCTTATTTGGTTCCATTGATATCTTTGTCTATAAATATTCTAGTATTATACTGTCTTAAATACTTAAAACTTATAATTCTAGATATTTGAGAGGAATGATTCTCCACATTAGTCTTGTTTAAGAATGTTTCAGTTATATTTGATCTTTGCTTTTGCAACAAAAGATTGATGTCAAATTCTTTTTAAAAATCCTGTTGGGATTTTTATCTAAATTCATAGAATCTATAGATTTTGGAGAAATTGACATCTTTTTGATATTAAGTTTTTTATTTGTAAGCATAGTATATCTCTCCATTTATTAGGTCTTCATGAAGATCTTTCAATAAATTTTTTAAATTTTATAATTATCTCCACAAATAGTTTAAACATGTTGTCTATTTCTTCCTTATTAATGTATGCATTTGGTTGCTATTGTAAACATCTTTTGAAATTATGCTCAATTTATTCCTGATGTACAACACTGAAATTGATTTTTTTATATATCTTATATCTTGACACTTTTCTAAACTTATTTTTAATAATGTGTTCATAGTTTCTTTTGGGTTTTCAATGTAGATAATTATATAATCTGATAATAATGATTGTTTTGTTTCTACTTTTCCTATTCTTAGGTATTTAGTTTCATTTTCTTATATGATTTCTCTACCCAAGGTCTATTAATGTGGTGATAATTGTGTTCTTGACGTATATCTCTTGGGCTTTCACGGAAGCTTGCATTGCTGGCATACTTAACAACAGAAAAATAATAACAGTGGAGAGAAATGATGTTTTGTGGAAAAAAGAGAAGAAATCAGTGAAAAGTTATATTCCAAAGTTGGAAAAAAAACTGGATTAGTTTTTTTAACTAATTGATTTTAACCCCGTGGATTAGTGATTTAGGGTTGTCGACTTCCACAGATGATGGAAGAAAACACAGTTAACAAAAAACATTAACTTTTTGATGTTTTAGCAGTTAATAATTATTGCTCAAATTCATATTTTATTAAGATGTTTAAAATTGGGCTATGTTAATTTTATCCTTTCTTCCATATTAACTGGAATAGGTTTATAAAGGTAAAATTGCACTCACTATTTCATGACTCTGAATTACCGTTGGTATAAGAGAAGTGGAATAACTGATTGATCTTATTCTTTATTTACCAGTTTTTTTTTTAAATGTCAGTTCACTAATGTCCTCCAAAGGAGATCAATACAGTGTGTATTTTTTTGTTTTACAAAATGGTAGTTTTTCAATTTATGACAGTCATTATTCTTTTTAAATTATTATTAGTTTTAAATATACAGTACATTGGTTAGACATTTATATAGCTTATAAAATGATCCCCCTAATTGTTCCTTTTCTCCTCTGGTTTTTTACCTAACCAATATATTAATACTAACAGCATTCTCTATGCCGTGCTCCCCATTTCCATGACCATCTATCAACTACTAATTTGTACTTCTTTAACCCTTCACCCCATTCTCCCAGCCCCTCAAACCCCCACCCCTCTGTCCGTCACCAAATTGTCCACTATATTTGTCAGTCTGTTTTCGATTAATTTGTTTTTGTTCCTTAGATTCTGCATATAAATGAAATCACATGGTCTTTATCTTTTTCTGTCTGATTTATTTTATTCAGCAAAATAACCTCTAGGTCCATCCATGTCATTGCAAATGGTAGGATTTCATATTTTTAATGACTGAATAATATTCCATTATATATATGAACCATAACTTTTATATCCAATCATCTGTTGATAGGCATTTAGATTGCTTCCATATCTAGGCTATTGTAAATTATGCTGCCATGAATATTGGGGTGCATAGATCTTTATGAATTATTATTTTAGTTTTCTTTGGATAAATATCCAGAAGTGCAATTGCTGGGTCAAAATGTATACCCATTTTTAATTTTTTGAGAAAACTCCAGACTGTATTTCATAGCAGCTGTATGATTTTTCAATCCCACCAATCATGCATAAAGGTTCCCTTTCCTCTGAATTCTCACTAACACTTGTTATTCTTTGATTTATTGACAGTAGCTATTCTGACAGATGTGAGGTTATATCTCATTGTGATTTTTATTTGCATTTCTCTGATGATTAGCGACCTTGAGCATCTTTTCATTTGGCTTTTAGCCATCTATATTTCCTCTTTGGAGAAGTATTTGTTCAGGTCTTCTGCCCATTTTTTAATTGGATTATTTGTTGTTTTGTTGCTGAGTTGTATGAGGTTTTTTGTATATTTGAATATTAATCTCTTATCAGATGTATCATTAGCGAGTATCTTCTCCCAATAGGTTAGTTGTCTTTTTGTTTTGTTGATGGTTTCCTTTGCTGCACAAAAACTTTTTAGTTTGATGTAGTCCCATTTGTTCATTTTTTCTTTTATTTCTCTTGCCCAGAAAGATATATGCAAAAATAAATTACTGTTAGTAATATAAGAGAGTTTACTGCCTATGTTTTTTCTAGAAGTTTTATGGTTTCAGGTCTTACATTTAAGTCTTTATTCCATTTTGAGTCTGTTTTTTTTTTTTATGGTGTAAGAAGATGGTTCAGTTTCTTTTTTTTTGCATATATCTGTCCAATTCTCCCAACACTATTTATTGAAGAGACTGCCTTTACCCCCATTGTATATTCTCACCTCCTTTGGCATATACTAAGTGAGCGTATAGCTGTGGATTTATTTCTGGGCTCTCTATTCTGTTCCATTGATCATTATATCTGTTTTTATGCCAGTACCATGCTGTTTTGATTACTGTAGACTTGTAGTATAGTTTGATATCAGGTAGTGTGATACTGCCTACTTTGTTCTTCTTTCTCAAGATTGCCATTGCTATTCGGGGTCTTTTATAGTTCCATATATATGTTAGGATTATTTGCTCTAGCTCTCTGAAAAATGCCATTGGTATTTTGATAGGGAGTGCATTGAATGAATAAATTGCTTTGGGTAGTATAAAAATGCCACTGACTTCTGATATTTATTTTGTAACCTGCTACTTTACTGAATTTATTGATCAGTTCTAACAGTTTTTTGATAGAATCTTTAGGGTTTTCTATATATAGTGTCATGTCATCAGCAAATAATGAGAGTTTTCCTTCTTCCTTTCTAATTTGAATACCTTTTATTTCTCTTTCTTGTCTGATTACTATGGCTGACTTCCAATACAATGTTAAAGAGTAATGGTGAAAGTGGGCATCTTTGTCTTGTTCCTGATCATCAGGAAAACACTTTTAACCTTTTCACATTGAGTATGATGTTTGTCATATATGGCTTTTATTATGCTGAGGTATGTTTCCCCTATTCCCATTTTGTTGAGAGTTTTTATCATAAATGAATGATGGATTTTGTCAAACTCTTTTTCTGCATCTATTGATATGATTATATGGTTTTTATCTTTTGATTTGTTAATGCTATGTATAACATTAATTGATTTGTGGATATTATATCAACCTTTCATCCCAGGAATAAATTCAAATTGATCATGGTGTATATGATATTTTTAATGTATTGCTGAATTCAGTTTGCTGATATTTTATTGAGGATTTTTGTATCAATGTTTATAAGAGACTTTGGCCTATAGTTTTCTTTTTTGTAATGTCTTTATCTGGTTTTGCAATCATGGTAATGGTGGCCTCACAAAAGGAGTTAGGGAGCCATCCCTATTCTTGAATATTTTGGAATCATTTGAGAAGAATAAGTGTTAATTCTCTAAATGTTTGGTAAAATTTGCCTATGAAGTCATCTGGTCCAGGACTTTTGTTTTGGGGAGATTTTTGATTACTTATTCTATTTTATTGGTGGTAATTGATCTGTTCAGATTTTCTGTTTATTTCTGACTCAGTCTTGGGAGATTGTTTCTTTCTAGGAATGTGTCTATTTCTTCCAGATAGTCCAATTTGTTGGCATGTACTTGCTCATAGTGTTTTCTTATGATCTTTGTATTTCTGTGGAGTCCGTAATTATTTTTCCTCTTTCATTTCTGATTTTATTTATTTGAGTCATCCCTCCTTTTTCTTTGACAAATCTGGTTAAGGGTTTGTCACTTTATTTATCCTTTCAAAGAACCAGCTCTTGGTTTAATTAATCTTTTGTATTGCTTTCTAGACTCTACTTCATTTATTTCTACTCTGATCTTTATTATTTCTTTCCTTCTATTCACTTTAGGATTTGTTTGCTCTTCTTTTTCTAGTTCTTTTAATTTTAAGGTTAGATTTTTTTATTTGAGCTTTTTCTTGTTTCTTAAGATAGGCCTCTGTTGCTGTGAATTTCCCTATTAGGACTGCTTTTGCTGTGTCCCATAGATTTTGAGTCATTGTGTTCTTGATCTCATTGATAACACATTCATTGTTTAGTAGCATGTTATTTAGCCTCCATGTGTTTGTGTATTTTCTAATTTTTTTCCTGTCATTGATTTCTAATGTCATACCATTGTAATCAGAGAAGACGGTTGATATGATTTCAATCTTCCTAAATTTACTGAGACTTGTTTTGTGTCCTAACATATGGTCTATCCTAGAAAATATTCCATGTGCACTTGAGAAGAATGTATATTTTGCTGTATTGGGGTGAAATACTCTGAAAACATGTATTAAATACATCTGGTCTAGTGAGTCTTTTAGGCCAATTGTCTCCTTGATAATTCTTTGCCTGGAAGATCTGTCCATTGGTGTCAATGGGATGTTAAAGTCTTCAACTATAAGTGTATTATTGTTGATCTCTTTTTTTAAGTCAGTAAATAATTGGTTTATGTATGTAGGTGCTTCTATGCTGGGTGTGTATATGTTTACTAGGGTTATATTCTGGGTCTTCAGCTACCCTATGTCTTTTGATTGGAGCATTTAATCCATTTACATTTAAAGTGATTATTGATAGGTACATTGTTACTCCCATTTTATTATTCATATTTGTTATTTCAATTTTCTTTTTACTCCTTCTCTTTTTATAGAAGACTCTTTAACATTTCTTGTAGTACCAGCTTGCTGGTGATTGATTCCTTAAGATTTTTCCTGTCTGGGAAGCTCTTTATCTTACCTTCCATTTTAATCAAAAGCCTTGCTGGGTAGAGTATTTGTAGTTGTAGATTCTTGTTTTTCATAACTTTGAATATTTCTTGATGGTTCCTTCTGGCCTGCAAAATTTCCAATGAAAAATCAGCAGACATTTTTATGGTGGTACACTTGTAAGAAATTAGCTATCTTTCTCTTGCTGCTTTTAATATTCTCTCTTTATCTTTAACCTTTGACATTTTAAGTTTGAATTCTTCTCCTTTGGAACTCTTTGTGCTTACTAAACTCGTATATCTAATTCCTTTGCCAGATTAGGAAAGTTTTCTGTCATTATTTCTTCAAATAGATTCTCAATTCCTTGCTCTTTCTCTTCTCCTTCAGATAATCCTATGGTTCAGATATTGTTACATTTCATGTTGTCCCAGAGGTCTCTTAAACTATTCTTGTTTTTTTTTTTTAATTCTTTTTTCTTTCTGTTGTTCTATTGGTTGTATTCTGCTACCTCGTTTTCCAGTTCATTGATTCCATCTTCTGCTTCATCCAATCTACTGATGAATCCTTCTAGTGTATTCTTTAGTTCAGTTATTGTATTTTTCATTTCTGTCTGGTTCTTTTTTATGCTTATTATCTCTCTATTAAGGTTCTTATTGTTCTTATTCATCCTCCCCCTAAATTTGTTGAGCATCCTTATAACCATTATTTTGAACTCTGTCTCTGGTAAATTGGCCTCCATGTCATTAGCTTATTTTCTGGAGTTTTCTCCTGTTGTTTCATATGTGGCATGTTTCTTTGTTTTCTCATTTTATTAGCCTTTCTGTGTATGTTTCTATCTTTCAGGAATATTTGTTTCATCTCTCAACCTTGGCCAGATGGTTTAACATAGAAGGTGTGGCTCAATGCCACACTCTCTCTGATCCCCTGTGCTGAGTGCTCTGGATGTGATATTTGTGTGGGTTGTGTATGATCTTCTGTTGTCACCAAGACTTTATTGTTGTTAGAACAACAGTGGATGGGATTAACGCTCAGGGAATTGGCTGCACCCAAAGGGTAAGAGTTGCTATATGGGGCCTGCCCCCACTGAGTGGGATATGCCCTAACAGACTTGTGTAGTTATTGCAGCCATCCTATGTGTATACTGCTAATGGGGCTAGTCAGGAGTTTCTCTGTTGTGGTCTGGTACCAGCCTCCAGACGCACTGGTTTTGTGGCCCCTCGGGAGGGGCTCCCCCATAGGCCAAGGTCAGCTACTGCTTTTGATTGCTCAGAGCTACTGAGTGATCCTCAGATGGTTGTTGCCTTTGCTGAATCTGTAGATAAGTGGAAGAGACAACACTATAGGCAGAGGGCTGTTTATCCCCCATCCCTGACCTAAGGCAGGTTAGCAGATGGGCCAGTGCTCTTCTAGGTCTGACACTTCTGTCAGTTGCCTGTAAGTCTCTGAAACTGGAAAAGCCTCTGAGTGATATGCATGTTGGGTGGCACAGGGACCCTGGGAGTCTCTTGGGTCTATCGAGTAAATTTCCCTCTGCCACTGCAGTGTTAGTTTACATGCCAACACTGTCTCTGTAGCTCCCTGTACAAGTTTCCAATCATAGTAAGGTCATCTGCTGCCTACTTTGGGCCTGAACGCACCACCCCAGAGCAGTGGCTGCTCCCTATCAATGTGCAGCAGGAACATTGTATATTGGATGGGGCAGAGCTCAGAGAGACAAGGGCTATCAGGCCAATACAGATCCCTGAAATCCCCTCAAGAGATATTGCAGCTCGTATAGGCAGCAGTGGTCTGCCCACAACTGTTTTCCCTGAAATGCAGTCACTGTGCTAGCCAAGGTCTGTTGCCTGCGCAGACTGCGCAACCCCAGAGCTAGGCAGGACACGGGAGGATGCCTGTCAATGGGCTGCAGGCACTTTGTGACTTGGGTGAAGCGAGATCACAGGGAGACAATGGCAATCAAATCAATACATCCTCATTCTTGCTGCAATTTTGGTAACCATTCGCACGTTCCTGCAGAAGTCCCAGACCACAACAGGACAAGCTGCTGTCTGAGACCTGCCCACTGATCTCTAATATCCTCCCAAGTTCATGTTGGCAGCAGTGATCTGCCTGAAACTATCTCAGAAATGTATGCTCACAGCACCGGCTGCCAGCTACTAATGCTTGGCCCTGAATTGGAGCAGGGTATAGAAAACATCCAGCAACAACATCCAGGTAATCTGCAGGTTAGGTGGAATGGGCTGACCTCCTCAGGCAAGCACTTTCTAATGGCCCTGTGGGAAGAGTCTGCATAGTCAAGCAGGAGAGGTCTGTAGATTGCCCAGTGGGGGCCAGACTAAGCACAATGGTGACTGCCTCTCCAGCCCTCGTTCTGGGGCCAGGTAATACAGGCTTTCTTGGTATAAATCCATGTGAGCCTCTAACCTGGGTGAGTGTCCGCAGGACAGAAAGCTTGTGTGTGGGTCCTTTAAAGGGGTGTCTAGAATTTCAATCTCCTTCCATCTCACTCAGACATCTGGAATCCCCTCTGGTTTTTACAGTCAAAGTTATTAGAATCTTCTATTCTTTGGGCTGGGACATTGGGCTATGAGCCCCTGAATGAGGCCAGGAACCCCTCTTTTTCAGGAGAGCCTCTGCAGCCTCGCTCTTCCTCCAGATGATCCTCCACCACCCATGGATGTGGGTCCAGCTGGATCCTCGACTTTGCTCCTCCTACTCCCTTGATGTGGCTCCTTTATATTATCAAAGGTAGGTGTTATAATAAGCTGGCCTTCAGGTGATTCTCCATGTTGATTATTTTATAATTTGGTTGTAATTTCACTGTGGACCTGGGAGGAGGCAATCCCTACTTTTACCTAGTCTGCCACCTTCTGCCAAACTCGACAGTCATTATTCTTAATGATGCTCAAATTGTCCAGTCTCGGCCAATAGTACTCTTTTTTATATTAGTTCTTGAGTCCACTAGAAATACCCTGATGGACTTTGCTAGTAACTTGCTTTGTGATATTTAAGATGATCCAGGTTCATACTGTACATTTTTTGTTTTATCTGGAATTGGCTGTTTCTCTAAGAAGTCTTGGTTCCTTTTAGAAATTTCAGCTAAAGACCAGAAGCTAAGGGTAAACATTGTTACTAGATCGCTCAATGTTTCAATACCTTTTGGAGGATAGGTAGGAAATACATATTCCCTTTGTACATATCTAATATATCATAAATTCTGTTTGTAATTGTAATTCATCTACAAGAATATGGGTTTTTACTTAATCTAATTGATATTATAATTGCATTTTCTTTCTTCCACACTTAAATACTAGTTTCTCCAGAACACTAATATAATTACCCATTGACTTCATCCCACAAACACACATGGCAGTCCCAGAATAACAATATTGACACTCACTATCTGAAAAAAATTGAGAATTGTTTTGCAGTTTATAACACCTTTAAAGTATATCCCACTAAGAATGTTTGATAAAATCATAAATTACTTGAAATAGTTCTTCCTCAAGTTGTTTGTGCTACCAATTTGATACATAAATTTTACTTTTAACTTTTAGGAAATGATTTTTTTTGAAATTGATTTCTCTATGAATTATTTAAAATATTTAGGTGGGTTCAAAGTCGAATTTAACATTCATAAAATAAATTGTATTAAAAATGTTTAGTTTTTATTCCTGTTTTCTCTATTTCCTCTCCTTCTAGGGAAACCTTTATATATTTAATTTTATGCCTGTTTTTACACTATATATCTTTAAATGTTATAATACAAATTTTTTATTGCTATGAATTTTAAAGTAGATTTATAATATAATTTTATATATGTGTATAGGTACATATATCCTCTTCCTTAGATAAACTGTAGCATACTATAGATGCTTTTTTCCACTAGGACATTTTTCACCTATCTTGGAGATAAATCCACAGTAACATATGGAAATTCCTCATTACTTTTCATAGCTGCACAGTACTCCATTGTATTGATGAATGTGGCTTATACCCAATCTGATGGACATTTGCTTTGTTTCAAGTCTTTTGGTATTGCAAAGTGTTATAATAAATTAACTTGTATATACTTTACCAGTACATTTTGGAATAGTTTCCTGTAAGTGCCATCGCTAAATCAAAAGGTAAATATATATGAAATTTTGTTAGCTGGTGCCAGTTTCTCTCTTTTGTGGATATGATATTTTGCCTTCCCACTTACAATGTATTAGAACAACTGTTTCCAGTCAGCCTTACCTAAATATCACATTGTCAAACTTTTGTATTGTATTCAGTCTAATAGATGAGAAATGGTCTTGTGATATATCCTTTTATTGTAAGACAGACTGAACATTGTTTATAGCCAGAGATCATTTAGGATTTTCAATGTTTTCTTCTCCATTATTAGAAGTTAATAATGTTTTGAGGACACTATGTCTGTGATATAATTGTCTGTGATGTAATTACAATTTTTCTAGTTTATTTGTCTTTTTACTTTGCTTATGGTGTTTTTTTTCATGTAAAAAATTCTTAAAATTTAATAAGGTTTGTTATTTTCCCCTTCATTTTTCCTGGGTTTTGAATTATAGTTAGAAAAGTTTTCTTCAAACGCAAATTGCAGAATATTTAATCTATGTTTTCTTCTAGTACTTGTTTTGTTTTATTTTATTTTTTAACAGTAAACTTGTTGATCTCTTTGGAAAATATCTGGATGTATAAGGTGAAGAACTGATCCACTTTTATTGTTTTCCATGCATCTATCCTCATTTAGCCATCCTATTAACTGAGTCCGTCTTCATTTCGCTTATATGAGATACTGACTTTCTTGTATACTGAATTTTAACAAATGATTGAGTCTATTCTTTTGACTTTCTTTCCCCACAAACCCCCAGTCCTGTTTCTGCTCTTCTTGGTTTTAAAACAGAGACCAGTCCCTCACATTAAGGATGATGGTGCACCTACTTAATGTTCTTAGAACTCTCAGGAACACAAACATAAACATGTATGCAAAAAAATTATGAACTTTAAAAAGATAAATTTTCAGGTAAATGTGTAACTCTTGCTTCGAGTGTCTTTAACATAGAGAGCATGATCACAGATTCTAACTAAGCTATTGAGTTGTTGGGTGTTTCCACATCCATCTATTCCTCAAAGTTGAGGAAGGTTTATTATGCAATCATTAAAAACATATTATCTAACACAATGATGGAATTGCTACTTATGGAAAGCTAAATTATTGGTGTACATTTAATAGTGCACCTAACTTTAATTATCTGTTATTAGAGCTCTGAGACTAGTACTTTGATCCATTTTGTTTTGCAACAAACAGCATGTGCAAGATGTACTACACCTACAACAGGTTTTTCCAAATCATATTTAATGGAAAGATCTCAAGTTGTTTATCATTACTATGGACATATGGACATTCAGGTTATTGCTGTGTTCTCCTGCTTGCCTATGAATTACTAGAAAGCAAATTTTTAAAACAATGGCAGAAAAATAGAAGGAAGAAAAATCTCTTACAATTTTAGGGAAAATAAAGTAGAAAAGGACCCCTGAGACTTCATTATAAATACTTGGCACAATCATGCTAAATGGAATTAATATATTTACATTGTTTTATTCAAGGTTTATCACGTTCTATTATAAAAGAATAAAATGCAATTAATAAATTATTAGTTCATTTTTTCTTTTATTTGAAAATGCTTAGGCATATTTTAGCATATAATTTTTAGAGTAGCAAATATCTCTAATGTATAACATTAATAAACGGTGATAGACTTTACTATAAATATTGCATCTGTTGCCAAGAAAAGTTACATACAAAAACAGCATTGCAAACAGCAGTTCAGTAATTCTTTTGGTAGTAGATACATGGGCCTTCTGTATCATTTTAAGTATCTTTGAACTACTTGACCTAATACACTTGGAGATTATTGTTTTTAACACATCAACAATTTGCTGGGTTTAAAGGATTAACACTATATAAGTAGTATTGTGAGAGCCTAGACAACCAACTGAGTAGTATTTTTTCCTCTCGTGTTTTCATTGAAGGAGAAGAGTTGAGAACTGAGAAAAAGCTGTGACAAACTTTTTATGTGTGCAATCATAGCCTGATATTGTCACAAAGAATACAGTTTTAAATGAAGGCAGTGGAATAAAATACTTAGATATACTACGAAGTAAAAGTCACCAATCAAATAGTTTCCATGGACTAAATTACTTTGTATTTCAACAATCTTAGTGTTGTTATTTGAAAATAAACATTTACATAAGAAAACATATAAGAATTCAAAATATATTGTTTTCTGGTTTGTTTAATGTATCAGAGCAGATACTAATTTATTTTACTGGGGCTTCTTTACAATTATCAAACTATACTCTGAATTTTATGTAAAAATTTATTTATACATTCTATGATAATTCAAAAGAAGTTTGAGGCATTGTAAAGCACAAAAATCACAAGATCAGAAAACCATATCAACCACCATCATTTTTCTTTTGCTATCTTCTCTATATGAAAATTTATGAGAAATGTGGCAAAAGATGATATTCTTTTACATGAGTAGATAAAATGTTTTATATTTTTTAACTTAAATAAAAAATACAATTTGAATCTCTAAATGCTATTTCTAATAACTTAGAAGATATTTAAGTTCACTGCTAACACTGTATATTTTTTAATTTGTGGCTATCAAATTCTTGAACATATTAGGAATCTTAAAATAATAAAATAGAAAATAGATAGCATGAAAGTAGGTGATTATGATTAAAAAGAGGTGAAACAGATGAGATTTCTGAGTTTCATAGAATAAAAAGTTGTGCATCTCATGTGTTATAAACAGTTTGAAAGTCCTTTTAGACTCCATGCCTTTTAATCCAACACATTCCCTTCTTTCTTGCCTGATTGCTTCAAGGCTTAAAATTCCCGTTAGAGAACCATTTCTTCAGACTAAGAATTTCCTCTGTCTCTTTAAAATGGACATACAATTTCAAAAATAACATATTAACTTAATAGTAACTAAAAGTCAATTTATATTTTCAAAAATGAATTAAGACTCTTCAACTCAGGCATTATAAACTTGACTGGTCAGTTGGTGGGGAGATGAAAGCATTTTGACCATGGGTCTCTGCCTAAAGAGGGGTAATCTCAGTGGGGTGCTGCAGCAGAAAGATATCTTAATTTGGAAATGCACAATGCAAGGATAAGTTCCAAGAAATTTACTCCCACACTTATCAATTCCATAATATTCAGTTTCATATTTTCCTTTGCTTTCATGTTTTCTGTCTTCAGATATATTTCAAAGAAAGAGAAATATTCTGACAAATAAAAAAAGCAAATAGTTTCACTTGAAATATTTTCCTTCACCATCTAAAAATTTTCCTTTTTTTCAATGGCAATTTTTACACTGAAC